>VZSZ01011362.1:497403-632582 GCA_013398815.1 Ibidorhyncha struthersii | reverse complement strand
AAACCACAACCAAACAAAAGAGCAACAACCCACCCCACGTGGATTTTACATGTGTAGGAAATAAGGACAACAGAAACACAGGCTGCCAGGCTCTCCTGTCACACACACCACGGTCGCAGTCCCCAAACGCCAGCTCTGATCTGCTGCCGTAGTCTCCTGACATTACAACAATCTCCTTTTTCCCAGTTTGCGTTCAAGAACAGCAGCACTAATTCCTCCTGGTTGCAGCGCCAACGACTGTACTGGAACTAGTCCATGGAATGAAGTGAATCCCATCTATTTTTTTAGGCATCAAAATCCTAACATTGATCTTTCCAAATATCAGCCTGGGTTTCCAGAAGATGAATAGCTGTCTTCAGGCAGTGGTGGTCCAGCAGAGTCTCTCTGACCTTTGGACTCGCTTCCCCCACGACAGGGACGCCCAAGGGCAAACACTAAGGGCAACAGCCAATGATTCAGGATGTCCTCTAGCAGCGATCTTACACTCTGTAAACAAATGACATTATTAACATGCCCAGTAGAGGCTCAGTTTTGGCTCGTTCTCTTTCTTATTTGAATTAATTTCCAAATAAGACCATTTGTGACCTTTATCTGAAGCAGCATTATGCAAGCCAGTGCTTGTGCAGGCCGGTGTCTGTACTCCAGGGCAGAAGACACCAGGAGCTTCAAGGAAGCAAGCAGGTTTCTGCTCCAAAACTAGGTGAAACCAGGAAATGCCTTTAGACAAATAAATCAGTTTTGAGTCAGCTGCGATAAGGGAAGGGGGGATTTTCTATGGCAGAGGAAAAGGTCCTCCACGCAGCCAGAAAAATTCTAGATCTGGCTTACCCAGAGCAGGTTTCTGCCACTTCTTTTTCTGGCAACACCGACATGCAAGTGAAAAGACAGTTGTAACGCAGGCTGGAAAGGCTCTGAAGAGCCTACTCCAAACAGCAAGAGGCTGTCACGAAAGTGATTGTCAGTTTACTCATGACTTAAATCTTGTTTGGCTTGTTTGCGTTGCTGTGATTCCTGTTTCCTCTGTACAACACTGAACCGTGACGGAGGGAGACTGAGAAAGACATTCTGCAAAGGACATCCAAGACCCTGGTTATCCCAAACTTTTGCAAAACATTCAATTTAACGCTAAAAGCAAAGAAACTGCAATACCAGATAAGGGCAACAGTCCGTGCAAGCCAGCCTCTTGTGGCCAGAACCAGGCTTCCAAGTGCCACTCTGCTACCTATAGTTGTTGGCCATTTGTCCCTCTCAACCCCCAAACACCCGGCGGCCGAAGGCTCGAAGCAGTGCATTTCTAATGACCTTGCCGCTGCTCTTCCTGCTGTAGCATGGACTGCTGCTATAAATTTGGTTATCTCTCTCTCAAATTTGATTTGTTCTCAGTTGAACAGAAGCACAGAATTTCCCAGCTGAGTTACACATTACGGGAAAAAGTGTTCCCTTTTGGGTTTTTCAGCCTACCATATTTCAGTTCGCTTGACTCTCCACTTGTTTCGTGCTGCCTTCGCATCCCTTCTTACTTGCTCCGTTCTGAGGAAAAAAACATTTCATCCTTTTCCATCTGCCATTAATTATTCTCCCTGCTCTATCCAGAAACTACTGTAACTCTCCGGTATCCTTACAGAGCTGGAGTGTCCTCTGTCACCGACAGCAATGCAATCCGTGGGTCTGCGAAACTCTGATTTACGTATTTCTGTGTAACTTATTTCTTCCCTCCTGAACCGTCTTGGTTAATCATACTTAGCATTACACCGTTGCTTTTCTCATCCCAATATTTAGATGCTCAACCAGATTCTAATTGAAAAGGTACAATTTTCATGGGAAAAATCCTCTTCGCTTTCTAAAAGGGCTCGGTGGTAGGTATTGCTCAGACACCCTGTTGACTAGCCCCTCTTTTAGCAGAAGTACTACAGTATTTAAAAAGCATTCATGGAAGTTTGGGCTTCCAAGCGCCGTTGAACGCGTCCATAGGTGTTTTATGGGAACAGACACAGGATCTGGCAGGATCAAGCCCCGAATGGACAGAGAAGAAATAGAAGCCCACAGGAGGAGTCACAGAATAATTATAAAACTTCAATTGACGATTTTTTTTCTGTGAGGACTATTGTGTTCTTAAACATGAGAAAACAATGACACAGAAAATAGACATCCAGTAACAAATGATAAAAGTTCACCCGATGATGCCGTTATGTGGTTCTTTGCTGACAGAGAGTTTTGCTCCATAGGAGAACAAAGGAATGCCTAAATAAAACCATTATCAGCAGTACGCTAAGGCAGTAAGAGGAAACACTTAAATTACAGCCTGTGTGTGATACTTTTGCCCACATGCGTCACTGAAACAGTTTACCAGGGCAGAGTCTAACAGGACTCAAGCAACGATAGATGAATTGAATAGTAGGCGGAATAAAAGAAATCCTTTGAGGTCGGACATCAACCACGGGAGGTTTAGTTGAGAGTTAAGCAGCTCTGTCCCCGTGGCCGACAACAGGAGGAGGACAGCTCTGCGAGCCTCCGTTTGCGGTGTTTGGTCCAAGCCATGCCCTGGGTTTTTCTCAGAGCACCTGCAGAGCTTGTTGGTCTGGCATGATGGTGCTCAGAGTTTCCTGAAAGCAGGCCAGAGGCGTTCACGTGCGAACCCTGCATCGGTGAATCAGCTTTTGTAATGGTATTTTAACCAAAAGACGACGTATGTGCTTGTGGGAGGGAGAGGGGAGGGGGTGGGGGGAGAAAAAAATAACCATTTTAACTAGAAGCCCTGTCTGTACCTTTTCACTTAGTGACTTAAATACACAGATGACTAGAGCTGAGGGATATTAAAAGTGAATCCTGCACAGTACATTTTTAGGAGATATAAAAATCCGACATACTGTAAAATTTATAGCTTCCTCTCCCTCCCCAAAAAAGGAAAAGGGGGAAAAAAAAAAAAAATCTACTGGTAGAACATATAAATTTTGCTGAGGCTCTAAAAGGTGTCATAAAACCTCCCTGCCACAGATACAGTTGGCGTTACAGTAGGTATTTCTATAACGCAGATTTGTAATAATTTGGGGTTTGTACATTGGGTGGTAATACTGCGGTGCTTTAGGCAATATGCCTATAATGTCCGACACAACAGAATGCCTGTTGGGTCTCATTTCATGTATATAAATTATATATAATCTGAACAAGCAGGAATGGTGGGACCCATATATAAACAGTCTTAATATTTCAACACCTACATTTCTTTATGAACCTGGGTGGTTAGAAAGGTGGTTGCAAATGATTATTTCTTTACCAAGTTCACATGGAGTAGTTTGCTCGGTTTAATAATAGTCTATCTTGTTCGGGCTGAACAAACTGGTCCCTGTGGGGGAAAAAAAAAGGCGGGGGGGAGTAATAAATCAATAGCCCAGATGTAATCTTAGGTGTCTAGAATGCAGAGAGGGATTTTGGAGCATAATGGCACTGGTTGTCTATTGTCATTCAGACATGAGCTGCATCAGAAAAGGGCTTGTGGGAACCTGATAAGAGTTGGTCAAAAGTGGGCCATAAATCAAATGCAGGCAGTATTCTGCTGATTTCACACACACGCTCACTGGAAAAAAAAAAAGAAGAAAGAAAAAGATAGAAAAGAAAAGGTGATAGATCTGCAATTTACTGCTTATCACATCTGCTAGAAGTTTTATAATACAAAAGCCTGACCTTCAATGAATAAACACCCTCGTTGACTACCTGTTTCTGCCTAAAAAATACAGCACTCCAGTCTCCCAGAGCTCAGAAATGGGGCTACGAAAATGATGTGACATCTTCAGGTTTAACAAGCTGCTTTTTGTTGCTAGCAGTCCCGTAGCTGTCACTTCAGTTACTAGTCGCCACTTTTACTCCAGATGCACACTGTTTATTGAAAGGAACTCGATACTTATTCAAAGACACTAATAGCCTATGGGGAAAAAATAGTTCATAGCAGGAGGATTATGGAAAGAGCAATGTGCATGGTTCTTTTACTTACAATTTGCTTCTGCCTAAAGAGAAAATAAAACCTAGCAGGAACAATACCTCTCCAATCGAGGTATCCATGCTGTAATACAGGTACCTCCGCTGGGATTCTGGCCACATCAACGTCCACAGGTGACCGGCGCTACTCATTTACTTCAGCCATTTGGAAGGGTCATTTGTCTATTTTAACCTTGATCTGGACTCATATTTCAAAGCTCTGGCAATAGCTATTTCTTTAAATGTTGTATATGCATTCTTTCATGACCCAACACCTTAAACTATTTTTTTTTTTCCAATTTTCACATAGATTGCTAGATCAACGCAATTTTTATCTGACGTTTAATCTGTTTTCAGTTGTACCTTCCTAAGGACTTACTGCAGATAATACCTATAGCTCAAGCTAAGCTGCTGTATTTTGAACAAATTGGGAAGGACTGAATTACTGTATTACAGAAAAGATCCTAATAATGGGAGTTGGCAAGCTATCCCTTAGCAGCTCTACAAGCCTCACACATCAGCGCCACAAGCCTCACGAACATTAGCCCATAGAAGACAAATCCATTCTCCACCCCAGTATCATACAAAGGAAAAGAGAATACGAGATTAAAACAAAGCCCCAGAATTAACAGAAGCCCTTCCCAAGGTGCTGGCACCCCACCTTGCTGTCCTGGTCTGTCAGATTCCCAGCCCCTTGGAGCAAAGGTTGTCTTGGTTTGAGACGTTCGCTGCAGCACAGGGTCAATCACTGCTCGAGAATAAATGAACCGAACACCAAAAAGATGGTGCAAAATAGTGTGAAATGTTTTACTGCCCGATTTTGTTACGGCCACTTCATTGTTCTCTGGAAGGAACCTGCCCTTGCAGGTTCAGGGTCCAACCAGTCAGCACACAGGTAAACACAGCAAGATGGAAACGGTGGGACATCTGGTCGATCACGCAGGTGGGGACCCTTTGCAAGTTAAACTACCCATACTACATCACCAGCCCAGCGCATGCACACGACGGTCCCGGCACAGCAATTCTTCCATCACCAGAAGGCGAGGGAAGAATTTTTTCTTTACTGCCCCCAGATACCCCACAGAAAAAAGCTTTACTTTTCCTCACTCAGCGGCAGTGGCTTTGGTGTATTATCACGTCTAACAGAAGCTGTTAGTGAGAAGACAAGAAGGGTACCAGCCTGTTTAGAAACCATTGCTCACAACCTGGAAACAGAATTAATGAAAACATCCCGGATTTTGCTCCTAGTGCAAGTTCTCTGCACGCTTGCTGGTCTGCTCGCCACTGCTGTGCAGGCTTCGCTCTCGGAGAGGACAACGGTTATCAATCACGTCAGAGCACTTTAACAAGGCGAGCAAGCTACAAACACCTCACAGAATTTATGTCACTGGGGAAGAGTCATTAATTTGGATTTCCAGCTTCCTGCTCAGGCAAAATTAAAAAACAAAATATTGAATATAGAGTCGTTTGATTTAACGCACACAAATAGGTAATTGAGTATGTATCTGCTGACCTTCCCTAAGAGGAAGGGCATAAATATTCCAGCTTGGTTTTACAAACCAAACAAACTCTTATAATAAGAAAAAGGCAATTTAATTATTTTATATATATATTTGTTCACCTTGGTTTGGTAGGAGTGAGATTGATTCCTTTGTTAAAAATTATGTTTGGGAGGGGGAAAGGACTTTAATTTGTATAAAGTGCATTCAGGGAATTAACATTCTCCCTGTTTGAAGGAGGAAAAACTGTGCCATTAGATTTCACTGGTACTAAAATAAAAAGGTTGTACGGTTATTTTGGTTTAGGGTGGTTTGGGGGGGGGCAGGTGTTAATCAAGGCTGCTAGTGAGGGCAGAAAAAAAAGTTAGATTTTGCAGGGCTTTCTCAGGCATGCGCGCACCCTCGTTTGTCTTTGTGTTCTCTGTGTACGCGGATGCACACGAATAGGTCTACAGCTTTATTCTGACACAGCGCTAGCGATAGCAAGGCTTTGCTAGTACCACGCTAACACTCCCAACTGCACATTAAAATTAGCAAATCAGCTCATTCTGTTCCATGCACAGACTGTAAATTCCTACCCTTCCCAAATACAAAATACCTACTTCCAAACCTCTTAAGTCCTATACCACTCCAAACACAGCAGCTTTGTCTCCTGCCTTCTGCCATCCCCAGCCCTTCCCCTCTCATTGAGGTGCAGCATCTCAGCCGAACGCTCTCCGGACAACTCTAGAGGCCTATTCCTTTGTCCTGCTGAGCCAGCCTCGGCGAGGTTTGGGCCAGCCTTCTTCCTCTTCTACAAAGCCAGCCTTCAGGATGTTACCCAGAGAGACGCAGGGCCTCCTACACAGGACTGCTCCTCAAGGACTTCACCCATTTTCAAGCCCTAGTAAGTCAGAGGGACTGGCTGAAAAATTCCTTTCCCAAAATGACGAGGATATGCTCATCTTGGCAATTCCCTGGCAACTTCAGCTGGGGTCCCTTTTTTGCTGGAACAAGATCTTGATGGCATTTTACTACTCAGCAGCTTGCACTGAATTAAAAGAAAATAAAAATCTACAAACCATATGGAGGAAACACGGATTAATCGGTGTAGGAAGCTCACGTTATGCCTACGTGCTTATTAGAAAAAGGCTGAATTAGAAACACTGCTTAGCTGAAACAGCTGACTCATGTTGCTACAGATTGAATTGAGTCAAAAGTACTTTGGGGCTAATGGAAGTATGTCCTCCTCCCAGTCCTAAGCCAAGAACTATTTATGTGTTATCACAAGCTTGTGTCCTGCATAAAACCTCAGTTGAAAGTTAATTGCTCCGAATCTCTCCAAGGCTTTGTGTTGGCCTGGCAATCCTACCTTACAGAAATTCAACAGATGTCCCTACGCAGAGCCGTCTGGGCTCATGCTATGCCCTTACATCTGAGAGTCCACTTTGAGGCAAAAGGAGGAGAAAGAGCGATCAAGAGGTGGAATGACTGTGAAACGCAGAGCAGCTCACAAAAGGGAGCTTAAAGAGAGCTCTTCCCAGGAGGGAGGAGAGGATAATTAGAGTTTAGTGAGAGTCATTCTCTTCCCTTTCAACACAACTCATAAGGGATATGTGTTGATTATCAAATAAGAGAGGCTAATGCATTGCTGAGAGACTGTACTGTGCAAATATTCATTTGAAAATGTTTACACTACAAATTTAGCTCATTTCCTGCATATCTATGCACAGATGGTAATTTCCTTGGATTCAAAGCTCGTTGAGAAGAGGGGGGGGGAATGCTCACAGAAACGCTAGCAAATTCAAAGGGATATCGACACAGCAGCAGCTCAAACATTTTGTTTTCCGAATCCTCTTCCCTTCTTGTTTCTTCAGCTCTCATCCCATAAAATGCTAGTCGCCTTTGCACGCTTCAAGGTTTCATAATGGCCAAGCAAAAATACAAGCAATTGAAAAATATTTTCCAGCAGAAGATTCTAAAGCAAAATTTACACGTTAAGAAGTTACGAAAAATAGAACATTTTTTTCCTTAATCCTAAAAATTAAAATCTGCTTCTAATTATACATCATTTCAATTAGTTACAAATTCCAGCCGAAGTCACCCTGCACTCTCACTTACACCTAGTATTTTTCCCCTGTCTCATCTCAAGCCCCAAGTCAGTGGTGAGATGTGCATGGAAAACGTAAACTGTTGGATACTTTTCCTGGCAAAGTCAGACACATACTGTAAACAGATTACTCTTACCCAATTACTAATTAAAGACTAATTTGTTTATGTTTTAATTCTTCCGTAATTTTTTCTTCCTGTAGAACAAATAAGATCCGATTGCGTAGTTAACAGCTATAGCCTAAAACGGATACAAAAAGGATGGAGAGGTCACCTTGCTCCACCAACCCCCAGCGCCATCCCCCCTTCTCCACCCCAATTACTAGATTAATAAAAATAAAAGTTATTCTAACGTTTAGTGTAAATAGAGCTATTTTATGTCCGGACAACCGCTTCCTGAGAGTGCAGGTGCAGGACATACTTTCAAGCTCTTCTTCATGACAAGAAGACTTTTGCAGAGGGTATTGAAGGCTATAGCTACGCAGAAGAAACAGGGCTCCAGAGGATGAGAATTCAGAGCTAGTACCAGGGGAGCTGTCAACGCCATTGACAGTAAGGCTTAGGTCTTGTACATTTCAACTTCCATCAGTCCAACTTCTTCCGCCCATTAACGAAGAGCAAAGCAGAGTCAGACGCAGTATCAGCGTGGCAGACAGGGTACAGTCACACTCAGCAAAGGGCCTTTTCTGCAGCATAACGAACTATCGTTTCCACTCTACGCTCCTTAAGTACCCCGTGCTCATTTCAGGCCCTCCAGCGAAAGCACACGGAAGTACACCACACTACTGCCGAGCCTGAGTTAGGCCAAACAGCCTCACCAGCAGGACAGCGTGCTTTGGGGGTCTACACCATCATGATTTGAAAGTCTCCTTGGAGACTTCAAGGAGTAAAGAAAAGACCCGACTCGAGCAGCAGCCCTCACTTCTGCCCTGTAAAACATTTCACAGCTTGTCTCATTATAGCATTTGTAAAAACACTGTCTGAGAGCAGTGGTGCATAAATGAATTATTTAAGTTTTGCAGCAAATCACCCTGATCTTGTGTGCAGCTTCTTAATGCGCTCTAAGTGAGCCCTAGGAGACAAATCATAGCAGACAAGGGGTGTAATGTAAACCAAGTTTTATTAGCCACGAAAAGCCACACTACAACATTTATTAAGTATCAAAGACAGTACATTTTAATAAGTTTGATTTGGTAAATAATATCATCCCTAGTCCCAACGGCTTTCTTTTCTTTTTTAAAAAAAAAAAAAAAAAAAACATCAAACCCCAAAATAGCTGTTTATTTTCTTGTCAGTTCTGCTAATAGAACGGGTCCTCTCTATTTTGCAAATACTAATTTTCAACAAATTACCACGTGTCACAAACAGTCTGCAGCTCCGTGGCCTTAATACTTCACAGAAAAGTACAAGTGCATTAGTCTGTTATCACCCCCTCCTTATCAGCGCGAGCTCCGTGGTTCCCGCCGCCCTTGGCCGCCCACAGCTCCCTGCCCTGCCCTCAATAAACAGGCCCCAAACTGCCTCCTAATATTTTCCTATTTTAGGCAGCTGCCTCTTGTGCTGCTAACACGGAGCAGACCTTCAAAACCAAAACTATTTCTGCCAGAGCTCCATTTTCAATACGGTACAGAATTTAAAAGGCAGCTTCGCAAAGCCTTCTTCCATACCTCTGCCCTTTTCTTACCTCATTAATCGAACCTCAAGAATCACAGAATCACAGAATGGTCAGGGTTGGAAGGGACCTCTGGAGATCATCCAGTCCAACCCCCCCTGCCAGAGCAGGGTCACCTACAACAGGTTGCACAGGACGGCGTCCAGGTGGGTTCTGAATGTCTCCAGAGTGGGAGACTCCACAACCTCTCTGGGCAGCCTGTGCCAGTGCTCCGCCACCCTCAAAGTAAAGAAGTTCCTCCTCATGTTAAGATGGAACTTCCTATGTTCAAGTTTGTGCCCATTACCCCTCGTCCTATCAATGGGCACCACTGAAAAAAGACTGCTCCCATCCTCCTGAAAAACCTAAGCCCTACCTCACAGGCCGTACGTTTACGACACAAATCATCTTTTATCTTGGGCCAAGGAGATAAGTCCACGTCCAGACAGACAGTAACAATAAAAAAAAAAATTAAATATACCAAAGTACTCAATGGGCAGACACTCACTGATAAATATTTAATACTCTGATAGCGCGATTTGGGCATTTGTAAAATGCAGCTGGTTTTCCTTTGTGCGAGCATCTCCTGTGCTCCCTCCAGCTTTAGTCTGCTATAAAAAAAAAAAAAACAAAAAACAAAACACAAATTGGTAACTTCTCTGTGTCCTGAGCATTGAATGAAGAGGTGCTTAAAACCACCCGTCTGAAGCCACAGAGGCTTGTAGCCATGAAGTCCACGTCCCCCATCCTTCCCGTCGCAGAGGGAGCATAATTAGGACGTCAGGCCTCCTCCGTTGTGTGGGACACGATGGTGGTGCAAAACCCAACGAACAAGGCACCCAAACAAGCAAAGATTTGTCCCTGCCGCTCTGAAAAGTTGTAGAAGCTTCCAACTACTCACTCTCCAGACTACCGAATCCTGGTTCCCTCTCTCCGAAATCCCTCGCTTTCCTTTATTTCCTTCTACAACGCTGAGAAAGCAGCCAGCTGAAGATCTGGTGCCTGAGGAACAAAGGAAAAACTAGCAATTTTAGGCACGGGGCCCCGATTAGCCCAGCCTCACGTGGTGACTCCCACTGAACCTTCTCGTTGGCGGGATGCAGAGCCTCCTCTGGGTGCACAGAAATGCGTTTGTGCGAATAAAAGGTTTTTCTCTCTCATTGCTTTAGCTGAGCACCTCTCCCCGAGCAAGCTCTGAGCGCCACAGACGACAGCTATTTGCCATCCAAGCTCTTTCTGCCCTCACCGGGGTTTAGCAGCAGAAACGACCGTGCTGGTTCTTTAAACAAAAGTGGCAGAATTTAGCCTGAAATTCTGTAATTATTTTTTTCTTCTCCTTTTCCTTTCTTCTCTTACTAGAAGAATTACTCTCCTCTTTTGTGAGGGCCTTTCTATGAGTGGCTGCATAAACAGGATAATCAGATTGATACTTTTAAATTGAAGAAAGCAATGATCTTTTTTCTACCTGCAAACTTCCTATCATTTTTCTCCTTAAGTATTTACATTTTCCAAAGGGAAAAAAAAAAACTCTTTACACTTGTTCAGTGACTTTTTTCCACCTTGCTTTTTAAAAAAAAATAAAATAAAAGAAAAGACCCAGTTGTGAAATAAGGCAACTCTCTTCACGGGAAGTATTAACTGTTTCTGCGTGATTTCAAATTGATTGAACCTGGAACGGGGCCGCTAGACAAAGATTTAATAAAATTAGGCAGTACACACTAAAAGCAGCAGATAAGTAGGCCTTCTCTGCAGCAGGATGCAACAGATGTTTCAGAGGAATGAGCAAGTTTCATTTACGCTCCAGATGTGTAATATATACAGAGAGAGCAATGGGAACCCAAAGGAAAAATGATGCCACTTATAGCCGTCCACACAGAGATTATTTTCCTATAGAAAGGAGCAATCAAACAGTTGTCCAACTACTTAAAACAAGAGATGTTCATCTTTCAGCCATCCGCATTTGAAGAGGTGCTGCTGAAACCGGCCGGGGAATCCAAGCGCTTTACAGGGCATATTGGCCACAGCAGAATTTGCTTTCCACTATGAAACAAGCTATTGCTTTCCATACCTCACCGCCACCAGAAAAACTAAAACTGAACCAACCACGCCACTGCTGATGCGTGGACACAACATATAATTACAGAAAATGCCATTTTTCCCATCTGGGTTTTCTCTTCCTCTGCGGTTATGTTCTTACTGCCTATAGTAAGAACTATTCCTATCAAATACAAGGGGCAGAATATTTAATGCTCAAATATTAAGTATTTCAAAGCTCAGAAGAAGAGTTCATTACCAAAGGAAAGTATAAACAAGAAGATGATAAAATGGTCATCGTAAAATATGGTAATAATCCCTTCAATGGCGTACCTTGCTGTTGTAATTAACTAGTAATACATTCCTCCCATGTTTCACAGAGAGTTTTACTGCCTTAATATATAACTGGAGCTCTTTAGCAGAATCAGCATAACTCAATCATCATTTTCCTTTTCCACCTAGTATGACCAAGATTCATATCTACATAGAAGTATTTTTAGTTCCTATCTTACCAATCCATCATGCTTTGATCAGTTAGCAAGAGAAAATCCAAATTACACCACCACGTTCAGGACGTAGCTCCCGTGTCATTAACGGAGCATGTTTCCCGATAGACAGCCTTGATAGTGCATTGAGTCAACAGATATAGTAAAGTTTCATAGTTAAGTCTGTGTTATACCTTCTAAGCAACTCTTCCACTGCACCGGAGCTATGTTTTATACGCAATTTTACAAGCCTCTTGCCTTTCTCCAATGTTGTTGTCTGTAGAAAATCTGATAACCGGTATTGATTGACAGTTTTTTTAAGTGAGCATGAGTAATCACGTCAGATTGAGTTACACTTCCTAAACGTTCCTAAAAATATGCTATTATCCTGATTATTGATCAAGGGAACGTGTTTGGTTTATAAATTTAAGTTTCTGTAACAGACTGTTTCAGGAAAGCCCACCATCAGCAACTTCACAGCCCCTGGTCAAGGACATCTTGAATATTCATACTTTGTTTTTTCCCTGAAAAAAAAATACATTACTTAACTCTTTGGGCAAATTTCATTTCTTTAAGTGCAAATCAGTTCCCAGTGAAATTCTTCTCGGGGGAAAGGAAAGTCAGGTCTGGAAAGCTAACCCGCTCCAAGTCGTGTCCCTAGTGATTTTTGTAGCCTTGATTTTCCAGCGCCCAGCTGGGAGACATCTCACAAGGCCAGCAAGCAGTCGCTCCAGTGGGCTTTTGGAAACCAGGTCCTTTAAGACGTTCTCATCTAAACTCCTAAAACTCAGAGCAGCCGAGTTAACTAGTCACAAGCCAAAAATCAGAGGAGCCCGTCCTGAAAACTGGCTTAATTTTACCACAAATTGTGCCGGGTCAGTGTTGGTAAGACCTGGACTTAGCCTCAGAACTGGTTACATTTTATAAATACCCAAACCTTAAAATCCATAACCATTGGGATGTTGGCCTCGCATAGGACTTTCCAGTGAGGAACTTCATCTCTGAGTTATCCCAAATGAAATTAGGTTGACCATGTACATATGCAGTGATCCTTTTTAATGCGGTCTTATACACAAGCCCAGGTCAGAATTTTAGCCGTCTGCTGTTTCTGCACGCACAAGAAACACACACAGCACCTATAAAGCACATCAACCGACATTTTCTATTTTAAAACACTGCTTTTTTCAGACGATTACAATCACTCGGAAAGAAATTCTGCAGATCGGGGTTTCTGTTTTAAATTCAGATTTGGGGGAGCTGGGCTTTGATCTGGGGGTTTGTTGGTTTTATTTGTATTCCGAAAAATATTCAGGTGGAAACCGGGAAGGATCACGTGAACTGGCTGGATCACCACACCAAGTAAAGATCCACGAGAACTGGAGCTACAGACATCTCAAAATAAATGCACAGCTCTCCACATTACTTTGCTTTTCTCATGCTTAAAAATATTCTTCCAACCACTTAACTGTTTCATGCTTTGAAATAAAAGCTTGAAATTTGTCAGCAGCTGTTCTGGCATTAGATAAATGCCTTTTGGTACTTCATAAAAAGTTACCTAAAGTTGGTCAACTTATAAGCCTTCAGGGAAAAATAATAAAATCAGTTCACACCTAATCAGAAAATATTTCTTTGACTTCAGCAGCTAAATTCTCTCCTGCCTGCATCTCCAGTGGGTCGGCTTCTGTCTGAAGCTGCAGAGACAAAGCAGGGCTTTCCTTAAAATTTCTTCTTCAGGTGCCAGGCAGGGAAGTGAGAAAAGGAAAACGTCTCCTGCGATCCCGAGGGTCTCCTCCTCACCGTTCCCATTGTACCAGCTACAAACACTTCAACTTCTTCACCAGTGAGCAAGAGTCCCATAAATAACAGTCACTTTCTCTACATAATCCTGATTTATTTCCAGAGAGTCTATGTTGTACCCTGAACCCAGCAAGTATGGAAGAAATATTATGACTCTAAGAGAGGATCACAGAGCAGACATGCTAGAAAGGCTAAATTAACTTCGCCATATTGGCAAAGGTACCACATTTGATATAATCTTTGGCATCCAGCTTTAGAAATACTTTAAGACAGTGTAAAACAGCTATGTAACTGTGTAATTGCACATCTTTAAGAATATTCATTGAACTTCATTAGACAGCACAACCCAACTTTTTTTTTCTGTTTTGTTTTTTTTTTGTTTGTTTGTTAGTTTTTTTTTTTTAATTGTTCAGTATTCAACTTGCCATTTCAAGAGTTCTCACTACCTAAACTCTGCCCTTATTTCAGTATTTAAAATTTCCACTGCCTCTGGGGGGAGAGGACTTGTGTCAGTGATGCACGTTCTGAAAACCCCACTGGCAATACAATGAAGGGCTGCAGCGCTGGAAATATTACAAATGGAATGTTTTACTAACACTGGTAGTGCCAATACAATCTACTTCAGCTTACAGTGCCATGCCATAAATATACTGTGGGATAATGAAAACTGCCCAGTATAGGAAAGCACTGTTAAACGGTCTATTTTTGTCACTCAGTTTGCCCAAAGTAAACAAGGGGATGCTCAGCCCGGCTTAGTGCTTCGTGAATCACTGTGCTAATTTTAAAAGAAATCTATTAAAATCTGGTACTACAAACATTTCTGAAGGTACAAGTCCTCAAATTCATTTGTTGAAATAATCATCTTCATTAGAATAATTTAAATATTTAAGTATTTAAAATAAGTACAATATTAAATACTAAAATGTTTACATTTTAGTATATTTCCTTTAGGAAAGACTATTATTGGCGTAGGAGTACACTCTGAAAAATCCAAGGATAGACTAATAAGGTCATACATCTCCAATTTATATCCACCAGTGTCTGAGAAATTGCATAGACAAAAGCTTTTCAGAATAGATGCAACAGCATTTGTGCATCAGTATTTGCATGAATTAGTGCAGATCGCAAAGCGTTAAAGTATAAATGCTTGCAGGATTATTCATGTTCCTAAAAACTTAAGGGACAACGCTCTAGTTCTTTTGAAAAGCAAAATGAAATCTTTCTGTTTAAAAAAATAAAAAAATTTTGTCAATGAGTTCACCACATTTCAGAAAAATCTCATCTAACGATTCCAAGTTCTTTCACAGGAACAGTATTCGGAGAGATTAGTCAGTATTTCAGGAAAGAATTTCATGAATGGCCTTCATAAAAATGAAAGAGAACACCACACTTCCCAATTATGCCATTCTTACCGTTCTCATTCTCTGTCCTTTCTTTATGTGGTGCGGTGGTTTTTTTCCTGCCTTTTTTATAAAGGTAATATTTCAAAGAATAATTGGCGTAAGTATTGGGCCGTTTTACCTCCTACTTTTAGAATAGTGCCCGATGACTTTTCTGTGTGTGCAGTCCCCCGCAGTTTTAGTCTCATCGGAAAGTCAGCCCGACGGGTAAAGCCCGCTGCCCCCCATCCCCTCCCCGCTGCGCTGCCGGCCCGTTCTGAGCTACACTGAAAACATAAGGATGATTGACTATTGCTGATGATTGGGGATTTTTTTTTTTTAAGCCTACACGGAGAGGATGTATGGGAAGGCTGGAGTTAGCTTTGAGTCTGGTTTGTTTTATTACGTTTCTGTGCAGCTTAGTTCATTAATACGATTCTTCCTATAAAAGCCTCAAGTTACTTGTTCGCAGTGTTGTCTGGGGAGAAAGGAGAGAGGGAAAGAAGAGCTGAAATGAAAATGCTTAAGAACTAATACAGGAAATTATTGTCAAATAGAATTGGAAAAATACTCTCAGCAATTTTCGTAAGGGTTTTGGTGTAACTTTTCTGTATCTAAACAATATTATTCTTATTCAAAGAAAAGGGAAAGGGGATTTCCTTTTAAGTCTATTTTGTCTACTAATACATTATTAGGCAGCAAGGATTAAACCTGCTGCCGTTGCTCTAAGTATTTTGACATCTCTATACCCCACATGCTAATTGTGACTAAATTACAGGTGCAAAAAAAAAAAAAAACCAAAAAAAACAAACCAAAAAAAACCAAACCAACCCCAAAAGAATTATGAATCGCTTTTTTGGTGTGGCTTCACCTGGAACGAAGACAAAGCTGTCTTTGGACCAAGAAGCAAGTGTGACCTCATGATTTCCCGGTGTCGGGAACCGCTAGCCAGCCTCCACTCTCAGCCACACCTATGTCAACTCATGCAATTCAAATTAAGCGAATTGAGTTATTCCAGATTTACATTACTATAACTAAAAGGAGAAGATGGTCTTTCAACGACTTTCACAGGCTTCATTGGAATGTGGATTTGCCGTGTTTACAGGAATCTGATGTTCACTGCTAAAGGACAGGAATAAGAAGCAACAAAAGGGGTGTATATGGGTAGTCATATTTATGCTTCAAATGTTTGGGGTTTGTCTTTTTATTTAACTCTGTATATAGTTAAACTGGGGTTGAGGATTAAAATAATGCAAGGCCCGTTGTTCTCATGGTATTCAAGTTCAGGGCCAGCAGAAAAATAGTGAAAAGTCCAAACACTGCCTTGAAAAATCCCCTAAGATTCTCCAAGACGTGAAACCCACAAGGACACAGATGCACGCTGTCAATTTAAATGACCCTCAGGAAGACAATGCTAATAGTTCCTGGGCATAGAAGTGTATTTTGTTAGTTAGATTGCAAAAGATCGGGGTTGATAAAAGTAATGTCATTTTCTCCTTAAAGAAACTTCAGGAAAAACGAACTTTGGATTTTAACATCTACCGGAAAGCACAGACTTCTAAAGGTCTGAGGGACAGATCAGAACGAGTGATCTCGTGTCACACGCTACAAGTGTGTAACCTCTGTGACTCTTAAAAAAAAAAAAAAAAAATGAAAGGAAGGAAAAAGAGAATTTTTCCCAAGAGTGGCATCTCCCCAAATTCCACGTCTGGTAGCCCTTGCTTGTAATTAGACTGGAACCCAGGCAAGAAGTGACATGCAAAAGTGACAAAGCAAGAATTAAAACACTCACACGCACCATGTTTTAGAAGAAAAGTTTCTCAAGGGAAGTTTTCCCTGTAGATTCAATTCAACACTTGGAGAAGTTTCAGCCTGTATCTTAACCAGAAGTATTTTCAACCTTCCTTTGCCTTGCTTGCCATTCGGGAGAGCAGGATCTGTCCTTACAAGCAGGAACAGACTATGAGACAGGTCATGCTTACAATTAGTTTGCTAAGAATAAACGTTGGCTTGTCCAAAAGACCCGCACAATATACTATGTAAGTCCTCTGGATGGAGGTGAATTCCATCTCTAGCAAGTTTATTCCCTCTATTGAGTACTGGAGCCATATAAAACACAATTAGCTTCACTGTAACTCAGTGGAACTCATTACGACCAGATATCACTGAGGCCAAGGTCTTGGCTGAAATCAAAGAATAACGGGGGATTTATATGGTTATGGAGACCATCTATAGTTACATTAGACAGGATTAAAAAACCCACACACATTTTAAAGAGCATAAATCTCCAGGTTTTAAGGCATAAGCCAACTTTTCTCTGCGAAGCTGAGAAGAAAGTTTCCTTCTAAGCAGGTTATTCTGCAACAGTGGTGGGGAGGGAGGATCTTCCCTATCTCCAGCCATGGAAAAGTGCCTCATCTAACCAACTCTCATCAGACAGGCCACCTCTGCAGGCTCCAAAGAGAAATGGACGCGCCAAAATTGCCCAGTAGAGGTACTTAATTTCCCTTACTGATACAGGATGGACTCCAGACAATGGGTTTTTACCTCACCTAGAAGCAGGCAAGCTAAATCCCACCACTGGCTACTTTTTGGCTTCCTAAGCCTGAAGCACGTTCAACACTGCTGCCTCAACCACCGTACTTGCACATTAGGGCAATTTCTCTCTTATCTCAACCAGACGTACAAAACTTCAGGGGTTCAAACAGCTCTCCTTGTAGCCAAGTAGTAAAAACAAATGAAATGATCACAGCAGTAATTTGGATCACTGTTAATACTGCGGCTGTATAAAAGTCATCCTCTTAGTCTGAAGCTAGACAAATTCAAAACCAAACAGGGCATTAACTGTGAATGATCAGGAGAAGAAATTCTGAAAGGCATGGCAAGTCTTCAAAAATTGCAATTCCGTTGCCACTAGCTGCTGTTCTTAAGACTGAAACCTCGGCTCACTGCAAGTTGTTGGGCGTATCAAGCAAATCATTGGCTCAGACTCCTACGCCCTGTGTCAGGCAGCAGGGCAAACTAGATGGTGATAACGGTACCTTCAGGCCTTACAGTCTCCAAGCTACCAGTTCTCCAAAGACATGAAGATGTCAAAATTCTCAGTTGCTGTCCCTGCTTCTTGTTCCCTCTTACAGAAGGGAACCCTGGAAGGACGTAAGTGGGAGCAGAGGATGGGGCAAAAGGGAGAGGAGAAAGAGGGTAAGAAAAGGGGGCTACGTATCCAGCTGACCTTTTGGCGTGCTGCGCAACGGGGAGGTGCACACTCACAGAGCACTGCGGATGCCAAAAGGAAGGAGAGAGACTCCACCAGGTCTCTCGGGTAAATCCATGCCTGAGTTTCACCACAGCAACTGCAGGGAGAGCACGGCCTAATTCTTTCCACAGTCAATATGTGTGCAGGTGTGCTAAAGCGAGAGATTTCTGCTGCACCACACCAGTGACACAACCATTAAAAAAAAAAGGAGAGGAAAAATCAATAATAGCTGGACATTCATTTAAACAAATGCATCGTCCCATAAACAGTGCAGCAGCTTTCAAATGTAAACAAGAAAAGGTGAACTTTGTTCACATTATGTCTCCAGCTGTTTTGTGTTTCAAGACTGTGCGCCACAGCTGGGCTGATGAGCTCTGAATCCTGGGAAAAGGGGAAATATTTAACCTAACTTAAACAGAAAGAAGCAAGCCTCAATGGTGAGAGATAACAGGTGGGAGTCGTGCTCTGCTGCTGTGCCTGGAGGGTAAAATCTGGCATGCAGAGGTAGCTTCAGAACAAAAGTCGTCACAGCTGCTGTTTGCTGTGCTCCTCAAGTCCTTCCCTATTTATTCAGCATCACTGACAGCACCCTAGCAACATTAGTTTAAGTCACCGTCAATTGTTATAAAATTAGCTCATGGTCCTGAAGCCAGGGCAAGATGTGGGCAACATTATCTGCACGTCTGTGCTTCTGTATGCCTGTGCACAGAATGCACAGTNGTGAAACATGGGCGGGGGGGGGAGTTGGTTGTTTTTTTTTCTCCAATCGCACAAACCAAAAAGCCACTCAGAGAACGAAAAGAGAAGTTTAAGAGCAATCCCCATGCATATTTGCAGGGCAATAGTGTTAACATGAATGATCTTCATTATCTTAGCATGGGGCAAAAAGCTGATGTAGACCCTCTGCCTCTTAGTTCTGTCGCAGTTTCTCTATCCGTAGCTTGCTTTAATGTCAGACTTTTAAGACTGCAGTGGTCCTCTGGGTCTTGAGCTTCTTTGTCCGGCACTGAAGTCAAACCCAACATTAGCTGAGTTACAACATACGTTAAAATTTGGTGCTCAGGCCCTCCCTCGTACAGATAGAGCAGTCCCCACCTCCTGTACCATCAGCACACTGCACTTCACACGCAAAGCCTTAATCCACTACAATTCCAAGATGTTTGCTGTTATGGATTTGCAACTACCAAACGGAGTACGACAACTACCTGAAAAGGAAAAACACGTTTAAACCATCACCCCCCTCAAACTAGCACTGAACTTGTTACCGTGCGGCTCTCCTTTTCTCATTTTCATCATCACTAAAAAAGCCTTAATAAATTTCAGACACATTCTCTTGACTGAGAAAGAAAACGCGATAGTCCAAATCCAGCCTCCTTCCAAGCCACTGGCAAGAATTCAAGCTGTTTTTTTAAAAAAAAAAAAGCGGGCAGCAATGTGTGGGCTCTTTTTAGCATGCAACGTTCAGCAGGATTTACCTCTTTTCTTGGGGCCCCCTCAGGACCACCAATATGGATGCAGATGCCAGTTGTTTAGCAACAAAGAGGGACAGAGAAGTCTGAAAATGAGTAAGATGGCAGCTTGAGTATATAGAATTGCCTTGTACATTATTTCCATTTAGAGCAGATTCGAAAGACTCGCATTAGTGCGGGTGTAAATCACATCATGACGAGGGGGCTTTCATGAGCAGATCTGCGGGGGTATTTCTGTGCCCCTGGCACTACTAGAGACCTCGTACGAGGATGAAGTTACAGCCTAGCCCCTGGACCCTTCTGCGATGACTCTTGCAGGGGCCACAAGCAGTACAGGTGTACTTTCCAGCAAAAAGGACCAGATTTTTAAAGATACAAGCACCAGGAGAACAAGGAACAAAGCCACCTTCAAAAACTTGTCCCCGTACATTTCGGTCGACCCAGACCAGTCACTGCAGAAGGAGGTGAACCTACAGCCCCACTCACTCCCACGCGTTCCTCAGCATAAACACTGTGAATCTGACTGCCCCTTTTTCTCTGCCTGCCAGAGAGCAGCCAGGGTCTCGCACACAGCCATTACTCCTCCAGTCACATGGGAAAAGAGCTGTGCCTGCTGAACGCGGGCACTCCTTAATCTCCTTCATAAAGGTCTTCCCCTCAGAAATGTTGCTCAAGCTGCTGCTGAAAACCCCAGCTGGGATATGAGCTTTACTGGACAAGATATTCATTGTTCAATTTATGGCTCGACTGTACTTCTAGGAACGTATTTCACTTCAGCATCAGATGAGCCGGATGAAGGGAAGCAAGGGAGGAGTTCATCAGAGGGTTTCTTTCTTTCTTTGATTTGTTTTCTGAATCACTGAAATGAAGATGTTTGTCTAGCTCAGCCATGGGTAAACATCTTTGCTTTTCCCTGCATGCCATTTTTTCACTGGTAGGATTTACAAATTCTAACAGTTGCATTTCTGAAGGAGATAGAGGCACACAGAGACGCCGAGACAAGAAAAAGGCAGGAAAGTTTTCTACCTGCCAGGAGCCAAAATCTGTTCAGAGTTGCACTCGTGTAAGTCTGCAGTAACCCCAACATCATCAATTGAGGCACTTTAGTGAAAACGAGCAGAATTCAATTTCATTCAGAGAAATAAAATAAAATAAAGAATCTATAGCCTGAAATTCCAGAAGCAGAAGAAAACCTACAGTTCACCGTAACAGCAGATCTCAGTGATGGAGCTGTTTTGTAGGAGAGATGTATTGCAAGCACCAACTGATAACACAGGACAACACAGCAGTTTGATCAGCATGTGCTTTATTTCACTGCTGAGTACCGGGACTGTCATGAAACCAGGAGAGGAAGGCTCTGCCTGGATGATGGACGTCTCTAATGAGGCTTGGTCACTCAGTGTGAAATAGTCAACCTTGTCAACCTACAACAGACCGCCAGCGCACAATCTCACGTGTTATCATTCAGCTTATAACGCAGCTACACTTCCATACATGTGCTTGTGAGCATATTTTAAAAGCCAAACAGGATTTACCGTAAGAGATGTAAAGAAGTTACCATAAAGGAGTTACTTTCAAGGCTTTCTAGAGTACGTTCAAAGTAACCAGTCCCCCATATAATGTGAAATCAAAGAGTGAAAACCTGCCAGAAAGGATATTAAGACTCTCTTGATTGTGAAGGCTCATAAAATAAATGTGTTGGTTGTTATGGATTAAAGTGTGTACCAAAAAAGATGAAGGAACACCTAGCATCTGGAGTCTATATTGTAGTCTCTAAAATTCCTAATAGATCTGTGTCAAAAAAAAAAGATATACTGAGATTAATAGGCTAAAATGAAAACATATCCCTTCAAGATGAACAGAAAAATGTTCAGCCAGAAGTAACACAATCCCCAGGATTTGTGCACTTCCAAAACTCACAAGACTGTCATTCCTCTGTACATTTCATCAATTCCTGACCTTAAGATCTACCTAAAAGTGAACAATACTTTAACTTCCGTTTCATTGCAAATTCTGGATTATGGGAAATTAAGAAAAACCAATGCACTGTTCGCTTTCCTCGGCACTCACGACCTCCACAAGAACTGGCTGTCAGTGTTCAAATGCAAAATCTCTATGCTCTCCCTAGATAATTTAGGAAGAGGGCAGTACTAGCAATTCAGTAAGTGAATCTTTCCAAACTTACCCACAACCTCTTTTAAAGGCTTCACTACTTTGAGTTTTAATATTTTTTTGAAAGAGACAAGGTATTAGCAGAAACTAGCTCCCGTATCAAAACTTGCAAATGTCTCCCCGCGTTCCACCTTTGAAGGAGAATGAGGTATTCAGTGTTTTGTGGTTGGCAGCATCACCAAACACAGTTTCATAGCTGTTGCCCATCTCCAGTAAGTAAATTCTCTGCACAGCCAGTTATTTCACCTTATCAGTACCCAGGGCCGGACAGTCTCTGGCACTTCAGCCTGTTCACACAACACTGATAGGAGGATCTGTAAGGAAGGCATACAAATCCTTTAGGGCCAAGTTTACATACACCGTGGACCACATCTGTGCAAAAGGGCCTTTTAAATATAAGCTAGAATTACTATCTCCACGTTCCTTTCATGTGGACCTCCCCATATAAATGCAAGGCAGCGAAATGATGATAGCGCTCCCAGTACCGAAGTTGATAGCCAGTCAGTACTCGCTGTTGAAAGGGATTGCCAGATTTGGACGCTGTTCTTACAAATTTCTACAGAGGGGCCCAGGAAACATTCGCTGCCTCCTCTCTGCTGCTCAACAGGGCTAGGAGGCTCCTCTCCCCTGCCTGGTGCTACCCCAAGAAGCGCCCACCAAGGACTAGAGCTGAAAAAACAGCAGCAAAACAAATAACGCTCTGCCGAGCTAGATGCAAACCTGTCCTGCCCAGAAAACTTTCGCATACCAAAGACAAGGACAGCAGCCTTCCAGAAGGACGCCAGGGGAAAGGCACTGTCCCTGTAACACAGAAAAACACCAGGGAACAGAAAAGCAGAATTTAGGCATACCTGACTCCTGAGGAAGCTGGTAGAGAGAGGCTTCAAAGAAGGGAAACGAGGTGGGTGCGAAGAACTGTGGTAGATACACAGCTGTCTTCTATTAACATCTCCAGGCTTGAGCTAACCAGGGGTTTCATTAGAAGATGAGCCACACCTGGCTCCCAGCGAATTCGGAATGCCAGCTCCACTTTTTATGAGGTTGTTGCTTCTTTTTCAAGCAAGTTTTATTTGTTACAGCCAAGGATTTCTTACCTTCTTGCTTCGAGATTGCCCCTCGCAGCAATTTTTTTAAACGCTGGGAAGGAACTCTGATTGTACATGTTCTGGACAAGTGTTGTGGCACAGCAAATGTTATTTTTATTTTTAATAACTATATATTGTATTTAATTACCAGCTTGTAATTTCTCTTTATTAGGTTTCTCTTCAAAATTCATTAGCAATCATGAAGTGTAACAATATTTCTGTCCTTCCATGTACTATAAAGACAATATCTGCCAGAGACTATATGTAATGACTGTAGTGCTGTTTAAACCATTTACAAAATGAGTGTTCTTCCTACTTTCAAAATAGCTCAAAGGCAACTACGAGTGCAATTAATTGGTCTCCTATGATACTGGCACACACAGATTGATAAACTCCACAAGGATAATTTCGGCAGGAAAGACTGAATGGCTCAGAATTTCAAGTGCTTTGCATCTCGAGGTTTTTCTCACAAAGCTCTTTTAATTTTGAACATCTGATTTCTTCTCTCTCACTCAGATGCTGTTTCTTCCCCAATTCTCTCTTCCTGTGATACAGCTTTTGTGAAATAACTGCTTAGTTCCAAAGACAAGTCTACTCACAATACAAAATGCTAGAAACTTGTTTCTATTTCTTTTCTTCTCAAGTCCATCCCAAATGTGCCAGTAAGATACAGAAACAGTACATCTGGAGGGCGTGATAGAAAGACAGTATCTGCTAGAAAGACAATTCCATAGGGGTGCGGATAGTCCATTTAACCCCATCTTGGCAACTTCACTACAATTATTTTTGCAGCGAGGGGAGAAAGTGGAGGTGAACTTTTGGCCTCTCTTCTATGGCAGTGGCACCCTCTAGTAAAAGCGTCTGCGATACTGAGGTGAATGTGGAATTTCTTTAGCTAGGCNTACATGAATGCTATTAAAATCCTCTTCCTCTTGGATGTGTCTGCTGTTTATTCATGTGTCTTTCGTCTTTTGCTTAGTTCTGACCCTTCTGTTTTCAGCAGGCACCTTGCTCCTACTGAATGCCTTCTGTCTAAGGGTGTATGAGGCGTTAGACTTTAAGACCCTAAATTCTCAAGAGGATACAAAGCTTAACAAAACAATCTCATCTCATCTCTTCACTCCCATCTTTTGTTAGTAAAAGACACAGCCAATTCCCTCATTATTAAAACAGAAATAAAAATAAAAAAGAAATCCACCCAAAAGGCACCCCAGCAAACAAAAAGTCAGGGGCACTCGAAAAGAAATGTTTGGGGAAGTCCTGAGAAATTCTGTGATTTCTCACTTCCTGAAAACAACTCACTGTATCAGCAGTTCCTAAAGAGCAGAGGATGGGCTCACATGTCTAACCAAGTCACCTACACTACTCTCAACGCAGTAACTGCTCCCTCAAAATGCCTGAAATACGGTGACGTTGTTACTGAGCTTTAACAATCATACCGAAAACAAGGCTGCCATTTTGTATTTGGACTGATCGAGAAGGGGCCTGCATTATACATACAGCTGCTTATCCCCGCTATAAAGGATAATTTTGCTGTATTAACTCCATAAATTTGATAGAGCCAGCAAGGCTTCCACTGCATAATAGCTTAATTTTTCATTCTAATAATAACTGGCTGCCAGTTGAAATGAATGGGAGCAAAAACAAACATTTCTGTTCCATGACATGATCCATGACAGATGTACAGTTTAGGAGGCCCTAGGGCAGGGTATTCCAAGCTTCTCCTCCCTTCACCCAACGGCGGTAAAAGCATTAACACCAAGCAAAGAGACTGAACTGTAAAGGAACTCCTAGGAAAACGACCCAGCTATCCTCCACTTAATCCGCGATTGGCAATACGCCTGATTTAAGACTATGCTAAGCATCCAGGATTTTCTAAAGTGCTTGCAGACGGTGTGTACAGTATAACATACGCCTGTAAACTACGGAGTATGAAACAGCCCTCTCTTAATCACACACAAAGGTTTAGCGGGGCTTTTTGCTCCGACTTCTACTTACTCTATTCATGCTGAGAAAACCCTTTTCCCTTGGAATATACGGAGAGGATTCATAACTTGATTATTACAGTTTATTTTTGGTATCAATTTCACGTAATCCAACATGAAAACATGTATCCCCTTTTAAAAAAATAAAAAAGCCCACATGCTTGAAGCTTGACAAATTTCAGCGAAAATGGGGCTGCATAGTTTAGTGCCAACAAGTTACTCAGGCTTTATGTGAGTATTGATTTATCTGCTAAATGGAAATGAATAGCCACCATATCTACTGCATTGTTTTGCTGCCTCTGCAAGACAGAGCACCTTCTTAAAGAAACCCTAAGTAGTTTTAAAAGGTGAGCTGACAATGCTATCTTTGCTATCTTTTGAGTGGGAAAAATCCACTTTAAGGGCCAGATATTTGTATTACTTTGGAACAAATGCTGCCAGGGGCAGGAGTGGGCTTTGTGCACACCGTGGATAGATTTTTAGTGGGGTTTTTTGTTTGTTTAAGTGACAACATTAATAACCTCTCTGAGAAAAGTGTATAAGCAAGAATTCATGCATAAGCCAGGAAAGTATCCGGTTGCTGTGTGTGTGAGGATAGTACAGTGACGAGATTCATGAGGGTGGGGGATCCCCCTCACTAAAAGTTTAGCATTTGGGGCCTGTTAATGGGTTATTCCTTTGTATTTTGTTGGACTGCAAAATTCCCTAATGACTTCAAGTAAAGTGGCCACTATAGGTCAACAATTATGGTAGCGTCTGAGAGGCTATCTAATTTGATATAAACGAAAACAACGTATCCTCAAAATCGCAGGAGCTCAACAAAGGATGGTAAGAGAACTAGAAATCACCCCATGAAAGACATACTCAGGATCAAAAACTGCACATGATGAATGAAAACAGAACGCTAAACAGCAGCACGGCCTTCTGAAGCTGTCGTTTGCCAAACATAAGCTGTTGCAACACAGACCAGAAAGGGTGATCCACGGCTGCCTAATACTAATCTTCGGTTTTTACTCATCATCTGGGTTCTACCGAGGGGTCTCGAGTCCCCGTGTGCCGACCATCTCTACCAGGTTGCCTGCTCGCATCCAAACCCAAGCAGCAGAAGAAAAGCTAACTACTACCTGAACATCGGAGAGCTCTTCCTCGGTAGGCGTGGAAGAGCTCAACATGACGTATGTCTTCAGCTTATGAAAACCCTCCTCTTACTTGAAGCCTCCGATTCTGCTTTGTCACAAGTACGGTGGGGAACAACCTGTTCCTAACCAGGAGCTGATGGATATACTGCTGAACAGTGTTGAAGGTAGGTGGACACTGTTCAGATTTGATCAACCAGTGAAAAGCACAAAACTGAACTGAAATTCACAAAGTGAGAAACAAAAAGACAGAGGCTCAGAAATCTGAGATTGTTGGTACTTTGGAAAACTAGGGGAGGTTTCAGTCCTTCCCGAAAGACCCTTTTGTAGCTGGAAGTAAAAGGATTATTATCTCCACCGAGTGCTGGAAAAACATGGAGACAAGGTAATACGGTAACAGCTTGGGCCTCTGATTTCCACAGTCAGAACGCAAAACATCTTCCTGGGGGAAGACGCAAAAGAGTGTTTCATGCGAAGGCAATCCTACCTCCTCTTTCTGTGGTTACAAACACTCAGTGGCTGAGCGGTTTACCACTAAAAGTAAGGTCACGTTAGAGCACACCTTAAAGGAGCTGAGTGAGGTAACACAGAAGCGAAACGTGGCTTTGCAAGGAAAAACTGTCTTTCACATCTTGTCAGCTGGCCATTGCCAAATGTACGGTTAGAAGAAAGCTTACCTCAGCCTAGCTGACATGAAGCTAAATAGGGCTGCAAGGGCTGCTAAGTCCGTTTCAGTAGTCAGTCAGTTGATTCAAACGTATTGGACTGTGTGTGAAGGTATCCTGTCTTTCTAGTGATGACAGACACCAGGAGTTTACTCCAACTATAAGCCACAGCGAGAGGCTCTACGGAAACATGGAGATACGTGGTAAGATTGGTATTGTTGAAGTGGGATTTTCTTTTAATGGAACCTACTAATATCCACAGTGGAACTCCCTTGGTGCAAGGAAAAAGACAGGACAAAGGGCAAAGAGGAAATCCCATCTTTCTGTTTTTATTGGACTTCTGAGCACACTATCTCAGGTTTGGGGTTTTTTTTTTTTACCGTGACTAGAATCAGAGACTGTTGCTGACCATGTCAAATTTGGATTAAAACAGAACCCCTGAATCAAAATCCTACTCAAATGATGATGTAGTGTTCAAAGGAACACTCTTAACTCTATCATTTGATTCCTCTAAAACAGACAAATGTGTTTGCTTCTGCATGAAGAGTCAAGTAAAAACTACTGGTCAATTCAGAAAGCCAGTCTTTGGGCTGTTTTTTTTTATTTTTTTTTTTTTTTTTATCCCCTTCTACCTGGACCCTCTAATCGAAGGCTTTAGTTTTTCATCTGCTCAAAAAAACCAACTATGATACTAATATCACACACTCCCACTGGCTACGTTATGCACGACCGCAGCAACTTATTGATGAGAAAACGCCACTTTTTTTTTTTTGTTATTTCCACAGAAGAACATATAAACTGTTGATTGTGGAACTTTCACAGGATTAACCTCAGAATGGTCCTCGGGTCTTTGTCTTGCAAAAAAAGAAGCCTTTTCCTATTTTAATTTTATGCATAAGTGCATGAATGCTGAAGTAATATTCACACACTGCCAGGCAGCTCCATATGCCAGCTTTTTCCTTTCTGCATACATACCAGTCTCAGGTAGCAAATGTTGTGAAGCCAAACTACACATAGCCTACATTTGCATACACGTATGCACATGCACGTGTATTTTTCCCCAAGCCAGTCAGTCCTCCCTGTTTGTCAGCCAGATCTGCAAAACCCAAAACAAAATCCACAGTTGCGTAAAACTCTTTGAAAACAATAGTAGTAATAAATTAAGCTTAACCACAGGGCTTCGTCCAGCTCCCACCAGCTCTGGTGGTCCTTAATCTCACTAACACACTAATACCAAAAAAGCGGAGTCCTTGATCGTGTTGGTCACTCCTTCACCGTTTTATCATCCTACTCCTAACCACGCAGTGGCGGTAAATGGGCGGTGTTCTCCGGGTTCCTATTAGGAACCTCATTACTCCTCCTTTCTCTCTTTCTTGAATTAAAAATGTTTAAATTAGTTCAATATGTCTCGAACCTCTTCAGCATGCTGCTGTCCATCTGACTCACTTCCAAATTGAAGTGCATATATAAAAAAAATTGAATCAGTTCAATGATTTTAAATCACTCTTCAATGTGCAAAGTAATTTAAAATTACTGGAGTGCTTCCAATTTTTATTAGTCCTTGAATTTGGAAGTGATCGAGGTTCTTCTGGGCATGTGCAGTGCACTGTGTCTTAAAATTATTACATCCATACTTACTTTTTTTTAAAAAAATACGGACTTCGCTTTACAGCAGAAACCGCTGAGGGGTACCATGGAACAATTTTAAAGAACAAAATGGGGGTTGCAGAATTCCAGAAAGCATCAATCTGGAAAAACTCTTGCAGTTGTAAGGGAATCAAGAAACACCACAAAATGTTTGAACTGTTCTACATGCAGCTTGGACTCCCATTTTAATTGCTACAGCACTTTTGCATTTAATTACTTTCAATGTATCTAATTGCTCTAAATTTAGCAATTTCCCCAAAATCGATATGAGGACAGAATCAAAAAGGGCTGACTTTCTCCTTAAATCTTTCAGATGCTTAGTGACATGATTAATCTTTATGCGCAAGGCTCGTCTTATTGAACTTAATATGCCTCCTCACCTGTTTGAGTAGTCTCAGTAAATGAATGCTACTCCCTTACTCACACGGGTAGATTTACTGGAGCCCTAGAGAAGATAAATAGTAAGACAGAAGCATCAGCAGTACCAGTGAACTGTAAGATGGGGTACTCAGCTTGGCTAATATTTGGAAAAAACTAACCACACTACTGCTTCTCGACAGTCCGTTCTAATACGACTGTTTCATGCCCTTATTCTCCCTTTTTTGGAGATATACCAGCGAAAGAAGTAATCCGTTAAGCTGAAGGTCTTCCCATTCCCCACCATCATAATTTTAGGGTGAGGAATAAATGAAAAAAACCCCACGATGGGTCATTATGACCCCCATACGACCAATAAATTTATTCAACTGCCCTGAAGGCAGTCTCTTAAGCATAGGTGTTTTTATACATCTGGGAAAACCTTCCGGTTTCCTCACCTACGAAGCTTCATAGAAGCTAAATCACGGACATGTGAAGTTAAGACCTCCACCCCTGCTCCCTTTTGCATAACGTTGACCAAAAAACCCCACAAACCTGCATACGTTCCCCATAAATATCACGGAGCATAAGACGCAACCTGAGTTTGTGGGGAAGGGGATTGGGTCTGTGGGGAAGGGGACTGCACTTCCAAACAGGCCTGTTTGCTACAAAACTTACGTGCAGAGAGACGGAGTGGTTTAAGATCAATTACCTGCAACCAGGTGCTGAGCAGATGGGAAAAATGATTCATCTGGTATGCACTCTCTTCTTGCACATCTCACCTGACTCTCAGTGTCTCCGTGGCAGCTGCTGCACTGCGCACAAAAAACTAACATGCCAACGGATTTGGCACCTTGGTCTCCCGCGTCGCCTCCATTAGCCCACTGCCACTACGGAGTGAAGAGGAAGCACCCTCAGTCTCTCCACTCCTCTCACTCGAACTATACGCTTCGATAAAGCAATTCAGTATCAGCGGGGACAGAAAAAGGCAGTGCCTCTGCAACTCACTGAGGTGAGGTCCTTGCAGTACTCACTAGAAATTAAGTGTTGAGGGAGGCCCTTTATCACAAAGCTCTACAGGCAATCAACTTACTGCTCCCAAACCAAAACTCTGGAGGAAGACTCCAGTCTTGCGGAGGAATCTCTTGCACGTGTTTGAGCGCACACTGAAACACGCATCCAGGAGGGAAAAGAAGGCCAAGCCGTGCCCTTATTCCTTGCTGGGCTCCTGGGATCCTTCTCTCCCGACTAAACACGTGCCTAAGAGCTGGCCAGAAGGTAGCTCAGAAGCTGCTTTTAAGAGTAAACAACTCAGTGTCAAAGCTGTTAGCATCAGCACTCTGTGAAGGAAACAGAGGATTTACTGGGTCATATGAATTTAATATTTGATACATCCATGCACATATACCTGACCATATCCTGCCCTTGTAATGGGGATGGACTCAATGATCTAATAGATCTTTTCCATTTCTAGCTACTATTATCCTATTATTAAAAGTAATGAGCCTCTAATCTAACAACTGAACTAATCAATAAGAAACTGAGTTTGTTTTTCAAAATTGCTTTAATTTTGAAAATACAGCATGTCCGTTCCCTGCTTCCTGCTTTTGACTGTGATAATAAAACTTTCAGTATGGCTAATGTAGTTTAGCTAAACAAATTAGACAACTGCCCCATTTAGGGGGAAGAGAAAGTTTCCATTAGCCATTCAGATGTTCTTTGCCTGGTCAGCTAACAATTTTTGCAAACCAGACATCAGAAGATACGTCATTTTAAACCCACTATAATGCTGGAATACAATGCTCTGCTGTAAACCTACGAAGACTGTGAACGTGACCACAATTTGCTGCTTTGTGTTAATCAAAGGGGTTATTTTCCAGTCACCGCAGCACAGTTACGCGTTACAAGCCCCCAGAAAACAAGCTTGCCAGTCTCTTTTGGTCCAGGCGCTGGAACGATTTTCAGGGTACCTGGGTTCAAATGTTAGTTCTACCTTATACCTTCTGGTTTCATTTCACTTCAACTGTTTCTCAGGGAAGTGAGGATACAAGCCCCTCCCTTCCACGCTTTTCACTCTATTGCACCCGGGTAGATTGTAAGCTCTTTCGAGTAGCTCTTGCCAAAATTACTACACATCTTTACAGCACCGAGCCCTGCAATTTCGTGACATTTGTAGGGATCGTTAGGGATATTACACTACTAGCAGAAATAGAATTTGTTAGATTAGTATGACATACTGCTGATTCATAATAATATAATAAAAATAATTACCAAGTGCCACAGAAAATATACCAGTTCAGACAATCGTCTTAGGTTAGATGCCTTAACTCTAGGCTTGGCCTACATGAGCAAGAAGTTTGGTGTGGAAAGAACAGATCAACAGATTACCACAGCTGGTGCCGAGGGCTCTTCATCTACAGAATATGCACTTTTGGGGGGTTACTTTGAACTAGATTTTATCTGGTTCCCTGGAGCAAATTACCCTACCACTTACGTAGCTTTAAGCTGACTGAAGAACAGTCATTATTTTGGACCTTTCCTTCCACGTATGGGGCTGGCACATGGTTGGTGAGTACCTGGAGCTCAGCTGCCGGTTCAGTTTCCTTCAAAAGGAATCTAGTTCTTCTCCACACCACAATCACCGTGAACCAAACCAACGTGTGGTAAGTGGGGAAAATGAGAGCATTTGCTTCTGCTCTAGACCAGAACTCCAATTAAAAGACAGCTGCAGATAAGAAAGTACGGGGGGATGAATCTGATTCCTTGATAGCTTTTTGTCTCCTTGTTATCACGCTACCAACAATTCTCCAAGATGGGGAACCGGTTGCTTGACATGCTACTTTGAAGGACAGTCACTGAAAAGTCCTCTGATGGCAGATGGGAGGCAAAAGGGAAGACGTAAGCAGAAAGATGCTCTAGAGGAAGACACTCTAGATGCCCCAATCATTGCCTTCAGATTTAGTGGTTCCCCCTCCTCCCCAAGCTATTAATACCAATGAAGTGCCTTCTCAAAGCAATGGATGATGGTCACAGTAGCAGTACTGACTTTCCCAAAGCTTTCAGTACAACTGATTTTTCTACACAGTGCTGTGATTTCATCACGGTAGTGCCACGACATAACTTCAGAAAATTGCGTATTATTGTTTCTTTTCTCTTTAACGATCTTCTCAGCAATATCCCACTGTTCTCATTAAAGTGTTCTGTATCTGCATATCTTTATTTCGATGTTGTAAGAGCAGAAGACTCCTCTGCCTATGACATTTGCCAATGCCAAGATTTATATTTCCTCTCCACCAAATGTTACTACAACACAATGACTGTAAGAAGAAAATATCTGAGCTTGACATATAACCACTTCAAACTAAAGTAATACTACTGAGAGGACACATTAAGAAACCAGCCAAAACAGCAGTCTCTCTGGCATGAAAGACTGTCAGCGTTTTGGAAACTCTTAGAGCCTGGATGAAGCCTTCACCATCCGTGGCCAGCTAGGTAACAGAAGACAGGCAACATGTACAAACCACATCAATCTTGCTAGAATTTTTTTGTTGAGTGCCTGAGGAAATAATTAATTCACGTCCCCGTCCTGCAGATAGTGAAATTCAAAAACTTTATTTATACATAGAAAACTTTCTAGTTTTCTATGAGATGCCACTGTTTAAGAAAAGTATAATAGTTTCCGGAACTTTATATTTTTATCTACCCAGACTACTCTGGAAAATAAGTCGATAACGTTTTCTAAACAATTCTAAATAAAATGCATTGCTGAAAAAATAAGGTAAAGGGAGACAACTTCACCCTGCTGTTTCGATAGCATTCTTCTGGGTAGTGTAAGGTCACATAAGCTCTTCTTCAATCAATTAACATTTAGGAATGCTAAAATACAAATACAATGTATGAATGCATGTAGTAGATAGCTGTTCAGGCTTGCCCCGTTCATAAGCATGAGTCATAGCTTTATTGGAAAAAGACCTAAAATGAAATAAAGACCACTGAAGCGATGCAGACAGTCGCAACAGCTTGTTTCTTGACCCACTGGTTTGCAAACCTAAAGAGAAATGTAAAAATGTTGACAGCTGCAAAACTTCCAGAAATACTCTTAATTAAGACATACGGTACCGAGAAGGGTTAATATTGTTTGAAAGTAAAAGCTCTCATTCTAATAACAAGACCTCTCTCTGTGCACTGCTGGGTCAGCACGGTAATTAAGAAAATTGCCTTTAGTGCGCTTGTTTGGTAATGCTATTATCATCTTTTTTCATCTTTTAACAAGAGTAAACTACTTGAAGATGTCCCCATTTACTCTTCTTGCTTCTAGTAACCCATGAACCCATCAAGCCCATACTATGCTAGCATTTAATGGCCTAAATGAGTTACTTTATCATCTGGTTCACCCTGAAGTCTTTTACATATTTTTCTTGACCTTTAACCTTCTGACTATTATTTTGACAGCTATCATTAATGCTGTGTCCTGGGCAACCACACATTGACTAAGATGGATGGCAAAATGGCTAAGGAGTTGAAAGTAACACACACCCACTTTCATCGGCCTCTTGATTAAATCAAAACCATACAAAGCCAAATCATATGATGGGTCCCATGGAAGCAGTGCAGAATACCAGTCCCAGTTTTAGTANATGAATCAATAGGTGGTTGGAACGCAAATACTTTATACTAGTCAGTTAAAACACAGATTTGGCAGTAAATTGCACTCGAAAAAACCCAATCCACAACACAAAGAACATGCTTATGGGGAAAGGACACAGTTAATTGGAAAGAAAGTTTGATACAACTTACTACTTTTCTAATAAGCTACCCCACTTCAAAGGCGAGCATGGCCTCTTCTGATCACTTGCATGGAACACCACGGACTGTGGTCCTGCACAATCGTAAGGTCACTACAAATCATGCACCTTGAACAATTAAACCATTCCCCTTGGAGAAGCTGGATGATTTCATTTAAGGAAATGGAATCTAGATAAAAGGGGTAAAAAGAACTTCAAATAGTTCCATGTGCTTAAAATGAGATTAAAAAATGGAAGGAGACGTTAGTGTCAGATAAGATCGTACGCAAAGAGTCATTCTAACTGCGTGTCAGACACTTGGTGTAATCAGGCAGTAGGTTAATGGAAAGGAAGGCACTATATTGCCAAGCAGCAGAAAAAAAAGGTGATTTAAGAGTCCACTGAAGTATTATCCAGAGACTACTTTCAAAAAAACAAGCTAAGCTAGGAACAACATGAGAAGAAAAGGCAACCAGAACAATGTCATAAAGAAAGTTCTCAGCCTCTTTGTCTTCTCAAATGAATGACCCTCACTGATGGAAAACTGAAATACTTCAGCTCACTGATGGACCTGACACTTGACCCCTCTTACTAATTAGGGATGGAATCTGGAAACTACAGCACTTATTTGCTTTAAGCAGCATTCTTTAGGGCTGTAACAACTTTTGTGATCGCTTTATGAGCAGAATTTTTACTATGTATGGACCAGACGAAAATAAAGCTAGCAAAAGGACTACTGGCAGCTCTTGGGTAGAGGAAAGCTAAACTTCAGATGACCTTGGTCTTACTCTGGTTTGCACATGCCTTGTGTTTTCAAAACAGATGTTCTCCAAAAGCATCCTCCTTGGGAAGAGTTTCAGATCTGATCCTCAAAAGTTGCGCATGCCCCACAAGGCCCCCAGCAGGCTTGGGAAAGCAGAATGGGTACATCAGCCCCTCCAAGTTGCGGACAAACTCTTGATCCGAACAACCAAGCTGCCGGATCTGGATCTCTCTACTCTCAGTAGAACTGTCCTTCTATATAATGAGAGAATGGCCCACTACACATTATTCATCTATAGTTTATGTCTGGTATTTTTAGTTGCAAATATTTCCAATTAAAACAATGCTTCTGGGGGCGCGAGTGCAATTCAAGACACCAAATCAGCTTTCAAATTACAATAAAGCAATAATAATAAAACATTTCCAGAGCAAATACTAACCCATGCACTCAGTATCACACTGGCAAAAGCCTTTTAGAAGACCATAATGATGCATTAATTAGTCCTGAATGATGATATTACTAATATGCGCTGGCTTACTAACTGAGAAACTCACATTAACAAAGCACATGTGCTCCGTGCTTCCTTCACACATCACACAGCATGCTTGAGCTCACAGCCATTTGCATCATTTCTCTCTCTCTCTCTCATCTCAGGTAAGCCAGCAGGTCAAAAGATAATCAAAACAAGAAGCGTTGCACTGCACATTTTTACTCATGCAAGGAAATACAGACTTTCTTAAATGTAACTACATGTGCAATACAATAAAGCAGCTTGTGTGCTTGGTAACTCGCAGGAGTAGTTTTGAAGAATAATTGATTTTGGGAAGGTGATTTTAAATTAAGATCGTTCTCCAGCTCTGGGCTCGCCACCTAGATCTTAACAGCTTTCTTTAAAAGCAGTTTTGCCCTACCAAATTCTGGTGAGATCACAGCAACTCTACTTCAGTGCTTCAAACCGCGGTACGCACACTGCACCGTCCATGTGTCAAACAGGTGTTCGCAGGACCGTTTTATTGCAGGGTTCAATGATCAGAAAAATCTACAGGGGAAACGGGGACGTGTTGCCCCAGGAATTACATATAGGGTTTTTTCCATGACTAAAGTGTCTAGATCCAAAGAAAGAAAAAAAAATGCATTTTATATTTAACAATAGCCCTGCATTCAAAAATAAACCAGGACAGCTACAGAGACTAGACAATTTTTACTGGTGACAAATACACCTCTCCTAAAGCACGTTTACAAGAGCCACGCAGAGCTGAATGGCATGGCGGTGTGTTTTTGTATACTGCTGTGGATTAAACTAGGCAATTCTTAATTACCTTACAATATAGCCAAGTTATCTTGCACCACAACCACAAATAACACGTTGTTCACTTTTTTCCCCTCAGTTCTTTCCTGGACATTTCTTTCCCTTATTTATCTCTAATAATAATGTAGGCATGTATAAAAAAGTGAGAACTTTTAAGAAGTCCAGCACCTATAGTCATCTATTTCAACTAGGAACTCTGCTCATTCTGCTAATACTATTCATGATATTGAATAACTGTAAAAGCTTTATTACAGCTTGCATATCATCGCAGAAGAGTAAAGGCCTAATGCAGTCACGTTTCAGGAGAAGTTGCTGTGTGCGTTAATCAATGTGCTGCTGTACCCTTATCTGTGATTCTTCATTAAAATCGTTGTCTTATTTGATGAGCGACTGTTGTTTGCTAAAAGATAATGTTTTTTACAGCTACCACATCTGTATGTGCCTATGCTGTCCAAACTAAGAGCTACATTTACTTCGCTGTATAGGTCTTTCTTTATATTTTCGTATTTTCTTGGCAAAAATGAAACACCAAGCTCATCCCTGAATCAGCACCCCAACTCCCTATTTACTGCAGGTGGCAAACTGGGCAGGAAAATGGCATATTCCAATGGCTTTTTAATTCCTATTGCCCAAGTGGCAATGCAGTAGCAAGACAAGACTAGTAACGCCAGCTACTGACGGTGAGCAGTACGTTTAATAAAGAGCCAGGACCAGCCAGAGGAATGAGTTCATTTATACCACTAACAGAAAAATTCCCAGAGAACGTAAACAGACCACAGCCTTGCGCTGGTGCTTCCCAGGTTAACAAAGCGACAAAGTCACATGCTATCATTTGGTGCGTCTTGGTCTTTTTCACATTAATTTGGGGGGGCCCTTATTGCAAAGGGTAAAGAGGCAAGGGGAAGGAGATCAGCACACTGAGCGCTGATCGCACTGATGGGATTTACATTCAAACTTTATTACACCTCCTTCCTTCTTGCTCATCTCCCTGTGGATGGAGCCTTCCCGGACCAACCTCACAAAGGCTCACCGCTCTTCCCCCAGGCCCCCAGCAAGTGCTCTGCAGACAGCGGATACTTTGACGGCAGATCGCAGCTGAGGAATTTCAGAGATAAACAACTATGGGAAAACTGCGTATTTATAACTTATTTCTTGGATGTGTTTCAGTGGCACAACACAAACACGAGAAGGAACACTCCTGAAAACAATCTTCCCCTGCCCTCTCCCCCCAAAAAGAAGTATTTTAAGTATCAACGTTTGTAATCACTCACATTTCATTGGTGCTAAAATAAATGGATTTTCCAGTAGCTATATATTAGTATTTAATTTAATCTCTACTCAAATATATGTCTAAGCAGGTATGCGAGTAAACTTACCTTACGTCGTAAGGGCGTTGCCCTGGTAATTCCCTTACTGATACGTGAGACTAGCTGAGAGGTTCAGCTCAATGTTGATTAAGTCAAAACTGTCACTAGTTCAGGCACTCGTGAGCAGTGGCCGCCTGCAGCCTGTCTATGGGGCTGCACCAACGCCCACCGACACGAACGCAAAGTACCCCATCGGTTGTTTTACCGGGTACTGCACATACATAAAAAGCACCACATTTTGGCCAGCTGCAAGTACCAAATGGCCTGGCTTGCACTGAATTCGCCCTGTTGTGCATAATGTATTAGACAAAGCGATTGTGGGTATTTTATTTGTTAACAGCGGGCCATTACGTCTAATAAGATAAAGTAATACAATTAGTATGAATATTTGTGCAGTATCATTGTACACAATATCCAGATACTGGGTTTGGGGAACCCAGAAAACAACTCAGTTAAAATTTGTAAAACTCAGACGACTGTTTGACTGTATTCGAAGTGGAAAGATACTGAAGACTGAAATAAAATCTCTTTAAATCACGAATACCAGTAATTCATATTGCAGAAACACCTGCCCTTCCTGACCAAATAATACTCAAACAAAAAGCTGTCTATAATCAACCACTGACAAATAGCGGCTCTCCTAATTTATTAATCTAATTAATGCACTCCCTTTATTTATTAAACTAATTGCATTGGTTCCTCAAGGGGAATTATATTCCCCCCATTTCTCCTTAACCCGTATCCTGGGCAGAATCTTGAGTATTTTATTTCAGTAATTGAAAAAATATTTTTGGTATATTCTTACCCTATAATAAACTGCCATCGTAAACAAGGCGTTGTGATTTCTAAGTCATAAAAACACAGCAGGTGAATAGAAAGGGGATGTGATAACTCTGACAATAAAGTTTGCACCGCTGCCCCCAAAGCCTTGAGTATTGGCAGCTCCTGCCAGACTTTACAAGTAAATTTCCTACTGGATCAGCACATCATGAAATGCTTTATAGAAAGAGAAAGGAGAATGTTTAAGGTAGGCAAGACTTTAAGAAAACGTTTTGGAAATAAAGGAGGCCTCAAATGCAAATGTAATTCAGTAAATAAAACATCAATGTCGATGACACAATAACAGGCCAAATCGAGCACACCGAGTTTGCTCTAACCAGCAGAAAATGCACAGTAGTGGAGAGAGAGTGAAAGAGAGAAAAGTGCATACAATTTTTTGGTATGGGATTTCTAAAATGATTTGATTCAACCGTCTGTTACAAAGCAGCTAAACAGACCACTTACAGTCATCACAATGTTATGGATCTGATTTTATCTGTACTTCCAGTGTAAATGAGAAGTGATTTGCAGTAAATCAGAGGATATACATAACATTTCTGGTGAATGTTAAGCCTTGTACCAATCTGCTACACGTAAGTAAATTTCACATTCAAAGCCTCTATTTTTTCGGTTAAATAAATAAAATAACGTATTAGCCTTTGTTTTAAATGGGCAAGGTTTTAACGGCTTCCAAGCACAAATTCAGAAGTATCAAAATTCAAAGTTGGTTGAAAAATAAAAAATGTCAGCACTGCTATAAACTCGTATCAAATTATACCTGAGGGGATGTCAGAGAAAGCTGAAGGGGAAAAGGTACCCTTTAAAATCTCACACAAAAGAAGAGAGAGACAGCTAAACCCTGTGTGGCACAGAGAAAATAACATCTCTGGCATTGCAACCAAAGAAAACACAGAAAGAGAGACGTCTCGGCCCTCGGATACAGAAGAAATGTCTATAAGGTATCTTTCTGAGTGAAGCTCTAGCAAGCCTAATGCAATCCCTTTATACTCAAACATTGGTTTTTTAGGCTGGCAAGACAGCAAGGTATGTTCCCTTCAGCTGTGGGACTGAGGAATGTTCAAACCCTGAGTTTCACTATCCGTCCCACGCAGCCGTAGCTTGATTCCTACAGAAACGACAACTGATGTCACAGCAAGAGATGAAGATGGATGGAGGAAAAAAATGTGAACGGAGAACTGCTAAGCTAAACTGAAATGCAAACAGGAGTAATGAGATGAAATTAAGCAGTGGAAAGTAGAGCGTGAAGAAGAGTCCTAACAGGGAAATATATTGGAACAGGAGATTTGCTAGCAAGAAAGATGATGTTCTCTTTGACTGCTTCATTTACAACTGGACAAAGCACCGTGAAAGGTACCAGAAGGGACAGGCAGGAGGACGTGCTCTGCCATTACAGCGCTTCAGAGTATCTGTCTGAATTCAGGCGAATCACATCATGAAAAAAGACATCCAGTCTTGTGGTCACCTGTTACATTGACCCTCTTTTCAGGGGAGTATAATGCTTTGCAGGTAATATTCTGTGTATTGAATATTACAATATTTTAAAACATATTTGTATGACCTTGTTCCCCAAATAGGGCTTCTCTTAAGACAAAACAGGACACAAAAATCAGAAAGTTAGTAATTTACCCTCACCCTTTGGACAGCAGTCCCCTGCAAGGCAATCGCCTCCAGTGGTACCTCTGGCTGAAGCAACCCCATCCTGCGCAACTTCTCTAAGTCAGGAGTGCAGCTTTTGGAAGTAAAACAGCAGCAGTAAAGTGAAAAACCAGCACGTTATCATTGGTTAATTACAACCATTTTTCTTAAAGGACTGAAGGCTGCAAACAACATTGTCAACACAAACATCTAAAATACAGGAAGTTACTAGCAATTACCAGCACAACAGATAATTCTGAATACCCTAAGTACATCAAGAAGCTGAGCACGTAGTTATAGCATTTGTGATTTATCAGACCTTCACCACAGCAGATTCCTTTCAGTGTAGAAATCACTGCAGTAAGAGGTTCCCCCTTCAATCCCCCAGCACCAGCTCCTCCTCCCAGCTCACTCAGGATCTACTCTTCCACAAGGAGTGAAGCTGCTCCCCAGTTTACGGCTGCACACCCGCAGTTCCATCACATGATGCACAAGTGTGGCCTGGCTTGGCCAATGCTCATCAGCAGCGTTAACACCTCCTTCCAGACAATCCATCTCACCTCTCATTTACCCTGGAGCGAACATGTGGAGAGTCAGGTAGGTCATCTTTTCCCCTTCTGTTGAAATGGTGATGGCAAGAATTCAGCAGACTGTGTGGTGTCCTTCTGTGCTTCACAAGCTCTTTACTCCCAGTGTCAACCATACAAATAAGCTGGAAAATCATCCGTGGAAGAAATACGAGATAAACTAGGAGGAACATTAATCTTGAACTGTGCTGGAGGCATCCCTTTCAATTACTCTTCTTTCTCATCCCCTTCCTCATTATCCACAGCTTCTTTGGTAACAGCACCTCTTCCAACTGGAAATCCTTCTCTGCTTCCAGTGTCTCCTTATGAAAAAGGAAAGAGAGCTGCTGCTGTAAGTGTTTTTGTACAGGGCGATTTAGGAGTGCTTTCGTCTTCTTGACTAATACTGATATAAGAGACATAGCAAATACCTGGACAAATATTGCTATGGTCAAGGAAGAAGAATAAAAAGCTATCATTCTGCTGATGGATGCTTCCTCCAGAAGATGCCAGCTGGCACTTCTAGGTGTTTGGAACAACTAGCTGACTGCAGTTGGCTCTTTTTCTCTGAGTGCTGGTAGTGCTTTGACAAGCCTGAATTTTGCTTTAATGCTGGTTATTTTTGCCTCATTTCTCTGCCTGTCACTTGGGAACTGTTGGTATTTCACTCTTTACATCAGCTGTTTCTTGGTGGTCCATGGTGGTATCACCAGGCTCCACGCGTACGGCTTTTTTCTTTACTTCATTATGCTTTATCAGCATCTTCTTCTTTACCTGTTTGTCACAACAGACCTCCTGTCTCGTTCTGACAGGAGCCTCAGACTCTTCCTTCCACTCCTCGCCAGAGTAAGTAAGAGATCCTTCCCCTTCCCTCGCCTCTCATTCTTTCTTTTCCATCCCACTGCCCTCAAAGGCCCTCCTGTCAAGCCAGCAGGCCTTCTGGGCAAGGAAAAACCTTGGAGACCTCCTCTCTGTAAACCACCGGTAGCAATGCCGAGTCGCTGAAGTGCCTGTGAGTCAAAGAAGGGTCCGCACTCATCCCTAAGGACGAAGCCAGCTTTTCTCACAGCAGCAGGGGATTAACAGTAAAGCGGTTTAGACATGACTTTCTACCTTGTAGTACATGGGATTAACACAAACGACGTGGATGACCAGAATTTTACTCGCTGGATGCGTTATCCTCCCTTCTTTATGGGGCCTTTGATTTAACAGGATAAAAAACTGCACTGTCAGAAATTCTAAGGTAAAACAGGCGAGTCATTCTGAAAGAGGACTTCATGGGATTGTCTGACATCGTTCTTCAGCTGCTGCTGAAGGGGACATATTCAGCTGTGAAAAATAACAGCGCAAATAACTCCATCTGCAAAGGCAGTTCACTAAATGAAATTTTCCAGCGTTTGGTGGTGTTGTAATTGCTCAGCGGCTTCTGTAATTGGGATGAGGAGACAGGGAAGAGGTGGGCACATGAAGAGCTAACTTTCTGAAAAGTCATCAGTTTGAATGCACCTATCTCAGTGAGTAATTCTCTTCCCACAGTGTAAAAGTAAAGTGTATGTGAGGAAAGCAAACTTGTCCTCTTCACTCGTGAAAAGTAAGGTGAATCTCTTAAAGACTGCACAAACTTCATTCACATTTAAGACCAGAGAACCACCACAAACGGTATTCCCCAACTTTCGGAGCTACCACAGCTTCAGTTGACTCCGCGTGGACTTGTGAGGACCTCTGAGAAGTCAGATGAATAGTCTTGCTGTTTTAGTGAAAAATATTTGCCACTCCACAAGTAAAAATGTTGGCAAGGATTCCTTGTCTTTTCTACAAATACATATTTTCTGTTTATTTCAACTCAAATCAGTGTATCATAAATTATTTTATCTATCTCAGAGATGAGTAAACTGATCAGTACAAAGTGGGTAACCACCTTGTTAAGGGCAGACATGAGTTAGCACAGCTGAAAACAGGTATCTCTCACTCCAACCACTAGACCGGTCTTTTCTCATTACTTACTCTCTCCGTGTTCTCTTTCTTACAGCTCCATGTTTAAAACGAAAACTGGAAAGGGAGCTGAAAGACGTGGGACTCCAAAGGGAAGTCATTTATTTTACAAAACAATCCTGAAAAGGCTGGCCAAATGTTCTCACGCTTTATTTAGATACCAGAATGTGTTGCATCCATTTTCAATCTCCCAAACCTAGATAAAGCACAAAAAGTAATTGAGAAAGTAAAAAATAAGTGGGTGGCAACAAAACCGCTGAACTGACAGCCTGGCAAGTCATCTTAATCAAGTGTTATCGTGGCAACAGAGCAGACCTCGGTTTTTCGACTCATGCCACAAACTGCACTCTGACAGTTCTGTTGAGTACTCCTTTTTCCACTGACAAGCTCTTGTTTTCACAACTGCAAGAAAGGGGTGACCAGAAGTTCAAAATTCAATGGTCTAAAAATGCATGACTGAAAATGCTTCACAGGGCAGCAGTGAAGAACGTTCGGCAATTAAAAGCCAGGTTCCTCCAGCCTTGATGACTCCCCGCTTCCCAGTGCCCCTGCTTAACCTTGCCCACCGTACTCTTCTAGACCTGCTCTTTCGGCTGTTACACCCTACTGCCTTGAATTTAGGTCTAAGGCACATGCAGATAAAAATATTTTGACCTTGCAAAGACGGGGGAGGGAAAAATCCTCCGAAGATCCCATGACCTTACCTACCCGAATGGTCCATGTGTGTTTGGTTGATGTATTCCCAACAGGCATAAAAACTATGTCCTTATCCACTCCCATTCAGCAAAATATTAAGGATTGCAGAGTGAAGAAAGGCAGTTTCAAGAAAGTAATCTTGGTCATACATCACGAGTCTTCCCACCCAGCTCCAGGCTCTTAATGTAGTCGTGACAGGTGATGCAAAGCACTTCTTAGTTGTTCCTCTCCCAGTTCGCTGTAGAGACATCCTACAGCGACTACATTCAGAACAGAAGAGCAACACTGAAGCAGAAAAAATCCTGACTTAACTCCTCCATGGAGTCCTAACTTCACTTTAAAGTAAGAGTTACGTGCCTAAATACTTAGTTGGACTACAACACACTTACTCTACTACACCTATTACCCCAAATAACTGTAGTTTCATTGACCATTGTTCCAGCACTGGAAAGTAAAAAATTCCCTGCTCTTTCTGTGTTGGTATATAATAGGTTGTCTGCCTGTAGACAAAGGATGAGTTATAGGAAACAACACAGGGAGACCCAGTACAGGGTGATATGGTAGCTAAATTATTCTCTTTCTTTTTTCTTTTTTTTTTTTTTTTTCTTGTTGTTGGAATGGGGAATTGTTGAGATATAACTGCCCTTGGTAAACATCCAGATTTCAGTGACATCCAGCACACAGAAGAAAAGTCACAAATGCATGGTAGTATCTGGCACAGCATAAAAAAAAAAAAAAAACAAAACCAAACAACAGAGAGATCTCATTTTATTCTTCCCACAGTCTGTGCACATGCACCCACGGATTCTCTGTGCTCCACCACGAATGAATTTGCTCCTGTGCAATCTGTCTGCTCCCAAGGAGGAAATCTTCACTAGTGATGAGCTGCACACATTAAACACGGTAACGTGTATTTTGCAGGTTGCACGATATGTATCCCTTTTGCCTTTTTATATATAATGCCCTCTCCGTAGCAGTGGTGAGCTGCGCAAAGGGATGTTCTAGGTTGCCTTAAACTTGTGCTCTCACTTTCCACGTAACATTTAAAACAAACAAAAAGATACTGCTACTTGAAGGAGGTCAGAGAGGTCTTCAGATGGTCTGTTTCCTCAGCTTGCCTCTGGCTCCACATTGCTTTGCAAATCAGATGCTAGATATATTTTGATTAGTTTGTACTTTAATGGATCATGTACAAAGAGTCCACCCTTCACATCATAGCCATTAATTTTTTCTGGAGTCTGATGGAAAAAACAGGTAGAGGGTTGTGTGTGCGCGCGCGTGTGTGTGCGTGCGTGCGTGCCAGCGTATGCATGTGTGCTGATTGAAAAGTGATGGATTATTTTCATGTGGTAAGAAACACAATGTTTTCTTTAGCACAGCAGGATATTCTGTTTGCAAGGTCTAACAGTGAAATATTATGCATATCTGCAGCTGGCCCACTGCCAAAAACCAAACAGCAGAAATCAGAAGAGATTTTGAATCTGAATCTTAGAAAAGCAGTACAGCCCTACAAAGCAACTAATGAGCCATTCAAAACAGAAAAGCATTTGTACTAATGTACGATTGCTGTCATATATGTCAGCATTTAACAAAATAGTAAATAATTATTTAAATGTTACCTTGATCTTCAATTTAAAATATAAATATATTTTCAGTGTCTTCTACCTCTGTGCTGATACGGGTTAATTTACTTTAGGTCATGATAAATAAAGTGAAATATTTCCCAAGCTCAAAGAAGCAATCACTTAAGAAGCAGGTACAATTAAAAAAACCCAAATAGCATAACCTCAAAGCACGAGTGTATGGGAGCTGTACCACACCAACCAAGAATTTACTAGCCCGGAAAGCTGAACGCCAAAACGTTGTAACGTGTTTCGTTCAGCTCCTAGGAAAGAGGACGGGGCTGTGCACGACGTTCAACCAAAGGCAGGTGGGCTGGGGTCCGGTCCGCCACTGCTGGAGCTAGCTGGAGTTTTGCCATTCACTTCAGTGGTGGACGAGCCAAGCGTTCCCCTTCAGAAATCAGACTTTAAGGCCTTTTTTTGCAGTGCTAAGGTCCAATTAAACAGGATGGGAGAAATACCAGAGTCGAGTCAACACTCTGATCCTTACACGTGTAATTCCTACAAAAAGGGAAAAAGAAGTTCACGTGAGGACTGGGATCCCCCAGCGCACACAGTTACGTCTGGCTGGGGTCTTACAGCTTGTATTGTAAACTTGCAAAAATCCATTTAATTCCAGGGGACCCTCCACCCGCATGGCATCAGTAAAGCCCAACGGTTCCAGTGTGTTCTTTAGGACAGTCTCACTCGGGTGTAAGACAGAAGACTATTATCGGATACTTCTCTTTAATTTGTCACAGGATGGAGGATTGATTACCATCATTTTGGTGGCCGCTATAAGGAAGAACTCTTCCCTTGGTAAGCCTGCTTACATTTGTGTGCACTCCTTCCTCGGTTAATTTACTGCCCTTGACTAATTATTAGATAGCACGGGACTGTGTGTGTAAATGAACACGTATGTCTGTGCTGGCGTGCGAACATGTGATTATGTCATTTACCTATTAGCATGCCCTTCTGGTAAATCTCACGCAAGCCGGGAGCTTGCACGGCGCATCTTTATTTCCACTGCATCCCTTTTATCGCTAGATCTTCACACTGGGTTTCAGAAAATGCTTACAGTACTAGACAGTTTATTAAAAACAGGCTAGCGGTTTTATCAACATAGTTAATATTCTAAGAGCAAAAGATTTAGTGTCAGGACACAATCAATGTTTGGACTGTTAATATGGAGACTGTGGCATTTTGAAAAAGGAAAACCTGGGAACTCAGGATGCGTATTTAATAAACTTCCAAAGTAAATCATGTCTATTTTTATCATTTGATTTTAAAAAAAGCAAGAACAAAGCCTACTGGAAATTTGGAAACCATACTGGTAAGACACAAATATTTCTGAATACTTTTGAATACAGAGCTTATCATTTGCCCTGTTGCATTTCTTTTGACATGCTACCTCAGGTCCCTTATTTTGAAATCGTTAGAAAGTGGTTTGAAATAACAAGCATTCCTGCCCAAAATAAAGGTTCCAGCAAATAATGAGTTGCCATTTTCCTCTGGCAGGATACATTACTATTAGGAATTTTCTGCCTAAGTTTCCACTAAGGATTTTCATTGTCATGTTTTGATACACAGAAGTTGACTGGCACATCTTTTCAAAACCTTTCTCGTTTTTTCCAAACATAACTAGCATATAAAAAGAACCATAATATGTATTATGGGAAAGCAGCACAGTGATATAAAAGACTACCATACTAAGAGCAGACGGAAAATGGTAGTTATTATTAATTTAGAAAAACAAAAGAGCTACCCAGCATTTCAGTAATGTGGCAAGTTGTGTGCTATTGAGGGAAAGAGGATTTTATAATTGGATTTTAGAGTAATTTAGGAGACGAGATAAGCTGTAATGGTTGCATATTAGAGGTTAAAACTACAGCAGAAACTCATAACGTAAGGGTTCATTGCACTGAGGAAAACAGAACAAAGGAAAGCAACGCAGGAGCAGCCTGGTGTAGGTGGCAACAAGGTGAGTACGGGCTACAGGAAACTGAGGGGCTTTTCGATTAACGACCACTTAAACAGGTATCCAGCAGCACTCCCTGCCTTCAAGAGTGGCTTCTTAAAAGAAAATAAATTATATAGTATAGAGAGATTTTATATTATATCTATACACACATATACATCTATATAAAAGGGTGGGGATGTTACTTCCTAAACTATGCAGCCAGGTTTTAGGAGAGGAATGACAGTAAGCATTTTCATCTTCCTCAAAAATAATGGCCAAAAAAAAATAATCATAATGCCACTAAGGATGGACATAGCATGAAACTTTTGCACAAGGAATCGATGAAATTTCAGGGCACGGGAGGTCTGGAGAGTGGGGCTGCCTTTCCCTACTAATTCTCCCTCGAGCAAATGGAGACTCAGCAGGAGAGAGTCCTCTCCCTGGGGGCCTCACGCTCCCGGCAGACCCTGCAGCTCCCACCAGCTCTGCTGCTCCTTCCTCCACCTTCTCCAAAGGCTGAAATTCTCCCCCTCTCCAGCTGTCAAGTCAAAACTTGAACCGACCCAGTCTCCAGAGCCTCGGTAGCTCTGGTCATGGCTGGAGCACACAAGTAATGCAGGCAGTGCTTTGCCAGCAGCGAGGAGGGAGACGAGGAGCAGAGGCCAGAAACAAAGGCTGGGCCATCACAGCCACGCAGAGCAGAGGCTGAGACAAGCGTCGAGGATCTGTGACGCGGCCACAATGTCTAACAATTCATTATCGGGCGCATCCTGAGACGCTGCTGCAGTGCCAGCACAAGGAGAGGCCCTCCGGTTGTGGCATCCAGACAGATCAAAAACCAGTGTCCTCTCAGACCTCTTTGGGAACATTAAGAAGCCACTCAAGCTCTCTGAACCCCGCGAAAAAAAAAATAAAATCTCACACTAATAATCCTTTCTGGGACTCCTGTCTGCCTCCGTGTCGCCTACGAGAAGAAAGCCTGGTTGATACAGCGCCTCGCAAGACAGCCTCTTGATCTAAGCCGGCATGCCTGGGTGCAATGCAAGCGAAGGGCAGCCGTTTTTTTAATATAAGCAGCTACATCCCCGCAATCTGCAGTATGTCAGCTCAGCAGCCAAGTCCCATTATTCTGTTGGGGAGGAGGGAGAAAGAAAGAAATATTCTCCAGCATGTTTCCAGGCAAGGAAAGGCAGCAGAACACACACTTTCAGTCTCCGTCCCCAGACAGATTCAGCTGCAGAATGGAGCAGTGTGACCGGGTTCTCAGCAGTGAAAAGTGAGATTAGGCTCAAGATCGGTTGCTTTATATTAAACGAAGGCCAGGCCTCGTATTTTTCAAAACCAGGTGTCTCATTTTTTTTGTGGGACTTTGCCACCATTGAGATATTTTATGTTTGCCAGCTGCCAGTCTCTGTTTGGAAAGCATAGCTTCCTCACTTAGCGATGCAACTCCATAGGCATAGCAAATTATGTACACGTTTGGCAAGCAGCTTTGGAAAAAAAAAAAAAAAAAAAAAAGAAGAAAAAAAAGATGTATTCCATGCCAAGAAAAGTGAATGCTTCCAAAAATACAGTAGTTTATCAGAAGACAACAATTTCCCCTCCTGTTTGCCTTCCAAGGATTTAGCTGGGGAATGTTCACCTGAGCAATCTAAAATCTCAACCTACAGCCAAAAGGAAAAAAAAAAAAAACACAAAACCACACAAAAAACCCCAAGGCGCATTATTCTGCACGGTGAATTCCCGCGCCGTGGCTTCTCCTAGCAAACAGAGCACCATCTCCCTCCGACAGGGTAAATAACCCAAGCCTTCAGGAAGCAAAATCTGTTTAGCGAGTGCGTGCTCTCTATCGCTGTCCTTATAATGAAGGATACGTCAAAGTTGGACGCCGTCTTAGTTACCAGTGCTCGGCTACCCCCTGCTGGGCTGCCACGTCTCGGGCCTTTCTGTACCATCAGGCAGCCACAGCAAAGCGCCCCAAACACAGTAAGTTAATCACTGGGATAAGCTTCCTCAAATAAACTAGGCGCCGAGTCTTTACTCCCGCTCGGTATTGAAAAATGACACAGCCTGGTCAGCTGAGATTAAAGGGATGGCTGGTTATCGCTCCACAAGTCGCTATTTTTTATATTAAGTGTGGAGTCCTCATAGATTTTCCCCAAATTCTAATTCAGCGCAAACAATTTAAAGACACAGTGATCCACTGAGATGCCAATAGCTGCACTCAAGGAGCAAACAAGTCCCCAACACACAAACATCCAGAAAAACAAATGTTTTCCTAGTAAGTATAAAGTTCTGTGGCAGCAAATTTCATTTCTAATCCTGTATAAATTGGGTGAGCATATCTTAAACACTTTGCTCAGAGTTTGCTTTAAAAAGCATTCCTCAAATACAATGCAGAACAGAAATTCCCGGTATGAAACCCATATTTATGTATTCTGTGGATAAATTAAAACAGGAAAATGTGCTGCAAGATGTGTTCAAACAACTAATAGTTCCTGTAAACCAAAAATATATAAAAAAACGTAAGTGAAAAGAAAAAGATTAGTTGTTTTAAGCTATAACACAGCTGTACGCAACAAAAGCCAGAAACATGTAAAATTAAATTGGATTTTGGAGCGGGGGGGAATGGAGTGTGCGATGGGGTTAAGTTTACTAGTAATTCGAATCCTTTTTTCCAAGTTGCAAAATGTTCTTACTGACACATTTTTTTTCATTCTGTTTATTTTTGCAGACAAGGCAGAAAAGAAATTGACATTTGAACTATATAAACAGAGGCTGCATATGCCGGGTTCGGGCTTTTTTTTAGCCAGTTACTGCTCCTACGTAGCAAAGGGTAAAAAAAATGTCAAATATCCCTTCCAACATTTATTAGTATCACATAAATAGCAAAATTCTGTTTACCGACAGATTAATAAAAGGCTGAATTAGTCTCTAACCTCCTTGATTTTTAAATGCTGCTAAGACACTCTCACCCCTCGTTCCTTTATCTAAATCCAGCATGTGTAGCACACAAACATTTCCCTTGTGTTAGTGCAGGAAGGGGGAAAAAGTTTTCATTAAATAGAGTTGTAAAGGGATCGTATTACTGGACTAGAGTCGCATCTCTCCTCTCAACTTCTGTCCTTTATGCTGGCTGTCCTCTGCCAGAGGAGAAGTGGCAGCGGCAGTCTTTGGGGAGAGAGGGGGAAGACGGGATACCGTGCCTGTCTGTTAGTCAGCAGGGGCCGTCAGCTAAAGGGGACGGGTTATAATCCGTGGTTCTCAAAATCTAGACGACTAATCTATTTTTTTTTCTTCTATATTTAGATTCTGGTTTGCTTTCAGGACGTATAACCTTTCCAAAGTTTCACTCCTGAAAGGACCGAAGTGCAAAAAATAGCATTTCAAAGCTACAACAAGGAACAGAAGGATCCGATCCTTCGACTGCCACAATTGACAGAAGGCCTTTGCTTTACTTGAAATGGCTTCACCTCTGCTGTGGACCTGCTCACAATTTATTCGAAAGCAGGAGGCGCTTTTTTAAAAACAGGCTGAGAAGCTATCGCTAATCTGACAAGGTTCCCACACGGCTCCAGCCCAAGCTTTGTCTCTGCTGTTTAGCACTGGCCATCCACTGCTGGAAAACAAACAGGGTCTGGGAATCATTCAGCAAGGAAATTACACTGGTGTCTCTGTGAAAGCGGATGGAAGATGATTATGTCTGTTCCCCCCAGGCTGGGGACCAGGGAAGGAAGGGATGGACATCCCAGCTCCATCCCGTCCTGCAGTCCTGGCTCCCACGTGGGCAGACCTGGAGGAAACACACCTGTGTGTGTGCGCCCGGGGATGCCACCGCGCTTCATCACTGGGCTTCTCCTGAGAGTACCTGGATCTCATCCCAGCAGAAAGCCAGGAGTAGACTGGGGTGCACATCCAGAACTCAAAGCTAAGAAACACTCACAGCTCTCACAGATTATCTCATACAGTCCTTAGGTTTGCTTATATCATAGAATCAACATGGGATCACAGAACGGTTTGGGTTGGAAGGGCCTTTAAAGATCGTCGAGTCCACCCCCCCGCCCTGGGCAGGGACACCTCCCCCCAGCCCGGGTTGCTCCCAGCCCCGTCCAACCTGGCCTTGAACACCTCCAGGGATGGGGCAGCCACAGCTTCTCGGGGCAGCCTGCGCCAGGGGCTCACCGCCCTCACAGGAAAGAATTTCTTCCTGATAGCTAATGTAAATCCCACTCCCCCCCCCAACATCAGTTTAAAAGCGTTACCTCTCCTCCTATCGCTACACTCCCTGATTAAGGGTCCCTCCCCAGCTTTCCTGTAGGCCCCCTTCAGGGACTGGAAGGGGCTCTAAGGTCTCCCCGGAGCCTTCTCCAGGCTGAACACCCCCAACTCTCTCAGCCTGTCCTCGTAGAGAGGTTCCCGAGCCCTCTGATCATCTTCTGGTTTCTTCACAACAGCTCATCTTCACCTCTGCATTCCTTTTCCAGCTCCCCCACAAGCCACCTTTCCTACCCCAGTCTTCCCCCCCAGCTTTCTTCCTTGACGGCTTTTCCCAGCTTTCTGCATGACTTTTAATGGCCCAGCCCTGGGTTTCCAAGACTCCATATGCAGATAACTATCATTTCCTTACAGGCTCACATTGCAGAGATCTTTCCCGGAGCTACATAAACTCTAACTAACGTCATCTCTAACCTTAGTTACCCCTCTGCTAGTCTGCTAGTAGAGTTTCTCCTCAGCTTCTGTCCTAGCTCTCTCGCAGACGTCTTTTTCTGGAAGGCGCTAAAAATCTTCTCCGATCTGTCAGGCACTGCATAGCCACCCCACTCACATGCACAGCTACCTAGATTCTCCAGCGAAGTCTCATCCCTGCTTTGTAGGCTATGTCTGTGTTAAAGCCCGCAAGATGCATTTTCTTGCTGCCCTCCTTGTGATAAGTGAGGCATGCAACAACTAGGTAATCTGGGAGAAACAGGAGAATTCCCAGTATTGGGAATTCTTACTCCTGCACACGGGAGTAATTTTCAGCTATGGATATAAGCAGAGGAAGAATACAAAAGATGTGCAGCATATACTGGATATGAGGAAGGAGAAAGCGAGAGGAGCTAACGCAAGAACCGGCTGCTTTGGGTAAGGCAGCAGTCGCAGGTATTTTAGATCCAGAAGATTTAGGTTCAAACATGGTGAATGATTCAGGCTGGAGTATCAGTAAATTAGCAACAATAGCAGAACAGATCTCTAAACACAAAGAGTATGTTCCAAGGGAAGCCACTACTGCTCCTCTGCTCCCACTAATGTGTCCCACTGCGAATCGTGATAGGTGTCGCCACAGTTCCCAGCAAAATCAATGACTCGCGGTGACACGACTCATTTCTGGTTCTAACATCTGGCTGGAATTTTACGCGTACAAAGTCTGTGATTTGTACAAACAATTACTTTAGAGGAACAAAGATCTTTGCAATTCACCATGTCACAAGCAAACCATCTGTCCGGCAGGCCGCTACAGGACCATGTGATGGAACAGAAAGCAGAAGGTGGCCCATTTTGCCCAGTATGTTTGGTTCGAGGTATCTGCTTTGGTCTTGCATGATCACTAACAGCAGTCTACTCACATTACATCGTAGGTTCATTAGAGACCAAAGCTTTTCTGCTGCCAGCTGATTTATATCTATACCTTAACAGCCAAAATTGTAAGCAAACCAGCCTAGTCACTGAAGCTCTGTCCACCCTACAAAACAAAGAAAATTAAGACAGCCGAATACAAGAATTGGTATTTTATACGTAAACCCGTGTGCACAAATGTTACTAGTAACATTCCTTCATTTCTCAAAAACCTGGAAGCATTGGGTATCTCAAATTGCTATGTTTCTTTTAGCCACAGAGAAGGCAAATCCCAGAATATGTATGTTCAAGTCAAATCAAAAGCGTTTAGATCCTATCACAAGTTCAGTTCCTTACATGAACGCGAGTAACTCGGTGTACGTATGGCACTCTTGCCAGAGCAAATTAATGTTGAAAGCTGAGACATGAGACACCTTCCTTAGCCTAAAGAGTACAGTATGTGGCATTTCAAAGGGTCTGCCCCGCAGAGTGAGCTTTGCCGGGTTGTGTCTCGTTCCCAGAGAAAACAAAAAGATGAATGGGCAGCAACACAAACACACCCCTTGCTGAGAAGGCGGCCTTTTAGGTAACAACACGCACTGTGTCATTCTAGTACCCCTCGCTTGGCAAAACACAGGCTTAAAATATATTCGGTTAAGATAAGAGTGTGTCCTCAGATGGTTTTAGCATAAATGACCTTAATTAAAAGGTCATTTACATTATATCGCCTGGCCTTAAAGCAGGGCGAGCTGCACCGTGTTATTTCTGACAGATATTTGTATAAGCTGCTCTCCAAAGCCTCCAGTATAGATTCAGCAATTTACCCGGGCAATTTGTTACACCACGCAGCTGTGGCTGCACTCCACGGAGCATCTCACGTCGGCTACGAAAAGATTCAAAAAGGCTTAGGGGCTACTATAACAGGAGGAGTAGGAAAGGTCAAATAAAGACTGTGTCCTAGTTGGGCAAAATGAGAGAGTGTTCGTTATTTAATAATTACGTTACGAAAGCAAGCGAAGCCCCTGGGGTTAGCTCTGCGCTCCACTGTACAAAGCTCTGGCCAGTGACAGCATTTCAGGTAATCAGCACACCCAAGTGAGGAGACGTTTATCTGAGGTGATACGAAAGCAGCCTCTATCGTCTCTCCACACTCCTCAACACTCACGGCGAAGCGTATGAACAATCTATATAATAATAACCTACATCTGCGGTTCACTGACCAACCGACCGTGCTTCTGCGCAGGAAGCAGAGGTTGCTACGCAGGCGGGCAGCACCAGAGCAGAGGAGCAGCCTGCGCTGTCGGGGGTTTTAGCTTGGACCACAGTAAAACTCAGGGCAACTTCCACCAGAGCGACAGAACTCAGTGAAAAACGCGACGTGCAGAGGGGTTTTGCTTTTAACTTCATACAGATTCGCAAATGTAAAAGATCCTTTAATAGGTGATGTAGTTTTAGCATTTTTCCCCCAAAACAATTGATGAAGAAGGTATGAGACCTCAAGGATTTTTCTTCCGAGATGTTGGTATTGCCAAGCCAGCAAGAGGTGCTTTATTTTCACAACCATGGTGACACCACACTCACCAGAGGAGCAACTTATGTTGCATGTAAAAATCAGGAATTCCTCTTTTTTTCCCCTCCTACCCACTGGCATACTGGCCGGCGCATGAGCAAACCCGCCAAGAGCAATGTGTTGTCCAATGTCATTTTCATCTTCCAAAATGACTTAGTCTGACTTTTCATGCCACTCCCAATTTATTTCATGATGTGCACAAAGGTTTCCATGAGCAGCACCCCTCTCTAAGGCATTACAGCTAACACTAAAAAAGGCTCCCACTCACCGAAGTACGGAGGGAGGCCTGGCTGTGGAGCACACGCAACCACGTTGTGAGATGGCATTTCCAAAGGGCTCTCCTCCAGGAAGCAGAGGGACGTCGCGTTGGCAATAATGTTAGCAAGCACAGCAGGCAAGATTACTAACTGGATAGCACTTTTTTTTTATACTCATGTGCACAGCCCGAAAAAATCTTTTCTTCTTCTCTTTTTTCTCCTTTTTTAAACTTAGACCCCTGCAACCCCTAATGAAAGCTTTTCTATTGACGTAGTAACAGAAGAGTACACTTTAACTTACACTTTTTCCATGAAGCAGATGTCTTTTCTTGTGAGAATTGGCATATTTTTACCCTTAGAATGATCTCTGCTTTTATATGCCTAATTAAATTTTAGCGGTCCCTTGCTTAAATAAAGATTTATTAGCTGTTAAAATTGTAGCATAATTCTTCCGCCACCTACACGCTATCCTTTAACATATTTACAAGCAGACTGGCTTATCCACTATAAAAAAAGGTGGATGATTTAATGTTGTTATGTTATTGGTGTCAATTACTGAACTTCAGCCTCACAATAGAGCTTTCTGAAGATACTACTACTTAACACTGGAACTGTCAAAACACTCCAAGAAAGAGAAGCTGTTAGTCTTAGAGATCAAGTACTCGAAACAGTTCAACTAAGAGAGGCAATCCGTAGGTTTTAGCCCCATGTTCAGACTCTTCCACAGCTGTGATGTCGTCTAACACGTCATCAAATGGAGAAGGAATCCAGGGAATTATTTAAAGGAGCTGAAATCTGCATCGTCAGAAACACCTACTTACACGCTGCTTCTCATTTCTCTTTGTGGATGAGAAAGACAGAGCATGCATATAATATCTTTGCGCACCTAAGTTTATATATACTGACAGAAAGACAACAGCAACAGTACCGTACCATGCTTGCCAAACAACTGGAAATAACTTCTTCATAGTTCTGGGGCTTGGGTTTGGAGGTTTGGTTTTTTAAAAATATCAGTTATTCATATTTACCAGGATTAGAAGATTAGTGTTTTGTTGGTCTTTCATTAGTTTTACTTTATTAAAGTCCTGCTCGCTAACGCATTTACATCACAGGGAATATCCTTTCACCGCGCTGTAAGCCCTCGCCTCCCTACCCCGTACACTGACATCTTCGCACCTTGTAAACACCACTGCTACAAGCAATTGTGTTCCATGTGTTTGTCAGATTGCATCAGGAGCACTGAATTTCATCTTCCTGCTATAGTTCTAAGATTGTTCAGATAAAACTAAAGCTTTTGGTAATTTCAAATATACTTTAAGTGCAAGAGATGACCCACTCATTTAATTTCACCCTCCTAGGTCAGGATCTCTTTAAAAAGTCACAAAAAGCAGGGCACTCAAAAAATGCAATATATTAATGTCATACAGTTGGCCTCACAAATAAATCGGCATACAAAATTCCCTCTTACTGAAATTTGTCACAGTAAACATCAGAAGCTGTAAAGTGAGGCTAATAGGAAACTGTCTTTTTGTGTAATTTGCATGCATGCACAGACACACGCATGCACACGCACGCACGCCCCCCTCCCCCCCATCTTTAGCTTTGTACTTTTCCATGTGTGTGCTACACATTCAGAGAGCAAATTGATACAGCCAAGATGCCACCAAAGATAATGGCAAATCTGGAACAGCCACGAGTGGAGAGGCCCAGAAAAACCTCAGGTTTATATTAACATTTTTTTTTAATATCAATACATATTGTTCCTTTGCCTTGCACTCTTAATTATGGTCAGTGGCTGCTGATACTCCCTCTGTTTTTCACGCACATATTTCAAGGTCTATACGAAACATTAAATGCATATACAGGATGCCACATGCATATACACGACACAGACATCTGAAGCCCTCTGCAATCAACAGCAGCACTGGAAGGGCAGCCACAGGGGCAGCTGCGATCACAGCTGGGTCCGTGGGACACACACCCTCTGCACCCAGCGCTGCTCTGCAGGCAGCCCGTGGACAACGCACAGACCTGTCCTGCAGGCTGGGATGTGGAAAGCCCTGCCTGATTTAGACGGCAGCCCACAGCCAGGCTCAAGACCAGGATTTATCCTTAGGAGCCAAGCTGGCCGCGTCCACTGGGATCTGAATTGACCTGACAGCATTTCTGGACTCTCTCTGGCACTGTCTCCAAGAGGAGGACTGCCGGGGCAGGGACATCTAGTCAGCACCATTACTGACGATCCTGAGCAAGTTGCTGTTGGTCAGTTTGGGGAATGCAAAATTCCCAGCTGAGGAAGCGTGGTAGAGATCTGAAGATATTTAGGTATTTAAAGTGCTAAGACTTACAGAGAGCCTTACTCAGAAAACACCAAACAGAGCAAGTCTTGGAAATCAATCAAATGAGGAGGGCTAAGAAGTCTCTAATTCTGTTTTTGTTTTCTTTCTCTTTCTCTCTTTTTGAGGTGCACATAAGAGTATCTATTCAAGATGCATACAAACGTAGCACGCAGATAAGTTATCTTCTTATATCGCCATCTACAAAACCACAATGGCATGTTTATCGAAAAGAGTCATCTGAAATAATTGTTTCTGCAAAGAATTATCCTTCTGTACAATTATGGCTGTCAGGCAGAAAAATATTTATGTATTTCCAAGCATGGACAAATACGTAATGGTAGCTCCCTAACAACAGTTTCATCTTTTAATATCACTGTGTATATTTCATCACTTAAGAGCTGATGTTTCAGATGCGAAGAACACAGGAACAGTGACAGTATCAAAGTAAAACAGCAGATATTTATATCATTTGTCCCTGCAAAACACCACTCTAATGGAAGACCTCTGCCACTCAGTGACCAGGTTGGAATTTTCACAGGAGTCCTCCAGTTTCTAAGAAATACCGTAGGAATTATCAGTGAAGTCCTTTTAATTGTTTTTGAAAATCCCAAGCAGTCTCTTCAGTAAGGGGAAAAGTCACGCCGTTCCCAGATTTTCATTGCGTTCATGTTTTTAGCGTCTCACTAATACAATATACCTGGGCCAACCCACAGCATTCATGACTGCAGCGCAGGTTGTCACACATACATGTCAACTGTAGGCATCCTGTCATCTCGGATTCCACATATTCCTCTGCCACTTGCAATGGTCACGTGAGCTATGCAGCATCACAGGCTGGAGAAGGATGAGTCCTCCTTGGGACCCTCAAAAACAAACCAACAAAGCAAACAACTAAAGCACATCACTATCACTCACCCAACACCCTCCCATACCCCCTTCCCCCAGAAAACCCGAACGAAATCACCAACAAACCAACAAGCCCAAACTCAACAACTCTCAACGCTGAAAATGTGATTCACGTGAAAACTGAAAGAGCCGTATTTTGCCACATCTGCAGCCGGCCTGGGTGGGTGTTTCTGAGAAGTCTGAGGTCCTCCCTCCAGCTAACCTGAGCAGATAGCAACCTTCCGGTGGAAGAGGGTCACACCACGTTGACATTAAACAGATCACCTTAGCAGCTAGAAGGAGGACAGGTTATTCACGGAACTCCCATGGGATTGGGGGAATGACACAGGGAAGGACTGACAACAGACGCAGGGGAAGAAAAGAAAGAAGGGAAAGCAATGGAGGGGACTGGAGGACCCAAACTGCAGTGGTCCTTAACCGTTACAGTCAATGCTGTTCCAAATTCATGGAACTATGGTACTAAGCACACAAGTATAACAGACAAAGATATGGTACACACGCACTGTCCACATTCCTACTCAGCGGGGAAAACCAAGACTTTTTTCTTCCAACATTTTCCCAACAGTCATGCTAGGGAATGACTGAACAGCTTTGCCAATCGACCAGAACTAAGAATGGACTTTTACTGCTCCTGAGGCAAGTCAGATCACAGAGGACTCCGTTAAAGGGGTAAAAAAGACAGACCGCAGGATATATCCCTTTTCCATCCACCCATAAAATCCCACTGCATGTACCCGCTCTGCTTGCTTTATGAACGTAACAACAAGAATAACGATTGCGTTACTCACAGATTGTGTCCAGAGGAATGAAATCCCCAAACTTTAATATCACCCCATCTAAAACACTCATTTATTTGTGGTGCAGTGTCTTGTGCAATGCACCACAGAATGAGTCTAAAACCAATCCTACAAATACAGTAAAAGTCTCATGCAGCATCCTGGGGACTCTCCCATTAGCTTGTAAAATGACATTAAATGACTTTTTGAAGAAGTGAAGAAGAAGAAGAAGCTGCTGCTGGGACATTTAGTCTATCAAAACACAAATAATTAATGGTTGAAAATACTTTTTGTTTAATAATTGCTGTTCTTCATTAGTGTGAACCAAGGGCACAGACTATCTGAGACAATAACATCTGCACCCCATATTTCATTATCACCAAACTTCACATTTCACACAAAAGCATAGCTAGCAAAGCCTTACAGCTTTAATTAGTTTCTGCCATAGCTGTGAAGGTCAGCCAATTATTGTGTGTGAAATTTCAATATGAAGCGGCTGAATTGAAGACAGCATTGCAACATTGTGAAACTCTGCAGTGCTGTAAATCTAGCATGATAGCAGCTTTTTTTTTTAAACACAAAATAACATAAATTAATCATCAGGTATGCACAGCTTCAAGGCTTATTGGCTAATTTAACATGTGTTAGAGGGGGAAAAAAAGGAGATAATTTCTGGTAGCATCTTACGCTTTGCGGGGTTTTTTCTTATCAGCATCACCAACCATGACAAAATACTTAGTTGGGTCCTCATTTCTACAAAGAAAACACAGGTTTTTTTTTTTGTGGGATTCAGAGTCCTTCTGTCAAAAGAAAACAATAGCATTGAGCAGATGAACTGCAGCCGTCTAGGGCGAGGGGCATGGGATGCACAGCACGTCCTGAAAAATCAGGTCTTTCAAAAGATGCGTCGGTTAGGCCCCAAACTCACGGTTGGCTTTTGAAAACCTTGAGCCAAGTGCCTTATGTGTATGTAGGTGTTTGTGTGTGAAAAGATACATGTAAGAATTTGGATTCAAATGATATACAAATAACCAATACCCCAGCCAGCACTGAGGAAGTAGCCGAGAATGCAAAATGATGTACCTACCTCTGACCCAAGACACAGCCTCTTTGCACATATTATTCTTGCTAAACAGAAGTAATTTATGCAGCGTGCTGTGCACTGGGATTACAGATGTGCAGCAAGTCTAACCTGAACCTTGAGTGCACGCAAGACCAGCCTCGCTCTCAAGTCTGGCCAGCGGTTGTTTGTTAAACTGGCATTTGTCTGCCCCTTTCTGCCTTTTTTTTTTAATAGATTAAGACTGTTTGACTAAATCGTATGGCTTTATGTAGCAAATAGCAAGATCTTCAAAGATGCACTTCAAACTCATCCTCTTATTTGGATACCACAAAATGGCACACTGAAGTCGAATACTAATGATACAACGGTTCCGTACCTCTGGCCCCAGTGGGCTAACAAGACCAGCTCTTGATTATAAATTTACAGGTGAGATTCACTGGGTTTCAATGGGAGAAACAAGGGAGGGAGTGAGGCTTAGGGAATGGATTTGTTTTGTGTATTGTTCCTACGTTCAAGCCCTATTTTTCCAAATGAAATGATCCTGACAGAAAATATATGCAAACTCATTTTTAATCTAGCCTGGGACGGTGCCCGTAGCTCTAGTAAGCACCACGGCCTCGCTCATGTGGAAATACCTGCACGTTCGTATGTATATATGCACGTCACAACCAATTCCCCTTTCCTGTGCCCCATTTTTTCCTGCCATTGGGAGGACCAGGTAAGTGGTTACGCAGAGCCTCTGCAGACTGCGCAGAACCAGCCAGGCTGTTTCACCATTCAGATTCTCTCCTGACTCCCTTCTTTGCTGGCACAAAACCCATTTGCAGCTACAATGTGACTCACAGCAGTTAGTGCCAAAGCTTTTTGCTCTCTTTCAAAAAGAAAAAAAAGAAAAAAAATGCATAGCTAGCGTTAGATGTTCAAGAACGTTTGCAGGCTCCTACATCAATGCCTGTATTTCTTGGAGTTACCAAAATCCCCAATTTTTGGTTACTCCAGCCAGAGCACGGGTGCTGGTCTTTCTCCAGATCAGCAAGTCCCAACATGTGGCTGTAAAGAAGGTGAAATCATACACGTCACAGATTATTTAGAATTAAAACAATCACCACGATGAAGATTTTTTTTTCCCCTGCTTCTAGAATAATCCCTTTAACTAAACCCAACTGAAAGAGAGATTGTTAAATTGTTGGCGATTTGTTTTCTGCTGCCCCTTTTCCAACACCTCCCAATATATGCGTGTGTGCAGAAAAAAAACAAAAATAAAAATTCTGTTTAGTTTGCATTGACAGAATGAGACTGACGCCTTCTAACCAACAAAGACAGCCAGCTAGAACGGATAAGAGGAGTAAATTAAAAACTAAATTAAACATAAAGGGGATTCAGGTCAATCCTACGGGGGGGGGTGGGGGAAGTGAGTAAAGTCTAACAGTTAAGAGCCAGATCTTTAATACAGTACCCTGAAATACTCTGTTCCAATCCCAGGAACCCAGCAGCGCTTCAAGAAGGTGACTGGGAGCCTGAATTCCACTTTAGCCGCTGCCTAGATCTCTCTGCCACAGGACTCAGCGTCTTACTTAAGGTGACGCACCCTCCAGGGACCTACATAGGTACATCAGTCTCTCTGTGTCTGCACTGCTAACCAAAAGCCTAAAATTACACGTGAGTAGGCAGCTACGTGTTCCTTGGTTTCCCTTCCTATCTAATTAGGAGCATGTTAACTTCTTTCTGTTCAGATAACTTGTGAGACGTACCAGGAAGGCATCTTCTTTTACTATTCATAGATACAGTGGCTAGCAAAATAAAATCTAAGTGTGAATTTCTAGGCACTGCTTTTGTACTTACAAAACACAAGGGAAGTTTATCGTACTAGAAGTAAAATAATTTGTAAGTCCCAGTCGTGTACCACCCACAGTAATACAAAACATTCACTGAAAGGTAAAATGGCAAAAAATGGAGAGGGGAGACGAAATAATTAACAATGGCACCGAGAACACTAAAGAAAATGCGTATTAGCTAACACCACATTATCCGTTATAAGATACAGCCTCTCTCTTAAAAGGAGAGTGAAAGTGAAAGGAAATAATTGAAATATATTGTTACTGATGAGCGGCTCAAAGCAGAGTAAAACAGGACCACCTGACTAAACATCAACTCCAGAACAGAAGTGAAAAAAGAGAAAACCAGCCAGACCATACACACCAGCATGCGCGCACACAGAGGAAAAACAAATTATTATTAGTGAACCAGACTGAAACCTGTCTTAGGCAGTTCACCCAAGGGAGCAGCAAAAATCAGTAGCCTGGCTGAGGGCGTCTTCTACTAAAGGTCAGACAAAACTGCAGGAGAAACCTCAGGGATCCCTTAAAGTGGTTGCCTAAGACAGGGGATGCCTAACGGAGGTGGAGAGCTGTGCAGGTTTCATTGTGTTTATTAAATACACACTAAAATATTAAACACGGTAACAGTGGCTCAACTAAATCAAACATCCTCTAAGTGCGATACAAATCATCGTTAGACAACGTAAACAAACACTCAACACACACAAAGCCACACAAAGCCTTTATGGCAAATCCCAGCAATTAGATCCGTCCCCAGAGAGATGGCACCGGCTCCAGTAGCCCACAGCCCCCGGCCATGGAGCCCTACTTGGTTAAGGACACCGGAGACGGGCGGGCTCTGTGTCAGCCCGCTGCAGGAGCCGAGGGAAGCCGCTCTCGCTAAGAGAGTCTCCCGCGCTCGCTTGCTCCGCTCTGGCCCTGCTCCAGCATCAGCACTTCCCTGCAACAGGGTCTCCACTCAGCCCAAACCACTGGGGACAAGATCTCTTCCAGCCTGGCTTGCCAGCGGCAGCTGCTCCCAACCAAAGAGTCTCTCTCCGGAGAAAACGCTCTCTCAAAGCCAGCCATGCTGCAAGAACAGTGGCTCCTAACATAAACGGCCTCCTTTCAAGAAGAAATACAGGGAAAGTCCTCACAGCCAGTCTCTTTCCAAAGGGAGCAGCTCGCACATTAATCCAATGAATAATTCCAGGCTGGGAGATAAAATATTTAAGGCGAAAAAAAGGCAAAAGATCTTCAGAGTTTGCAGTTTTCAAGCTAGCCTTCAAAGCTCACAAGCTCCCTATCCTTTGCCAAGCAGGATCAACACGAAGAGCGTGATTATAAGGAACATGAAAAATTGCACCACCAAATCAACAGGGACTTCAGAATTTAACAAGTGCAGGAGCCAGCGGAGCTGCTGAAATGCCAAGTTCAGTAACCGCAAGCAGAAGTCCTCCATGGTGCCATGATCTAATGTATGATTCAACTGACAGTCATTATATCACACAAGGAAAAAACACAGGAATTGTCATATTGGATCAGACTCATCTAGCACGGATCCTCCTACAGTAGCCAATATGAAAATCTTCAGCAGTTAAGCAAAAGAAATCCTCCAGTGAGCAGCTAAGGTCTAGCCGCCTTACTCGGGAAGTTTCCTCCTTATCCCGCTACTCAGAGCATGGGTTATGTTCCAAAGCCTGAAGGCCTGTTTGCCCTCAGGGCTGTTTTTCTCTCCATCTAACGTGAATGCGCAAGCCTTCATTCTACACACAGATGTCTAAACCTGACCTAGAAATGAAGTCTGTGAGGATTCATACCACCAATTTCCACCAGGTTACAAAGCATGCCTTTTAACCCGTTTCGATCTGCGCCCCTTTACTTCTCTGAAATAACTCCTTGGTGCTGTTTTTGTGGGACAGTGAACAGTACCGTTTAACTCATCTTTTCTATACTATTCTACAAAAACAAGCACAGTCGCACTATTGCTGTGAAAGAGGATATAGGTAATTCCAAGTTCCTCACCACCGCTGCAGGCTAAGGGCATGTACGCAGGCAATTGCCGTTGGATCAGCTGATGTTCAATAACTTGTTATCACTCCCACCACTCAGCTTCTCACTTTCAGAAAAGCCCATTACAAAACTTGCAGTAAAGCTTCTTGCTGGTCAAAGATTTTCTGAAACCCAAATGACTTGTCAAGTGGATCTTTTCTAACCACATGAAATCTGCAGAAACTATGCCAACCGGAGCTAACATCGTGACCAGCTATATTTTTTATAACATGGCCTTTAATGTTAGTTCAACCAATTTCTCAGGTACCAAACCAATGCTTACTATCGTGAAATTCCCCGAATCTCTACCGAAGCCTACTTAAATTATAGACAAACCTATGCTACTCTTTGTCTTCTGGTATAATAGATTACTTAAGCAAAGACTACACTTTTCCCCCCAGTGGTTCAGCCACTCTATTTTAAGATCCTTCACAACTCAGGTATATGTTTTCCGATGATTTTCTGCCCTTTGATTTATCAGATTGTTGTAACATTTCTTCTATTGACATGTCAATCAGTGAGTGGCTCATCTTTACGGACTGAAAAGTAGGTATTTGCTCAAGATATTTGAAGTGAAGACAGTAGCTGCAAAATCATTTGACTTCTCTGCAATGTCCTTAACCTTCATAATTGTCTGGCAGGCTTTCTCCTTCACAGATACTTTGAAACTTCGGATTCGTTGCTGGTTGTGCTCATCTGATCAGATTTCTCACCGTTTCTTTTCTGCAGTATAGTCTGCTTTGTGTAAGGCTATTTCCATTTTCGGAAGGACGGTTGTCTGCTTCAAGTCACTTCTTCTGCCTTAATTTTTAAGTCGGCATACAAGATTTCATGCGGCATGCTTTGAAATAGCAAAAGTTTGACTAAGCTTTCCAAGCTGTTCCTCCCCAAGATATCACTTACAGCAGCTTTATCAAACGCTGAAAGTATCATCGCGCCATGCTGGCCTCTTCCCCCCTTCACCTCCTGCTCACCCCCCGTAAGCCTACAGCTAGGGGCAAAGCTGCACACCGCAGTCCGGGCAAGAAAGGCCTGTGTGTATGGCTAGAGCTGCTCAGGTTACATCATTCCTGTTGAACAAAAACACAGAAAAGAAAAGGAAATTCTGTTTCTGATCCTTGGTTTTGTGAAGATACAATCAGAAATATGATCCGAGAGTGCTGACTGAATGCTGTCTGCTTAAGCCTTGAAACGTCTGGCAGAATGAGTTGTCACATGATTTTTACTCATTTTTATAGCAAGTCGTTCTCCTTTGATCTAGTAACAATAGACACTGAGATGCATCAAGTGTGTTTCAAGTTCATTCCAGGCTCTCAATCATAATGCAATAAGGATTCTGATTTTTAATTCTTTTTAACAGCTTACTTCTTCTTCCATGGTATACTGTCGACACCCTGTCCATCTAATCTGGACCTTTTCAGACAGTTGTATTGGAGCTTTTTGGATGCCTGTACTGGAAATGTGGGAAGACATTTTTCCTACCCTGCTACCAGTCTCTAGCTGTGCCACTGTGTTTTATCTGGGCCACATTCAAAGCTAGACCTCAGCCTAAAATCCCTGGGCAAATATGCTGCGCACGCTTCAGCATTTTGCTGAACATCCCCGCTCTGCAAAGCAGTGTACCAATGTCTCGGTGGCAGTTTTACAGAAGTCCACAAGGAAAGCTGTGTCTGAGAAGAGAACAGCCCTAATGGAATGACCTTTACTGGGACTTGACACCTGCTACCTTGTAAGCTTCTTACACACACAGCTTAATCCACCTGGAGGCTTTTTTGCTTGATGGAAGGTGATAAAAAAGCTGTTAGACTGTAAGCTCTGTCTTAGATTCAAAGCATGCAGGCTCCTTGATATGCTGAAGCTTAGGGCACACGGAGGGGAAAAATATTTCTTAGTTCAGGTGCAATTCTCAGGTTGCTTATTAGGGATGAACCCCGGTCTAAGAATCACTTTATCGGCATGAAAGTAAAGAAAAGGCTTCCCGATAGGAAGAAGGGTCCCAGTTCCACGTACTACAGACAAGATAATGTAACAGCGATCATAAAGCTTTCCCTCAGCAGACAAGAAGAACAAAGAAGCCCAACTCTAGAAATTTACAATCCACAGAGGATCAAGCAGATTGTATTCTGGATACCTTAAAGGTGAATGCTCTAAAACGGGCATCAATCTGTAGTGATGAAAACCCGGTCCCCTCGGATTATAAGTAATTCCCTCTTTCTTTGAGACAACAAGGGTCTAAATCAAAAAGTTGTATCAGTGTGATTTTTAGCGTGATAGAAAAGGGGAAAAAGCCGAGTAAAAGACAGGGTCCGTTGCAGCACTGCCTTGGCACAGCTGTGGGGAGAAGCCAGTACACACGGCCTCAGAATTAGAACAGAGGAGGAATTAGTATTATTTGGGAGTTACCTTTCTTGGGAGCTTAAAGGAAAAAAAACCCAACAAAAAAGAACGACAAAAAAAAAAAACTAACCCAAAGAAGGACCCAAAACAGCTGACGTCCCCAAACAGAAACGACCTATCATTAACCGCTCAAACTGTAGTGGAAGCACAAGTGAGAAGAGCATACCAAAAATGCAGTGGTGGCCGGGAGCTGAACTAACCTTCTTCAGGTCACTACTCCTCACCCTCTTCTCGCACCGTGCCAAACACCGTCTCCCTCAGGGAAGCGAATCCCTGGAGCTTATCTTCCCTCCTGCCTGAGCTAAGGTGCATCAAAGCCACCGGCTCTGGCCTTGCAGGGCCTGGAAACCCCTTTATTCCATACCACGAGAGGAAGCTCAAATGAGCTCTCTTCCGCCGAAAGCTTTTCCCAGCAGAAGCTCCCATTTCATGCTCCCCTGGGCATTGTTTCTATGACTTTTTTTTTTTCCTCTGAAGGCTAATGTTGACTATCTCCCATCACCATGGAGCCTTGACACATTGTCCTCTGTGGTCAGCCCAGGTGACTGGCTTACTGTTTTAAGGTTGGATGTAAGAAATTCAGAATGGGAAAATTCAAGCGGAGATGGCTATTTAAAAAACACTGTGAAACAGTCAGAAGCTTTTTATTTATTTATTTTCAGGTGGCTGACGCGTGTATTGATGGCTTTAGTCCCTTAGATCTACGGACACTTGCAAGCATTTCTAAGATCAGGGCTCGTGTCTGAAACACCCCGCTTGTGTCATATAAGCCAGGCTCTAAATGTCGCAGTATCTAACCTTTATCTTCTGGCTTTTATAATATAGGCCATTTACATGGAGTGAGTGGAACATTGATCCTCCTGTTCAAGTTTCCTGAGATTATTCAGTATTAGTATTGCTGCGATTAGTCACACCGTGGCTGCTGTTCCTGTAGATTGTTTGATACAGTATATTTCCCACTATACACAAAGCGGCACTGAAGGAAAACCCAATTCAATCAATTTCAGCAGCCCTTCTTGTGCTACATTGCTATATTATGTATTGGACAGATAAAGTTGTGATCCTATCTAACATATTCTTTGGCTGGTTTGACTGATGTACTGAATGAACGGAGATACCTAATGCTATCCAATCCTGCTGCCGAAAGATAATGGCATCACTATTTAAAGACAGACCAAAAAGGGGAGTTGGGGGAAGGGGAAGGGTTTAACCACCGCTTCCCACATCTGCAGCAAACATGGCCACTGCAGTGTGTGAAGGAAGAAAATCAGTCAGAGGAGACTTCTGACAGCGAGCTAAAGAAAAGTGGGAAGTGAGAACAAGGAAGAGCTCTAAATACGGCCGCGAGGTCAACTGCTGCAGAAATCAGGGCGCCTCAGCCTCAAGAGGTGCTCTGCAAACTGCAAGGCACCTTTAGACAAGTAAACTATCCAAGCCCCAGGCTGTTGTATTCTTTTCCCCATTTTTATAATCGTTTCTCGGGATGGCAGAAGCGCCTGTACCTCTGGAAGAGGGGCTACCGTATCCTTGCAACGCCACCTGGCACAGGAGAGCACTTGCAGCTTCCCTTGTGGCCACTCTAGCGACAGCGGCTCCATGACTCCAGGCCTGCCAGGTTTTAAAAATAAGAAGAAAAAGAACCATCATTTTTTATAAAAGTTTCTGCCAGCTGATCTAAAGCCTTTAAACAGGTAGTTAACATTTCCAGCGTTTCCACTGACTTTCGCCAGGGCTGCACAGAGCATTTACAAGCATGTCAGCTTTTACCTAAAATACCTTGGAGCCAGTCCAGGAAGGGAGTCAAGAAATTCTCTCCTATGTTATACTACAAAAAAGCAACACAACAACAAATCGCTCACAAGAATGATTATTAAAAAAGGGACAGACATGACAGGTAATGGAAGTGCAGCATGGCCAGAGGACAGTTAATGTAAGGCACAATAGGTATTGTGTCACAAAATGCAGAAGTCTGACACATGGAAGACAGTGTCGTATGACAACAGAATAATGGTGTCATCAGGTGACACGTTTTGTTAAGCCCTGTATGTAAACTCTCTTGATTCCTTCAGTCTCTCACCAGCTTTGTGTTCGGTGCTCCTGATGGGTTAAGATAGCATTAAATTTACTGATGACGTACCTCAGTTTGGAATTATTGCAATTGATTGCAATTGAACTATATGCATTGTACAGTTTCACCCAATTTATTATTATCAACATGTACCTGCACAGCTTCATTAGTCATCTGCTGCAGCCACTGGGGACTATTTGAGTCTAGTGTTGGTGTTTTAAAGCACTAGTTCAAAAATCGCTAATTATTTGGTTTCCTATACCAAAATACTCATATTCAGTGAAAGCAAACGATAGCTCATCCGAGGAATGCATGTATGTGTGTGGAAGGAACCGCTATGTTGTGGTTGCACAAATTTTCACTCATTTGAATAGTAGGATAATCCCAAAGTATTCCAATTAGCCACATCCCGCTGCAGTTGGGACTGCAGATACCCACCCTTGCTGCTAAGTTCCTCCTCAGTTTATTTAGTTACTTTTCAATGACCCTCCCCAAGGCCTTTTACATAGATTTTTTTTCTTGTTTGTAAATACAAAGTTTTTTAATTGACATTTTTTTGACAATTTAATTAGAACTACCTTTCCCTCGCGATTACATTTATTTTTACACTCTGTCTCTGTGCCAATTTCGATCCATTTAATTAGTTTTAACTATGTCCCACATTGCTCACCTTCGGAAGTACACCTATTACATCTACTCAGCTGTTTTTCTTATATAAATTATCTGAATGTAGAGGAACTTTAAGGAAAAACACTTGGTTTTATTTCTTAATCATACCACCATGCTATTTATCAAGTTCTATGGATGACCCACCAGAGTCACAACCAATTTAATGGGATTTCGGCTTCCCAACACGCTCTTGTACCATGACCTAACCTTTAGTAGGACAGTAACTAAAAGCCAAACTGTGCACTAGGAGCCATTGTCAGCTGTTGCCTGTAAGGAGCTTTTTAAAAGTCCATCATGGATACTTCTTACTGAAAAATACTTGGAACTTACAGGCAGCTCTTTGCCTCCAATACATTTTTCAAATGCTGCGTGTGAGTCTTTCTCTGCAAGCTATTGCTTTCATTGACTTTCATGCAGACACTGAGGATGGCACATGCCTACATTTACGCCACAGGACAGGGTGGAAAAGCACATCTATCGTGGAATCTCCAGTCCTAGAGGTGCTCAGAGCTTTCTTGTATTAAGACCCAGTGTGGCCTGCTCCCAGCTGGTCATGCTTTGAGCAGAGGGGGAGCTGATGAGATGACCTCCAGAGTCCCTTTCCGACCAAAATTACTCTACGTTTCTATTAACCTGATGAAAAATCTCATTTGAGATTTGTTGAATCAGAGCATTCTTTTCAACCACCTTCATTTTGCCAACAAAGACACCGAGTTGGGAAGTTTAAAGCCCAGAGATTCGTCTCGCTCAACTTCAGACATTTAACTGAGATGGCTGAAGTTAAGAACCTAGTTGTTCTACACATCATTCCCAGTCCAAAAAGACAGGATGATGCCATGACTCGTGTACACCCCAAATCTAGTCAGTAGGGAGAGAGGGCTAATTAGCATATAACTCAGCAGAGTGCTTAAGGCTGGTGGGATGGACTTGGAATCCAGTAGCTCACCATGGAGAGTCTACAAGGAAGAGTTACTAGCATTTTCTGCATTTCTGCCACTACAGCATACTTAGACCCTTTGACAAACTGAAACCGGGGTTTTTTTGTGTTTATTATCAACGTTAATGCCTCAAGAATTAAAGTGGCAATGATACCTGAAGTGGTTCACGTAGCATTACAAACTGAGTTAGTACGTTTCTAGATCGTTATTGGATGTCCATAAACTCAGAAGAATATTTTAAACAGCACAGTATTTTTGTTTCTTCCTTGTGGAAAATTGCAAGCTGCTAGACTATGTCTGATTCTGATTATTTCTCAGGTGTCAAATCCTTTCATAGATGAACTTGCATTTGAAACTTCAGGCAAGAGTAACAAACCAACCTGACATCTGCTGTTACCCACAAAAACTGGGAAGAATGGTATTGCTACCCTTTCCTTTTAAGCAGATTCTCAAAATTAATCTGAAAAAAATGGTAAATCATTTCTCCCACAGTAATAAACAAAGATAACTGGACTATAACATCCACTGACTTTCTGGGAAATAAAACAGGAAGGTGTAAACTGAAGATTGTGCCAGGCCAATAACACAGGTTATAAGGGTTTTTGTCTTGAGTAATACCAGGGAAATTCTTCGGAACTGATTTGTGTCAAGCACTTGATGTATTGCCATAAAACAGTATCAACTGACCCTGCGCTTCCCAGGTACAGATTTTGTTTATCTTAAGGAGGAAGAGGAGCACGTACTAAAAGACTTATGCCTGCTTTCAGCTGGACTGACCACTGCAGCCATACAGGGACATCCCTACCCACGACAGGCATGAACTCAAATTCAGTCCCCAGGAGGCTTTCAACAGCAAACCGGACAATTTTCTAAGCAATTTGTGCTTGTTTCATAACAAAACCAAACGAACTTCCACCTAAGATGAATTCAACTTGCAAGAATTTCTCTCTAGGCTAGGCACCTTCAGGTTAAAGACCTTCTGAATCCCAAGGACAGCCCCCATCAAAACTGAAGGCAAACCACAGGGCTCTACGTGTCCATAATCGCAACACAGTGGGTACATTTTCAGCTTCTCATGGCAGATTCAGAGATTCCCCACTCTTGCTCTGTGAGAAACGGGTCACTATTTGCCTGTGTAACAGGAGAGACATCCAGATTAACCATGCGCTTTTCCCCAGCCACTGTACGGGAGCTCTTTAGCTAAACTCCTTAAATGTTCTACGAACACGCTTACCACAGATTTTCCATCCACGCCTTTGATTTGCCTCCTCCACTGTCTGGAAGAGAGCTAATGACTGGAAAGTATTTTAAAAAAGCGTGAATAGGATGATTCAGATAATGCTAGGATGAACAGCCTGACATCAGCCCTATGAAAAGTCAAGAAAAAGCTGATATTGGATGAGATAAGTATAAAAATAAGGAAGATTATAATTAATGCTAATTAATACTAATTACTTCATTAGTTTACGATGGGAAAAGAGACAGGTTTTATCAACCAAACAATCACTAATAAAATTACTGGTTTGGTTAAAGGCAATTACGCTGACCCGACACACTTCTGTAAGGTGTCTGAGCTAGCCAAAGGAAGGTTAGAAGTCCGATTATTGTATCACATAAGGAAGAGTTATCCACTTCTGAATATGAAAGAAAAATATCAGTGTATTAATCTCTAAATCAGCAGGAAATACATGTAACACGATGAAATAGTTGCTAGCCACAAAGACAAAATTCCTAACTAACAAAGGGAACACTTCAAGCAAGGAAAAGATGGTAGATTCTTCACAATGTGAAATTTTTAGAAAGAAACCTTAGTGGAAGCATCTGGTACACTTACATAACAGACATTAGCAGCTTAATGCAAAATTAAAAGATAAGGCGCTCTGGTTTATATTACAAAAGCCATAATCATAACGGTCTTTTCAGGCCCTAAAATGAATCTATTAGCACGGTTCCAATGTGTAGCACATGGGGTTCCTCAGCATGATCTCAAAGGCACTTTCTTTGATCCAGCTCTTTCGGACACCCTCAGAACCATTAATCCCAACATGGCAGGGTCTGTCTCTTGCTATTTCCTCTTGTAATGTCACTTTCATTCCTTCTGCAGCAAGACTTTTGGAGCGTCACTCTTTCACAGAGTATTAGCTTTCCTAAAGGCCTCCCTGGTGCATCATCTAACTGTGCCCCTGTGCCATTAGGACAGTTTCCACAAGGATCAACCAACTACCCATGTTACAGACCTGGTTTACACTATTTATTGTAACTCTTTCCTTATTATCATAACTCTTTCACATTCTGGTAACATTTTCTGCAGCTTGCTGAAGTCATGCTTCACACCTTAAAGCAGACACCTTATTTTGCGCCATTACACCTGGAAGGTGCATCTACCGGCAAGGTGACACCACCGTGCAGTGCCTCTGGCTGGGGTTAAGTACCCGCCTCTCCACTTGTTCTCTTACAGCCAGAACAGATCCCCAGCACACTACACTGTATTGCCTAGGTCCCCACATTTAAGATTTAATCTGATGCACTTCAGCTGAAACCCACCTTGAGCTCCCTGCTGGTCAGGAGAAATTGTCACCTCCAAAGTACAGTGGCTCCCCCACCGCTCCAGGTTGGGCCAGCCTCTGGAAACACCTCTCTCTGCTACAATACCACTGCCAAACCTAAGGCAAACAGCATCCTAAGATGAGCAGTTATGGTCTGAAAGTTAGGCAGAATGAATATAAGCCGGTATGTTACCTTTGCAGACCCAAGAGAACTGATACCAAATTAGATTAGCATTTGCCTCCTTTTCCAAATCACCTTTTTCTTTATGTAGTTTCCTGTTTATGAAATTTCTGTAGCAACCTTAATGGGTATTTTGACCCAATGTACCTTGTGATAAATGCCCTAATCATCCATTTGGAGGCCGTCCCATGTTCTCAAGACCATAGATTTTTGGATCGCAGCCTTTTATTTCATTTTCATTTGGCTTCTGTTCCTAAGCACTTTGCTTATTATCAAGTCCTTTTGTTGTGCGTACTCTGGTTCCATCCTACTAATTGGCTACAGTGTAGGTCTATGATCCCTATCAAATTAACTCCTACTGTAATTGAGCCTGCTACAATCACATTGCCTGCATAACCCCCCCTAAGTCACGCTCTCACTGCTGTGGTATCTACACTTAATGTCGAACTTGCAACACTTCCCTTTACACTTTCACCAGTGCACCTGAAGCTATCTTGGAAAAAAAAAGCATCTCTCACCTAAAAACTGCGTGGTATCGTATAACACCAAAACAGTTGACACAACAACCAATATCTAACGGTAAAATTAAAAATCAGCCCATTCAGCTAAGTTAGGTGTCTTTGTTGCTTTTCGAAGGATCAGGGGATTCTAGCTCCATGGCATAGGAGCGAGTGGACATACTACAAGATACAGTCAAAGAGTCTAAAATAGTCAAGATTTTCCATTGCAGCCTCTAGGCGTGGGTAGTAAGGGTTTCCTTCTGATAGGTTTGCGACCTTGGAGAAGACTGGGGAGAAAAGGTAAATTCGCTTTAAATGCCTAAGAAGCTTGATGTACTCTAGTCATAAAGGCTCTCTACGGATGTCAGTGAAACCACCAACCTACGCCAGGCACCTGGCCGTGCTCTAGAAACCCATTTCATTTGGGTCAAGTAACAAAATAAGAACTCGCTCAGAAACCAAACTGTTGTTACCCAGAACAAAGCCATGATGTACAGGTGTCGGGATTCACGGTGGGCAAAACAGGAGAATGAACTATCAGCGGTGCTTTAAGAAGTGGCTTAGTGAAAAGAATTAGAACAGGAAATAGTCAGCTAAGTAGAAGCTACTTTAGCACTCTTTTTGCTATTTTTATTTGCACTGGTTAATACATTCTTACGTGTTAAGATAACTAGGCCAGCTTGTCTGAGAGAACACAGAACAGGGTGCTAATCTCATCTCTGCCTCACAATTCACCAGCGTCAGCACTTACTAAACTGGAATTAGACATCCTGTCCTATTTGATGATGTCGCATAGCAAGTTCTATACATTGTTACTTTTTGCGGTTAAATTAAGCAGAACAGTCAGATTTTGACAAAACCTGTTGGACTAATAGTAGTCACCCACTCACTCAGTGGCCCTCAGTATCGCTTTTCCCACCTCTCCCTTGTTAATATCACATCTTGTCTTCAGAAGTTGCTTGGATGAAGTATCCAAAACTTTCCAGTGCCCTGTATTTATTACCATTCTTGGAGTAACTGATTAGTATATAGACTTAATTACATATAGATCATAGTAGAAAAATATCTTACTTGTGACTGACTAAGCCTGGCAAGCACACTCGGCATTTTAAGAACAACTTTTATGGAAAACCACCTCAGAAAGCACAAAACCAAAATGGTCACGTTCAGTTCAGGGTTAAACTCTCTTAAAGATGCTGCAGTGTCACCCTGACAAGTCACGGGCTGCCTCTGAGCACATAAATTGTACTAACATACTAATATATTGAAATTCCAGAGCAACTGTTTGTCATCAGATGAGAATGTTGATGACTTAAAATAAAGACGAGGAAAGATAGGTGATAAACTTACAGTTGCAGCTTTGAAAAAGAACCAAAATTGTGTTAATTTGTTTCCAAAAGCAGGTATTTCTGACCACCAAGTTCCTATTTTTTTGTACGCATAAGTTTCATTGAATCTACTGTCTGGAGGACAGAGCCACCCAGCCAAAGCAAGAAGGGAAAAAACAAGGTAATTTAGCATAGAGGCATTTACATTAGTGAGGTAACAGGAGTATTTTAATCATATTTCTCTTATTAAATGAGATGAAAATTATTATAGGGTATTTTTTTTTAGGTTCGTAAGTATTGCTTTATTTAGAGCTGTCTTATGAAAAGCCTGACTTTAATGAAAAGCCTTGCTTTCCAAATAGTCAGTGACTCACATGCTTTAAAAACAGCTCTCATTTCTGTGAACAATACTGAAGACTCGAACGATCACACAGTCCGCTAGAAAACACCTATTCCTTTTCTCTTATTTTCTCTTTACTCATACAGTATGCAGCTAAACATACAAAAATTCAGAATGAACATGACTTTGGATGTACAGTTAACGAAAAAAAAGCAAACTTATGGCCAGTTTATCATGTCAGTACAACTACACTGCTGACCCTTTTCTTCCAATCCAGTTTGAAACAGGAATGACACAGAGCCCAAGGGGCTATTTATTTTTCACGCGTCAGACAGGTCTCCGATGTGCCACTATATTCGATTCTTGGCCAGCGACATTTCTTCACCCCCCATATACACATACAGCATTATCCGCACAATACTTCTCTTGTGAAGATAAGAGGCTACCCAGTGATATTTTATTATTTAATGCTTCAAGTGCAAAAAAAAATGCAATAACCCGTGGGAACATGAGAGGGCTTCATTTTTTAACAATTTCAGAAAAAAAACCACCCTCACTTAAAAATAAAGTTTTGAGGGCATTTTTCTTCTGTAAGTAAGCACTGGCTATCTGGTATGCAACGAGCAGCCGTACGCCCTGCGCAGCCTCTTAGTCCGTACAACACTGGCGTCGCAACCTGACAGTAAAACGCAAACCAGCATGGTGCTTACTTCTCGCCTCTCCTTACACCACATATACACAACTGCCTAAGACCAAATAGAGACTTGTGAAAAGTTCTTGTCTATTATTTGGCACAGTCAAACTACTTTTCTACACATATTTACACAGTTTGCCTCTACGCTGTTTGTTTAAGTTGAATTAATTCATAATGCTAACACAGCAGATCACTAATAACACACACAGAGAGGCAAACTTTTCCTTTCAAAGCAGTGTAATTTCCACAGGATAAAATTTAACCTTTAACATTGAGCAGAGGGAAAAATTTGTAAGATCTTAAATTATGCTATAACGCGATCTCTATAAAACAAAATTAGGGCTGAACTCCTTACATTTAACTGAGGAGTACAAACTTCTCCCGTATAATTCCAGGCACTTAAATGAAGCGTCTGCGGAGGAGCCTGGCTGTCCCACGCTCCCTCTCCACTTGCAACAGAGACAGAAATAAATTTCCTAAAGCGTGATAATTCCTGTCCTCCCCCACCACCCCTAAACAAAACCTTTCCTTCCCTTCAACCTGAATGGCTTCAGTGAGACTGAGAGGTACACATACAATTTCTCTCACAGTTCTTGATTTATTATCTACATGGAGACAAATTATGGTTGCTTTATAAGAACACAGGACTGGAAGCAATGCCCTGGGCTATCACATCAAGACTCTGTTCTCCTCGCTCCCTGGGTTTACCTCCCCTGAAGTATTTGTAGAGAGCAGTCACAGTCCTCAGCCCTCATTTTGCGAGTCCAAACAAGCTGGGGTCCTTTGTTCTCTCCTTGTAAGACAGCTCGGCATTTTCCTGATCACTCTAGTAGCCCTTTCTTGGCGCTTATTCCAGATTGAATTAATCTTTCTCAATTACGTTGACCTGAAATGCACACATTGCTGCAGATATGGTCTCATTCTGGCCTTATACAACAGCGATAATGCTTCAGCTCCACTGGAAATACTTGGTCTCGCACGTCTGGATCCTGCTGGCCATTTTCATAGTGGTATCGCATTGATGATTCACAAACCTCCTAAGTTAGACAGACATACATCAATCTGTCTTCTTCCTTCGTGTTTCCAGAGAGGAACTTCCAGCTAGTCACGCCTGTCCCCGGGCTAAAACAATTTTAATGAGCTAAACGAAACAGGCAACAAACATTTGTACCCTGGCTTCACTAGCTGAGATATGAAACACATATCAAGGTTGTTATTTTAGAGGTGTTTTCTCAGGGGCTATTTCCAAGCCCTCCCCAGGATCAGCCATCCCCATTTCAGATGCACATAACCCCCAGCAGCACAGGGCCACGAGGCTAACCTGGCTCTTCCCACCAAGAGTAGCAAGAGGCTACCAGAAGTTTGTGCTGTCTCTTCTTTTTTCTTTTACTTCTGAAATATTTCGTTCGGCTCACCAGAATGACTGAAACCAAGAAATCCAAACAGTTTAATGATACAAAATGGTTCAAATTAGTGTCCGTCTTGTTTTTCTCTGTAGTTTAAGGGATCAATATTAATGAAGAGAGAAGCTATAAACATCACTAATGAGGATGAAGTGGAATATCCCCCACCAGAGCCGTACGCACTTGAGCTTGCACCAAATGAAGATGACATCCACTATTAGAGGCTGCATTTTAATCTAGCCACAATAATAACTGTGAAGTTAGTGCTATTGGTAAATTTTAATAGATGATGTCTTACAAAAGCGCCCTGCTTCAAATTCAGCCCAAAGACTAAATTAAAGTCAAAGCCCTAGTCAGTTAACTGGGCTATAACATGTGAAGAATTGATTTTCTTATTTTCAGCTGTCAGACCTGCTACAAAGAATGAGTTTTAATTCTGGGGATGTTATTAAACTCCTTGCTTAACTGGCAGAAAAATGGAACCGCTAGCCAGGCGATGGTGGTGCGGCTGTCGGAGTGAATGACACCTGTCAGAGTATGATGAATGACCCTCTCTGCCCCACAATCCCCCGCTCTGTCACTCAGGTGAGGGCCATTAATCTTCATCGAGGGCCTGTCAGGCCGGGCAGCCACGACGACAAAACGTCTTCTCGCATTTGCCGCCGCCACGCACGTAACAATGCGATATTCTTATTGTCACAGCGACGCCGAATTAGCATAATTTATTATGACTTTCCTCCCCCCGAGCCCCCTCCCCACCCAAAACCCAAGTAGGGGAGAGATGCGATTAGACAGATGGAGGGTAGGCCCAGCCTGCCAGCCCCGCAGCCCCCCGCAGTGCTTGATGAGGAGTGGAGCATCTCTACAAACCAATCAAAAAGCTGGCAGTTCAATTACAGAGTAATAAAGGGACATTCATCATTCAATTAGGCACCTGTCATGGTTTCACAAAAGGGAAAACTTCTAACCTGAGACTCCAGGGAGAAGATGCTACAACCAGGAGGCAGAGAAATAAATGAAAAAAGGACAAAGTCAATTACCGCCCAAACCAGACAAAAGGAAATACGTTAAAATAAGGGAAAAGTTATCCCTAGGCAAAAATCGGGAAAGTTACAGGACTTTACATAGATTATAAAGGGCCAGCATTAAAAGAGCTGTGCCACGCTACCCTGCGACACGCACGCTACTAAATTTTCCCCCTTGCAAGCCTCAATGAAAGCTGAAAAAGCTGAACGTTACTGCAAAGAAACAGGATTGTGGTTTAAAAGCCCCGATATTGCTACTGCCAGAGCATACGACGCACACCATCTTTAAAAGGAACACACCTATTCATCTCAGCTTGTTGCTGTGCCTCGTTTGAAACGCTATCAACACCTGAGGTGATTCTTCGTACTGTGTTAGGAATGTCAGCAATTCTGTTAACCACCAACAAAAGTAGGTGAACCCTTTCCAAAGGAAAAACAAAATAAAAATCATTAACATGCCATATAAACGCTAAGACTTTGGCGTGTAAAACAGCAGAGAAACTAGGCAGGCATGCTTCATTCAAAGTTATTTTGTTCAATTTATGTACATCATAGTTTGCAGAACCCAGATCTTGAAAGTTATTGAAAATTAGAACATGGCAGAGATGAGATTGTTTGTCAGGCAGAGACTGGAACTAATGTGGCTTCATCCTGTTCTGCAGCTGCAAATAACAGGTAAAAAAAATAATAATATTAGATTGCTGAACAGCTGCTTGTGCAATAAACTCTGTTAAGTTGATTACCTGCCTGCTAAGAAGGTTTATAGTAAATTGCAACTCCAACATTAAATTACCAGAGCAGCAAAGGTAGGTTTTGGTTGGAAAGATGCAAGACATCCAAAAATGTTCTGTAGCGGTGATGAACAAAACCCTGTATAACCAGCTAGAATGGGTAGAAAGGTCTAGAGCGTCTTGGTGATTTGAATCCAACGCGTTTTCAGTAGGGCTGTCCGAGTCCTGGTGCCTGCTTGCACAGAGCAGCACGGGGCCACGAGGAAACCTCCATTTATCACTGCATGCGCGTAATGCTGCACGTCTACTCATCCCCCCGCGCGGTCACAACAAGCCCAGGAGCATGGCATGCTAACACAGCTATAGGGTTTCCAGGAGACAAGGTAGCTCCTGTGTGGGGTTGTGGTTTGACATGTAGATGTGTCACCTCACTCAGGCGTGGGTCAGGCTACAGTTCTGAGGGCTCATGTCGTATCAGAACACAAGATTTACACCTCCAAATCATCCTAATGGTTTTCAAAATCCTGCCTGAATGAGTTCATACAGCACAACAGTTAGGGAACTCTTTCGGAATATTTTGGCAATTAATGAGGAAACAATATTGCCAGATAAATTTGCTTGGGTTTAGCATATGCCTAACTCCAAGCACCAGCAATTATTTACCGCCGTAGTCAGAGGTCTTGCTGGGAAGGGGGAGGGAATCATCATTATGCAGTGCTTTCTTTGCAAGAGGATCTAAATCTACAACAGGGTGCAAACTAACTTAAGCAATTGATTTGTGCGCTGAATACTTCCTCCCATGCCTTTTGCATTTGCATCCCAGGGACTAATGAAGTTCTGATACAACATAACAGAGAGGCTAACAATGCCTACGTACCTCGCTCGCAGGGGGTGCTGCAGAGATCAATCCGCTAAGGTTTTTAAACTAGCTTGGAGATGAAAAGTGCTACGTAGCATTGTGCATTGTCTTCATTACACTACTTTGAAAAAGTCATCACAGACTATTGTATCAGCTTTCCCATAACGCCAGGCAGGGGATTTTTTTTTTTGTTTTCCCTTTTCAGTATAAATATGTTCTAAANTTAAAAAAAAAAAAAAAAAAAAAAGGAGTGCCAGAATTACCGAACCACAGAATTTGTAACTCCTTCCCTATCCTTTCCCCTAGGAAATAGAGTTTATCAATACAGTGGTTGCCCTTGAGATTAGTCGCAGTGTCAAGGTTTTCAACAGAAGGGAGGCAGGGAATGGTGCGTGCGGCTCAAAGGTGTTCGACGGTATCAGTCCTTGAGGTCTTGTGCACACAGTTCCGCTGCTGCTGTGCAATGGTTCAAAAAATTTAAAGCCAAGTGTCCAGGGAATAGGTTACAAAATTAGTAATTTGTTGTTCCTGCTTTGATGTCAAACAGAAACCAAACAGAAATAATAACCCTTTCAGGAAGTCTAAAAATAACTAAATAAAACAAACAGAGCTAAAAATACAACAATTGGTTTCAGATGCAGAGCCGCAATTATCAGGCTCCAAAACATCCAATTTGTTTTTCTCCTGCACAAGCATATATTATAAACAAGCTGGGAACTCAGAGAATAAAGCAGGGATTCTCAGAAGTCCTGTCTGAGGCACAAGGTGGGGGGGGAAGCACTCCTATGTATACCTAGTAGGTCGCTACTATTTGAAGTTCTGTTTCGCCATATAGACTTCTATATAAATAACGTGTCACAGTAACTTACTAAACACTACAGATTAATTAAGAAATGCATAGATGATCCTGAGCTTCCAATATGGTAGCCTTTAACAAATCAGGTTATCCAGGGCTGTCATATCAGTGATCTGGTTTATTAAGTCTTAATAAACCCAGCGCATTTATCCAAATGCCTCAAAGAGCACAATTTATCCTTGTTCCTGTGGATACTGTGTGGTTGCCTTGAGAAACACAGTTTCCCAGGGAGGAAGCACTACCAGGGGTACATGTCAGCAAATCCACAAAAGGAAAATGAGGGTAGAGGGAATAGAAAAAGGTAATCACGTTGAGACGAAAAGGAAAGACAGTAAAGTACCAGGACGATAGCAGGATGAATAATTGATGAGCTGGTGGTTTACGAGTGAGTTTCATTAATATTATCCTGCAGGTTCATTAAGCACTGTCCCAGGCTCATCTTCGAAGGTTCCTCCCGAGTTTTGATTAGGTGCTGCAAGTCTTTTGCTTAGACATCAGAACTTCAGCCTTCGGTGGTGACAACCGCTTCCTAAGCCCCACTCCCTTCAGCCAAGCACCTTTCGGAGCTGTTTTCTATTCCCCTCCCACTAATCACAAGTCCCTAACCATGACAGCAAGTCTTAGTAAATAATATATCAAGATAAATGATAATTGTTCTGTTTTAAGTGTCTCCTAATGAGCATCATAAATTAAAAATTAATATTGCAAAGACTGTATGAATACCATCAACGCTATAAACAGAGCAGCAGGGATCAAGAATGCAAATGAAAGTGAAACGCTCCCTTATCCACCCCCCTGTATGAAAAGATTCTAGAGCCAGCAGACTGTTAGGCATTACAAAGCTAATAAATGACTTTAATGAAGTTCTGTAACAGGCAATTTCTTCTTAATCTTCCCTTCACCTTCCAGTATTTGGCTCTTCTGGATTGTGAGATTTCTTTTGTTGTTTTGTTTGTTTGTTGGTGTTTTTTTTCCTTTAAACTAGCTCTTAAGAAGTGTTTGTTTCTTGTTAGGTGCAACAGTAATCTCAAATTAAAGCATGCTGCTGCAGCAAAGACTAGGGAATGTGCTGGTTAACAGATTGCTGGTCCTGATGATCACGCAGAAAGGCTAAAGCGATTTGGCAGTAGCCGTTCTGTTGTGTGACGTTGCTATTATCATTGTGCCTTCTATTCAGAGAGTGCATTCAAATGGTGTCTTTTTCTGGGTGAATGAGTAAGGTACACTTAGTTATGCCCTTGTACCTCCAAGTTTCAGCTAGAAAGAAAGGAGGCAGCTGGAATTCTTACCCTTCCTTCTTCCCGAGCCTTAGTTTGTTCAGTTCAGATGTAGCAGAAGTATTTGCGCAAGCAAAGTTTGCCTCCTTTTTTAATGGCTGGAATAATCTGTAGCCGAATCCCACCTCCTTTGGTTTGGTAAATACTGAAATTCACCCTTTTGAGGCAAATGTCGTTGTATACTGTGTTTGCATCATCACGTCACTAATTATTCCTAGGCAGTAGGTAATGTCAGACTTAGTAGATTTGTATGTTATTCGTTTCTCTAAGTTATGAATGACACAAGGCACAAGTTCATGAAGGAACTTGAGACTCAGCCTAGGATTAGAACATTGATTTATTTCTTTTTTAACGATACCCAGCCAGCCTTGCAACCCCTGTCAATAATCAACCGAGGGACGACAGAAAACAAGACTTGATCATCCAGCACATCAGACTGGACCACGTAAAATGTCATTTCACCACCCATTCTGTAATCCCAACCCTCTCTACTTTTTTCTTGCGTGCCTTTTCATCCACTCATCTGGCAGCTTTGAGGTAAGGAATAGCAACACCCAGTCAGCTAGTCTGCTCCTTAAATTATATGAGACACGGGAATAGTGGGTTTAAAGAAAGGTAGCATAAGTTATACATTATGAAGAAAAGCAATTACTGAGAAGAGGCAACTCGTCCGTCTCCATCATTTTTAAGCCTAAAGCAATGGAAATGCTAGTCACTGCTCTGTAATTAAGGCTGAAGTCTGAATTTCAAAGAAGTTCCACTTCTTTCCACGATGCACCCTCTCCAAACAGAGCATTTGCTCTTTAAAGCACAGGATGACTTGAGAATTTATAAATATTTTACTTCAAGCTCATTTTAATGAAAAAAATTAGATATCCTGTGCCTTTTTATTGTCCTAACTGAAATTAGTACTAGAATAACTCAGATTTGAAATAGTGCAAAGTCCCAACATAACAGAAATTATTTTTTCTTATGGTTCTCTGTCTTCCTCTCGGATATTGTCAGATAAGACTGAGACTCCTCTTAAAGAAGACTGCAATGATATCAGAGATAACTAAACTACTCTTCAACTGTAAAAAGTTCTTCCTGAATAAGCGTTACAAGACATTTACGCTCCCCTAGTGTTAGGAGCTCCCTCGGTGGAAGACTTCTACCATCACTACACCTCAATGGTTCAGAATTGCTTGCCTGGCTTTGTTGCCCTGGAAGTTTAGGCAGAAGCACAGGCAAAGCTGTTAAAAGCAGAGAGTCATTAAAAGTTGGAGACTAATGTATCTTTGAAATCCAATTTCATCTCCTTTGGGAGAACAAACAGTAAAATGCATTAACCATAATTGTATGGTTATCTCAGGGCATCGCTGGATGGAAGAATTAGTGTTATTCCAAATTTCAGCAGGCCCAGACTTGTTTTAAATGTGATTTTAATTCTAAGGTTCTTAGATTTATAATTTTGGTCTTTAGTTAATTAAAATATTACTGTAACATCAGTAACCTTTAGATTACTAATACAGTACATCTACAGTGAGCTCTATTTTAATGTTGGAAACGTTTTTTGTTTGGAGATTTACATTTGTCTGGGGATCCTCAGCTGGTGATAATCGCTGCAGCTACACTTAATGGATCTATGCCAAATCTACGCCAGCTGAGGATCTAGATGTGTATATTCGCTCTCTTGCCTTTTTATTTTTTTTTAAAGTTCATACAAACTATGAGCATTATACCCAAGTGCGATTCCTCTTTTCTACCAACAATGGGTTTTGCACTGCTGCCCTCAAGTTTGATCTGTTCTGAAGACACCTGCTCTCCAGGAAATGAGCTGGGACCACCAACTCATTTCATAAAGGGCCACCGAGCAGCTGTCACATGGTAGCAACTCCCAGGCAGTACTGACCTGTAACAAATCTGAACCGCTGACCTAGAGGTGAAAGGCTCTATATCCAATTACCAATCCCCTGAGTGAGCCACTACTAAGTTTTGCCTTGAAAACATCATAAATATTCACAAAAGGATAAACAATAATGTAGTAACACAGAAGTTGCGTCACCTTTAATATTTTGCTATACACCAAATCTTAGAAATCAAATATATCATTGCCATTAGCAGACTATCTGGACTCTGTGCCTATAAAGAAAAAAAAACTATTAAGAAGGGCAGACTGAAGCAATATTCCCCCTTCTTTCCTCTTACATCACTAACAGAAAGCAAGAATATCTACACAAGATTGCCATAAAGGAAAGAAAAGAGGATGGTCCATTTCATGGTTTCCCCCCATGAATTCATCTATGTAAATAACATTTTCCCTGCAAATGGCTCAATAGTAGGCATAAAAATATCCTTATCCTGTGAAGTAAGCCATTTCCTCTGCCTGCAAGTTCAAGAAAAAGAGGGCCACTTCATGATGGAGAGCTTGATTAAATGAGCTATAATGCTACCCAGTTACAGATCAGGGAAGAACAGACTTTTCTCTGCTTTGGTTCCGTTGCACTCGCGTTATTCTTGACAGTGTCAGTAAGCAGCAGCAGAAGAGCACAATCTTCCTTTATTTTTAGCAATACTGAAGCTGCAGGAGAATTCCTCTTTTCTTCTCTCCCAAATATTATAAAAAAAGACATCTAACTTAAGCAGCAATAACACAAAGAGCTGCCTTAATGATTTCATCTTGATAATTTACTGCAATTACTACATAATTATATCAATGCATCTTTATAACCGTGATAATACAAGCTTTAACTAAGGCACCTTTTAACAAAGGTAAGGAAAAGAGTTATTAGAAATGAGTCACTGAAAGTTCACTTCCTCTTTCAGGCTCCAAATCATGCCACACGAAGCCCTCTGGGTCTAGGTAGATGCGGACTGCAAGCTCCAGGCTGAGTGGCAGCTTGCCATCCATCTGCCCATCTTGCCAGCATCTTCCTCTGTCCCACCCAAGAGAACAGGAGCTTGGTAGAAAATATGCTGACAGGATAGTAAATGAACAAAAAGGCTGTGCGAGTCCTGATGCCGAGCAGCAACTTACAATCTGTAAGTTTTAAAACCCCACAAAACACAGACTTTTGTTACGGTTTCCAACAATTCCTACTGTCCCTGCTTGTAACAATGAACGCATGACAGTGGAGTCGCTTTGCCAAGCAGAACAGTTTTTTGCGCAGGTGGCAGAGGTTTTGCAGAGCTGTTGCACTACAGCCCATTAATGCTCTCACCTTCGCAGGCAGGGAGAGCCTTGAAGGCAGCAGTCAGTACACAGAGGCAGGAGAGCCCCGGAGCGTAGCACAGGGCTGGGATCTCCGTTCCAGTCCCGAGTCCGCCACTGCCTTGCTGCAAGGCTGCAGACAAGTCTTCTCAGCTTCCCCCTTTTTAAGACAGGATAAGGGCATGAGTATCCTTTGCAAGCTCTATTTTGGATTCACAGAATCACAGAACGGTCAGGGTTGGAAGGGACTTCTGGAGATGATCCAGTCCAACCCCCCCGCCAGAGCAGGGTCACCTACAGCAGGTTGCACAGGACGGCGTCCAGGCGGGTTTCTATGTCTATAAAAACTGAACAATGCTATTACTTAAAAGCAGAGGCACTCTGCATGCATTGGAGAACTTCCTTGTCCTTAGTGAGTGGGACCACTTAACTGGCAGAAGTGAAAGGGACTGAGAAACTCTGTTCTGTGACTTTTTGTTGCACCCCAATGTACTTTGCCTACTGCTACTCCAGAAATGAATGCAAGACGCAGCCAGAGAAACAGAGCAAGAATGCTCTGAAGTCTCAAGGGAAGGATTATTATTATTATTATTATTTTCTTACCAGTCCTTGTGGATTAACCTGGAGTCTATCTTGGCTTTTCAGGCTCCACGCTCCTCTGAGAGGGAGCTGACCATGACACGGTGAGTTAGCTTTTCAAGAACCACCACGTAAGTTCCCTCCTGCACTTGGACAGATGTTGGGGGGGCTGCAATGAAACCCAACACAACGGCGCGCCAAACAGCCCCAAACTCCCTATACTGCCATATCAAAACCAAACCTGAAGTCACAGTCACACGTTTACTCTCCCTCAGGTGAAAGCACAACAGAGGACATTCAGTAACTGCTACACTACGAATGCTTGCTAAGAAATGAAATTGCTCAGAAACATTGCTGATTGGTAACCTATCACATTCAGATTCATTTGCACTTCAAAATGTTTTGTATGTCACTGACATGCATCACTGCGTAAGGATCAGTAGCAGACTCCCTTCTAACATTTGTATACCTTAACTTTGAGTTCACATCTGTAAAGTTGACTTTTGCATTAAAATTGTTTAAGATGGACACTGAGAGAGAACGTCACGTTTGAAGACGTGAAACCAGATTTTCCTCTTTTGCCATTTTCATGTCATTTTTGATAAAAGCCGATAGTCTCTTTGGTGTGTTTGGGCGGCAAACTTTCTGGAAAGAAGTTTATCTTCCTTGATATCAACTGCCAAGATTCAAGCATCCTGCTCTTCCTCTCCAGTCTGTAAAGACAGCAGTTTGGGTTTATCCCAGCTAAAGGAAGATGGGATGTCATGTGAACACCACTTATCGACTACACAATGAGAAGAGACACTAGAAAACTAGACCCCTAATTCTAGGCAGCTAAAGCTTCACGTGCAGTATTCAGATCTGTTTCTGCACAGTATTAGTCCATGCCAGTAGCCACAACGCGGTCACAGAAAGCCCAATCCAGTATTTACCGAAAAATCAATGAGAGTTGGACCAGTCCCTTAAAAGCCAGAGGGCCTGATTTATTTTTAAGAAAATACATTGGTGAGAATCAAAGGAGGGGAGGAGGGAGAGAAATCTTTCAGCTTGCCTACTGCATAAATCAAAGAGATTTTCCCCCAAATAAATATGTAAGTGAATGACCATTTTAGGACTGATGTGAATCAGTCCAGAAGGAATCATTTTTAAGAAAGTTGTTAGTGAACGGAAACAGGTGGCTATAATTTGAGTTAAACTGCAACCTTAACTGTAGTGTTTGCTATCATGCACACTGTAACAACAGATGTACAGTTGCACCTTGGGATGAATTCATTATGGCCTGAGAAACATAATCATGCCATTCAGACCATATTTTGTCCATATGCTCATGTGGTTTACACCCCTGGTTTATTGGCATTGTACTTGGTTATATAGCAGGAGACTCCCAGGATCATAATTTGCACTTAGTGTTACCGTTCAGGAGAATCCCTTTGTAGCACGGGATTCCCGTTAAGGCAAAGATTCCTTTTCAAAGCAGGGAAGGCAGGCCTGGGTCACAGCCTTCGGGGACACTGCGCAAACTTAACATCACTTGGGAAGCTCTTCATACAAAAGGCACCACATACCTCAAAGAAGTAGAAAAAATTAACCTGAGGAGTACAGGGGGCTACTGTTCAGGACATTTTTCAGTTATAAAAATGTAGATTATATTGCTATCTTACCCTGCAATTTATAGGATGAATATTGTAATTCACTGAATGTCACGACTTATCTTTTATTCATATAGTTACTATTCCATTACCAGAGAGGGAGGTTTGTCAAAGGTTAATTATTTTAAATTGCTCAGGCAAATTTATTTTGATTTGTACAATTTTTTTTTGAATAATCAAAGGGCTATATATTCATACTGCCTTATGAAGCTTTGGGTTTGGTTTTTTTTTAAAAAAAATAATACTCCTTGATGATACAGTCAGCTTAAACAAATGCTTTCACATAAGGACAAAAAATGGATTCTTTTAACCCTACATGTAAAAAAGCTAAAAATAATTTGGCAATGGTTCTTTCTCCCCCCTTCAGTTTTACTGTAAAAAAAAAAAAAAAAAACAAAACCCTAGTAGTCTCAGAATGCTGAATTATCCTTCCCTCCAGCAATCTATTTACAAGTAAAGAGCATCTTGCCACACTCTCAAGACCTGTGTCCCTGGGGCAAGGACTATTCATTTTAATTGCTTCCAAAGCACCTACCACAACAGGCTCTTGATTTGTGCTTCAGCTGTGATGAAAAATAAGTAGTACCATAGTACGGAAGTACTTCTTGCTCAGAAGTTGCCCACTGCTCTGTACCTCTCAGTTCCTAGAGATGCTCAGTTGTTATCAATCCAGGCAGCTGTTAGGTGCCTGAAGCCGAAAGGCTAACAGAAGAGCACAGGTTCTGGAAGCCATCAGCAGATCCACCCAAAAATGAAGTGCTCTGAGCACACAGAGCCAAATCCCAACGCTGTGTAGCAAGAGTACCTCCCTCTCTGCCGACCCACAAGAGGAGCCCTGACAGTAGCTGGAAAAATGCTTCCAGTAGGAGCCCGTGACATGGACTAATAAAACCGGGATGCCAAGCCCTGGTGAAGTCTTTTAAACACAAAACTCATCTTTGCTCCTTTTGAAAAAAAAAAAAACAAACCAGAGCCTATTTCTGCGTCTGTTTCCCTGTAAGCAAAGTGGCGATAATGATACTTACCCTGTAGGAGTGCTAGAAGTTTAAATCTATGCACAATCAAGTGCTGCGAAAGCCTTAAACAGAACGTGCAATGCAGGTGCTGAGCACTGCACTAAAAAAATAATTACTATTCTTATTACCGAACTTCTGATGAGCCTGCTGGAGCTGTAATGACAAAGAGGATGGTCCTTGAGGTTTGAGGGGTCTTCATCTGGACCCTTTTCTGCACTTCATGTTGGTTTCTAACTGTAGTAACTGCTGCTGTTAAGACAGAAATGCTTCTTGGGAGGTTAGAGTGCCATAGCAAGGGAGACACAGCTGCTACGTCAGCACAGCTGAGGACTGGAAGTCATGCTACACAGCAGGCCAGGGGCAAAGTACGAGGTACAGCGTGGATCAGACTTCTGGAGAGGGCTTTATTTTCAGAAGCTCTTATAACCAAGAGGCTACAGCAAACAGTCGGTACCCCTCAGGGCAGATTCAGACCCTGTGCTGCAGGGTAGTGCTGGATGAGATGGCAAAGCACTGCAAGGCCCTGCTAGGCTCCATCCAGCCCCGCCAGGCAGCGCAGGGTGCAACGCTGGCTAATTCAACCTCCTTCCACGTCATGCTGGAGGCAACAGGGCGCAGAGCGGGGGGTGATTTGGGGCAACGGGGAAGGAAGACCCTGCCAGCTGCCTTGCCTTTAACACAGCTGCACTATGCTGCTGGAGATCTGCAGCTCCCCCATCTGCGAAGGCTCCCCACAGGGGAAGCACACAAGTTGTGGGTTTCGGCCACACCGTACCATCAGGACTTCAAAGCCGTCTTTCGCTGGCTCCTTCCCAACTCGCCACCACCTCCCCCACTACAGGCAAGGCTGCATTTGCATTCTCCCTGTCCTCAGACAATATTGTGCTTTATGGGCCCTCTGCCAGCATCTGTTGTGGCTTTAGCCAGAGAAGACAGCAGCCTAAAAATCTACCTCGAGTTACCTTGAAGCCTGGTAGCTGGAAACTAAAGCAGTGTACTGTTGTTCTACATTCCCCCAACCCTTCATGTTCTCATAAAGCTCCTGGACAGTATTTGGGGTAGGGGGAGGGAAAAAAACAAAACAAAACAAAAAAAAACAAAAAAAAACCAACACACCACAAAAAACTCCAGGGAAACAGCTGATTAGATTCTGGCAAGGCGGACCAAACATCTGCTTCAAACAAAAGACATCTGCATATTTCACATTTATTTTTCATAATTTACAGAAGCAACCTGCCAAAATTTAGCAAGGGAGAATAAACTAGCACATAATTAGCTAAAGTTTGCTTGCTTTAGAAGTTATTAGCATGAAGCCCAGTAGCTCACCTGGGAGGACATCAAGGAATGTAGATAACTACAGTTTGATTTTGTAAATTCAATTTTCGATCTGGTGTGCCAGGCCAAAAAACAACGTTGCCATGCCAATTAATGCAAGCCAGCAAATGTCCTGATGTCCCCATGTCATACACCGTACAGCTGTCTCAAAGGCATTGATAATGCTGTTTATTAAATAAGAATCGATTAGACAGACGTTTTTTGCTCCATTTTACGTGGTGCAGTAGGCTGCGGACCGGAGAGCAGAACAATAGGGTTTTTTGATAAAAATCAGGAGGTACGCTATGTGCTGTGTGTACAGATGGTGCAATGAGCGCCAGGGAAGTGGGCATGTGAGTTTTTCAGGGCAGCCAAAGAGTCTTCATTAAAAATGCAGAAAAAGGATCCGGGAATGTATATGCCCTCGGTGAGGTACACTTCCTCAATTGAATTTTGTCATCTACTGGGTCATTAGTACATTTGATAGCTAAGACACTTCCAATTTTAACAGAGTTAAGGGGAATAGCATGAAACCCTGAGGTTTTGAAATTCAGCTTTGAAATCAATAGGTGTTTCACTAAGTGTACTTACTAACTCAGTGTTTGGCCTGTAAGGGCAATAAACAGAAACAGGCAGAACTTCAGGGTGGGAAATCCTGCCTTTGCTGCAAATGGGAGCGGAAGAACTCCTGTTAACTCTGACACAGTCAGGGTTATACCCTGGAGTTGAAGAAATAGGAAAGGCCTTTCTTACAAACCCCAAATTAAACCCAGGTTCATAAGAGCATCTGCAAATCTTCTGGATGAACCAAGGTGCAGGTTTGCACTTCTCTCTCCGAGGAAGGATTTATTGTTTCAGACCGAAACCATGAGAAACTCGCTCACTTGGACTGAATTCTGCTCCACACTTCAGATTTATTCAAACCTGGATCTCAGAGCAAAACTCAGAGAGTGAAAACTTAACTGCCAAAAAAATTCTGTCGACCCCAAAGGAACACAAATTGCCAAATACAGCACAGCTCCAAAAGACATTTCAAGCCCCTTAATCTGGGCTTTATAGCTTGCACCTCTCCATAGTAAAATGAATCCAAGACTCAATCTGAACACAATGAACTTTGTGGGAGTAGCGGGGGGGTGGCGGTGCAACGTGTGAGACAGTGAAATAACACCACTCAGATCTGAGAGGGTTTAGTTCTAAGGTTTTGCATCTGAACGTGGAAGGATTTGGGCAACAGCGGTCACAGGAAGACTGGAGCAGAAGTCTCTTTTTGTGCCCGACTGAAACATTCACACCTGAAGCAGGGATTCAGAGCTCTGAATCATGCCCATCACTATCATAAGACACTTTCTTTTCCCCCACGTAGACTTACTGCAGTTGAGTCACAGAATCAAACCCACCTAATTTCACTACATAAATTACAACCTGTAACAGAATCACAGAACGGTCAGGGTTGGAAGGGACCTCTGGAGATCACCTGGGCCAACCCCCTGCCAGAGCCAGGGTCACCTACAGCAGTTGCACAGGACAGCGTCCAGGCGGGTTCTGAATGTCTCCAGAGTGCGAGATCCCACAACCTCTCTCGGGAGCCTGTGCCAGTGCTCTGCCACCCTCAAAGGAAAGAACTTCCTCCTCATGTTTAGATGGAGCTTCCTATGTTCAAGTTTGTGCCCATTACCTCTTGTCCTATTACTGGGCACCACTGAAAAAAAGACTGCTCCCATCCCCCTGGCATCCTCCCTTCAAGTATTTGAAAGCATTAACAAGATCCCCCCTCAATCTTCTTTTCTCCAGACTAAAGAGACCCAAATCCCTCAGCCTCTCCTCATATGAAAGATGCTCCAATCCCCTAATCATCTTTGTAGTCCTTTGCCGGACCCTCTCCAGCAGTTCCCTGCACTTCTTGAACCGGGGAGCCCAGAACTGGACGCAGTACTCCAGATGCGGCCTCCCCAGGCCAGAGTAGAGGGGGAGGATGACCTCCCTCGACCTGCTGGCCACACACACTCTTCTTGATGCCGCCCAGGATGCCATTGGCCTGGAGGTCAATAACAATTGCCATAGTATTAAGTCATTCAGATGCAGCATTTCAACTGGTACTAGAGCTGACTATTGTATAATACCATCTCATGCTGAGCTTCCCTCTCCCTTGCTACCAACACATTTCAGCATCATCATTTCCTTTACATGTGAGAAAAACTGAGGCATATAGTAACAACATGAACTTCCCAGACACAAACTTCCCTCTTGGCAGTGGCAGGGACAGCGCAGAGATCTCACTGCAGTGCCAGCAGCGATGACAACCCTTTTTTCATTCTTTTGCTTTTAGAAAAAAAAAAAAAAAAACCAAAATAAAAATCAGAACAGTACAGTGGAACTAAGAGACTAAAAGCCGGCGTTGACCTAAACTGAGTGCATGATGCTCCTAATTAGAGATAGGTAAAAAAATGTTCTTCAGCCACTCCGTTTACCTGCGTTTAACCACTTTAAATTTGGTTAAATTTTTAAATTCTCTTCTACAGACTCCGTATTTCTAAGAAAGCAACTTTTCCCAGGCCCTACTGCTGAGGCTGCCTTCCTGCCACTCCTTACAGCCATTGCACCTCTGTCAGGATTATAACCTGCGGAAACACCAACAGGTAGAAGTTAACATTTTTTCTGCTGCTCTGGACATAGTACAGGATGTACAGCAACAGATGAGGACAGGAGTAAGCAGACAAGATTAAGCAGCAGTAAACACACATCCTCATCGGATGGATCTGTTGCAGTGTTAATTGTGGCCTGCAGTATCTTGAAAAAAGTGAAACTGTGTGCCTATGCTCATCCTTTCTTAATATTTCATTTGATCTCACTCACACATGTAATTTCATTCTCCTGCTTTGTCATTATTCAGCTTGTTCATTCCTTTTAATTACACATACAGTAATTTATCATATATATTTTGTTATAAAGATTTAATTAAACATATATTAATACAGTTTAATGATCTTGCCAGTGACCAAAATTCTCCTGTGGATTAAACAGAAAAGGAGGCATTGAACATAAATTTGTACAGTAAATAAACAAAACCCAGACAGCCTTGTAAAGCAGGAAGAAAAACAAGGCCTACATGGCCAATCTATTTCAAGAATGTTACAAATGGGAAGCATTTACTATTTTAAAACCATTAATCATATACTCACCCCATTTATTTACTTATCTGTGTTCTTCATGTAAATCTTTCTTGAAAGTGGGTAGACTCTTTAGAATTATAAACAAAATGTGAAGTCACATTTGGTATTTCACCTGTTTACACTGTAATTACTCAGCTTTGCTGAAAGCTGATGAATTACAAGTTTTTCATTTCTATCTGCACCTTTTAGCTGGAAGGAATCAATTTCACATTTCAGTATGAAAGTATATGAGTTACCATTAGATGAGGTAAGTGGCAAACCTGCCTATGTGTATGCTCTGACCTCATGGATATTTGCCATAGCTTTCCTCACATTTACAAAACAAAAGACAATTGGCAGTACACACCAGGAGATACTCTATACACCTAGGTATCAAAATACTTGACAGGCTAAGAAATTCACGTTCTAATGTACCCTATGATAAGCTTTTGACCACATAAACCCTCAGCCTTACGTCACCTTTCCATGTTTTGTTTGTCTTGGAAGAAGATTATGGGTATGTACAAGGTCAGAGAAGAGCTACCATTGTTCAGCATAATATAAGTGGGAACTAAGTAGTTTCTGCAATGCCTTGCCAATATACTTTTTATTTTCTTTCTGCTGGAAGCTGATTTTTAGCTTATTTTTTCGTTTGAGATATGTTGCACAGCCCAGCAGTCTGCTACTTTTCCTTAGTTTCATGAAGAAATGGTTGAATAATTTTTTTTCCCCACCTTCACAAGACTAGACAGGCCCCAACCCAAGCAGAAACCCTTTGATGTTAGCCAGAAGACACCTCTTGCAGTCTCAGCCCCCTCAACCCACTTCTCCCAGGGCTGTACCTGGACTAGGACCAGCCTCAAAGCACCAGCCTTTCTCTTTTTCCATCCCAGAAAAGCATGGCCCAGAAAGAATCTCCACTGTATTTTGCTTGGTACATGTGACGAGACAACTGTTCTCAACTGTGAGAGGAAACAGTTACCAGCAATGCACCCTGCTTGCTTATTACAGATCTCTCAGTGATGCCACAACTTTGTCCTTCTCCAAGACATTTGTTTTTATTCTCCATTTGAAAGCAGAGAAGCCATTAATAAAAAAATTTGTTTCCCACTGTGAGGGAAAACACTTTTATGAAGAATAATGTTCACTGTACTTCCATAGACTTAAAAAGAAAACCCCACACAAGTCCAACATTGTTTATTTTGTCCCCTCCCTGGAATTCTGATCAAAGCAAAAGGCAGTATTCAACTGGTGCAAGAAGAAAACAAAGCTGCAGCACGCTCAGAGTACCCTTTCTGGTTCTCATCATTGCTGCAAAGCCAGGTGAATAGCAGCGGTCATCCTACAGCCCTTTTCACTTGTAGGCAGCAACAAAAGGGCACAGACAATTGCAGCAGTTACATTTACTGATAACTGCAGAGACAACCTACAAAGGTAGGTGTGGCTGAGCCAAACATACTGAAAAGCAGTACCTTGAGGTACTGTATCGTGGGCAATTTGAGACTCCATGGATTAAGCATAGGATCTGGTTTTATACACCAACAGGTACCAAGCTTGGCAGCTAAGTATATAATGACACTCTCAATTGCCATACATATGAACCTCTCCCAAACTCCTTTGGCCACACAGAGCCCGGCAACATACTTACGTGCATTCAAATCTTACTGTAAGGCCTCTGCAGCACCTTATCATCTTGCACAGCCGTCATTATTCTTTGCTTCTTCATTGCATCCACAGGGTGATTGCCAAGCTAAGGATATGTCTAACATACAAAAAATGGCAAATGTACCTTTCCGGAGTTAGCACTGGTCATCTTGGAGCAGGATCCTAGTGTGTGTGTATTGCCAGCAGCAGTAATTGGAGAATTCAAGAAGTAAAGCCAGGAAGACTGTAGTTTTCAAAACTTCCCTCTTCCAGCAAGGGCATTTAAGACCTAAAAGAGACAAAAAAAAAAAAATAAAAAAAATCTATTAATGATAAGAAGATCCCTGCTGATCATTTCTTGTCCTACACTAAGGACTAATCTTTGCACTTTCTCTCTGAAAGCACTGGGCTAAATTGCCAAGATTATTGAAAAGGGCAGCCAGCTCTGGTTTGCAACATAACAGCTGTCTAATGCCTCTCAACACCCCCTCCAGCTGAAGCTGGAAGGTCAACTCCAGTTTAAAAAGAGGATGCAGGTACTGTGCTATGTTCTTTGGGAAATGCAGTGACCAAGGCTCAGATCCTCTGGAATCCTAACTCCTCCTGACTAGAGGATATGAGTGTTAAACGCATCTACATCTCACTCTATAAAAACAGCACCTCTAGGAGCAAAAGGCCTTCTCATGTGCCGATCTGGTTCTGGTAAGGGTGTCATCTGTTCATAAATATTCCTTGGAGACTCGCTATGCAACCACTGATCTGAACCAAATCTGTTTGGACTACAGAATTTTCATCACAATATCACAAACTGGTGTTGCAATATATACAGAGCTGAAACAAAGAGGATTTATTATTCTATTGAAAGATCTCTTTTGGCTAAACTCGAATAAAAGCATCACATATTGATACTTCTGTAAGATCATAAACTCAAATGAACACCAGCTGAAGAAGAGGACAATGGTAATGCCAGATGACAAACTGATATAGTCATCATATTCATCAACACCAACATCAGTCGGTCACTTCCCCCCCCCTTTGCTGAATTAGCCAAAAAGGATTGTTTTAATGATAACAAGAATGTGTTAAAAGCATGCGTATCGGTGGCAGTTCTGAACGGAAAACTCATAAGCCCACATCTGAGGAGACGGTTTAAAAAAAAAAAAAAAAAGAGAGACTTGCTAGGAAGGACTAAAAAAAAAGTGAAACAAACCAAAATATAACTGTGTGGTAGGGGAAAAAAGTAGATTAAAGACTAAAAAGCAGGAACAAGTTTGACACTAAAAACATCCTGCATTATTCAGACTTGTGGAAGAGTGTGTGAACAGAAGTGATGACAAAAGCTACAAAACTCAATATGATCACTTGAAGGGTGGGAGTTTTTGCAAGCAAACACACTACAGCAAAGGAGAGTCTCAAAACATTTGAAATAAACATTGAAATTTTACACATTGAGTTACAAGCTTGTTTATAGGCTTCACGTGGTCTTGTTTCTTTGTAATCCTGAGAAGTCAGACAGCTGCATTGTACACATGGCATTTTCAAGTGACAGTGGCATTTTTAAAGGAGAAATCTGTTCAACAATTTGGTACTTGGGTCTCTGTTTTGAGACAAAAGCATCCATATTGATCTCAGTTGGAGGAAAAAATTATACCTAAGGCTTTAAGGACAAAGCCATTAAAAAAAGAATGCCTTTTTAGTTTTCTTTTTAGATTACCACAGGTTGACTGATTTATCTTTATCACTTACTGTAAGCAGCTGCTTATATAATGTAAATTCAGGATATATACAAGAAAAGGGTTGTTCATTCTTTTTTTTTTTTTCCAAGCATCCGAACAAGTTACAGTCAAAAATAAAAGAACAGGTGAAATAACTACAATTAATTAAAAAGCTGAAAATTTCATGTTTGGAAGTTTTAGTTTCTTTTTTAAATCATCATCAGTTTGACTTCTCCCGGTTTCAAGCAACTCCCAAAGTGAAAGTATCACATCAGCCACGCTAAAGCCCCTCTTGCTCTCGGTCACCCTTCACCCCAGGAAGCGTGCGTGTCTCAGGGGCAAAGGGAGGGGGGGTTTACAAAGCAGTAGAGGTCAAAAGCACTCCTGCACTTGAGTTTTCCCTGCTGTGTTTTTTTCACAGCTGCTCCTACCATGAATTTACAGTAAAGCGGGGAGCAAAAGTATGTCCTCTGTGGAAAATGTCTAATGCAGCTCGCTCTTGCAAAAGGCACTCTAAAAGCCAACCCTGAAGCATCCCCGTACATTTGCACTCCCTCTCCCTGCAACCCCTCAAAATTAAGAAACTTGAGGCCTCATCCTAAACCCACTGAAAGGGCTCATCAATTGCAACAGGCTCCACACCAACTTGAAAAAACAAAATGCTTTTATTCAGACTGAGAAGCACATGGATGTTTTCCTACTTTTTTTTCAAGCCTCATTAAAGCCACAGGTGTGGGGAAAACTGTTACTAAAGCAGTAATAAAAATATGAAAAGACTACTTCACCTATGGGCCTGGGATGGAGTTTTTTGTTTACCTTTTAACCTAAATATTTATTTTGGAAGCACTAGAAATACAGAGAAAGACAGGAAAAGGAGGATTACCTCACTACTGTCATGATCTCACTTTTATAGAGCAACTTAGTCTTCTGCAAGGCCTAGGGGCACTCAGGAGAAAACAAATACTTTAGTGAAGAGCAAGTGGGTTAAAACAGGCAAGCTACAAATGAATTATCTGTACCTCGTACCACTTCTTGCAAAGTGCATTTCATGTTCGGGCCTTCAAATGAGGCTGCCCTTCATTTGCAACAGAAACCACCATATGAGGTCCAAAGAGAAATCTGTCAGACCCACCTTTGAGAGATTTTGTTTCACTCTGCGGCAGTTCTTCCAACCTTAAGCTACCAACCTCTCCCCCTTTAAAAATACTTTCTTGCAACCTGTGGCGACCTCTCAGTTTTTACCCGAATCTGCTCTAGCTCTGAAATACCCAGCGTGTCGCTGAAATGCTCTCAAAGAACTTGTGGAGGCAAGTGGTACATTTTTCCAAAACCACAGAGGGGATTTCTCAGGGAAAGCCCCACTGCCAGAAGGGCCATGGACGTCTTGGAAGTCTGTCAAGCTGAATATTGCTACACCTTGCCTTCTTTGTATTTTACTGAACGCCTGTTGTCCCCAAGACAGCCCTCTCCTCCTTCTGACCCACCCCCGTCTTTGTGATGTCCAGTGGGTAAATCTCCTCCATGCTCTTAACTAAGACGATCTTGTGTGTTACACTAGAGGAGCATTACTCTTAGTTAGGAACAACAGCCAGACGCTCCACTGTGTAGCAGCAAAGGCTTTCAGAAGTGAGGGTTGAGAAGTTCAAAAAAATGTCAATGTTATTTCCCTTGCAGGTGATGGAAATAAAGTGCTTTCTGTGGCCTGGTTTAATTTCATGTCAGCCATGCAAATCTCTCAATAATAGAAGCCAAAACAAATTTTCTAAGAGCACTAATCAAAAGCCCATCAAGGTTCATACAAAGACTGGCTTCAGTAAGGTTTGGATCAGGCCACAGATAAATGCAGAACCTGCAAAAAAATGCAGACAAACTTTAGTGCAGGCCAGACCTATTAAAAGAAACTCGTAAAGCCCGATATTTTGCAGGATTTCTTCCTTTGAGTCTTTCAGGACTATGCGCTCCTCTTAGGGAGGATCATCATCATACTGTACCACATTGCAGAGCCTGCAAGTTTCACCACATAGTTCTACAATCACCTGAAACGCTCCTCTACGCCACAGGGAAAAGGAAACGAAGGTTCACTCTTTCACAAAGCAAGCTGCCAGAAGAGCAAGCAGAAAAAGGTATTCGCTGAAATAGGGTTAGACTGGAACTCTTAGAACATCTCCTCCTCTGTGTGATCTTCCAGGTTCCTTAGACTAAGTTACACCAACATAACCTGTCAAATAAGTGGGGTAGAGCAAATATATAACAAAACAAAAAGGTGCAGGTTGTCAGTTTTGATAATTTCTAGAAGACTTATTTAAACTTACCTGGACACAAGAGACACCTTTACAATTACACCCCCAAAGCCTTACGCTTGTGCTGTGCCTCAAAAGATGCTTAAGCACATTTGCACTATTAGCCTGAGTGCTCAAGACCAATCAGGGAAGAAAGGTTTTAAGGTCATCATATACTCCAACTGGATATTTTCTTTCTTCACCAATATTAACTTGGTGCCCTAAGTCCATTTCGTTTTCTTATACAGTGACTAGGCAGACAGTAGAGCTGTTTACAGATAGATTTGTGAGGTCTCCATCACACAAACTGGAGCTGTCTTGCAATGCAGTATTTGAGGGAAGCGTATCGTAGTGCTCCAGGGCCAGATATACGCAGTTATTTTGGCACCTAGATACTTTTCCAAAGATGTCCCAAAGTGGTTAGTAACAGAGGAAAAACTCATTCTGAGCACTCATCCCAAAACAGCAAGACAGAATTTGCCAGCTCCTAACAGAATGAACTTCTGTAGTCTTAACAAGAAGGTTTTTACATTATTTTGTTCTCCAAACAGATTGAAAAAAACAAGTATTTTTATCCAAAAGTCATTTTTCTACTTCGAATTTTCAATACAGTCGCTCATACCCCTGAATACACATCTGCATGTGAACACACTACAAACTCAGTCACGTAAAACATACTTAAACATCTCTTTACTTATATTGGATGAGGGGAGGTATAACTTCATGACCATTTTTGATTCCCACTGAAACCAGTAAGGTTTTGCTATTTGTGTCAGTGGGAACGGGAAATCGCCCCTTCAGCAGACGTCATTGATCCCAACTTTTCCCCACCGCCCCCTTCCCCACAGGAAGTATTCATTTACTGGCACGCTGTAAATGCACCTTTGCGTTTATAACGAAAATGTACATGATTCAAGGCAATAGCAGAATCTTGCCTGTTCTGGCAAAATCACTGATTTTCATCAGGGAGACAATTTTGGCTCAAGTCTAGAATACAGTCTATTCTTTGGCACTAAGGATTTGCAACATCTTTGTGAAAACGCAAAACCGGGATACCTGCCTAGAATGGCCCAAGAAACATTTACCTTACCAATAAAAACAGAGGCCCACTTAACTATTTCCCCTAAAGGGCAGGTATTCATCTAATCACATCTGGAATCCTTTCCAACTCGGTTCCTGCAGCTAATGCTACTCTGTCACGATCTGATGGTTTAATCCTAGTTATTAAACTGCTTATTCTAGTTAATAATAAAAAAAATGTGGACAAATGCCTGCCTGTCAGTGCCCCAACCTCAGAACAAACACTGTGAAGTGGGCCCCCTGCTTTCTCTAAGCAAAGGGGGAACACCGTTTGGAATTCAGAGTTTCAAAGAAAACCTGCCAGATCTAATGAAAATATTGGCAAATTTAGCAGGGTGGGTTTTTTAATCCCTAGACAACAAAAACCAAAAACAAAACAACAAACCACAGCCTTCGCAAATCTAGTTTTCCCAACTATGCACAAAGAAGTTCTTTCCCCTGGTCTCAGCAGACAAAATATAACATACACATAATGCATACTTAATGTCTGAGCCAGCTGTGATGTACTTTCACTCAAAATGTTTTTAACAAAAAACAATTTGTTAACAGATGCATCAAGTTCTTCGTGATTTTACAGGAAAAAAACAAAAAACAAAACACACCACACTTCCAAGTCTTCATTTCCCAGTGTTTCATTAAAACCAAATATTTTTAGATCCAAACGATAAAACTTTGCCAGCAGCCTCTGCTGACTAATAAGCCATTTTCTGTTGAAAACACAATATTGATGTGAAAATCGCCAGCTAGTTGGGGGTTTTAAAATATATTTATATAGCTATAAATAAAACAGACATACCAGATAGACAACGCACCACATGTGAAAACAAACTGAACTCAGTATAGCAAGAGGTTTCCATTTCCACCAGTGCAAACTTGAACCTTGTCCACACATTCCGCAGCATGGGACTGGATGGATTTGTCAAAACCCGACTGCACAGCCCAGAAGTAATCCCTAGCACGATTCATTCCCTGCCGAGCCGCATGCACGTGCGCTAGTTTGGTCACACAAGAAGTAACCTCTAAAAATCACTGACTTCAAATAAAGTCTGAAACGTTAATTGCCGAGTTCAGACTTTTGCTTTCTGGCCCAATGAAAAATTCTTATTTCAGACTTCAGGGCTGAGGCCATCACGTCATTACTCGCTCTCATCTTTCAAACGCATTGCCCCCTCGTAGTTTGATCCTCCAATTCATCCATCACAAAGAGGCACGGAAAAGACTAAGGCATTTCCTAGCAGGAAGAGAGCTTCCACTACCGCTCGGAGGCTCCACTCCCGACAGTAGCTCAGGTCTCACCTCCCTCATGGTGCCATCCACTTTAGACTCAAGATGTGGAAATTACCAAGACAGAGCATTGCTGTGAAAAAAAAAAAAAAAAAGCAGGTTTCTATCCAACAGAAGATATTTTCTTCTCAGCAGAAACTGGTAACTTTCCACCTGTTCCACTATTAATTATTGTTAATGGAGGTAGATGCCAGATGAGAACAGCAGCTCCACTCTTTCTCATGCAGAGCTTTCATTTCTAAATTTTAGACGAGAAGTACATCTTACAGCTCATTTAACTGAAGGGCTTTTGTTATATCAACTCTGAAGAAGCACTACTGGATTTTAAGTGACAATAAGTACTGTCAAGATGATTGTAAGAGGTTGTCTATTGATAGATGAGACTCTTTCCCTTCCTCTCGGACAAACAGCACATCTAATTGTATGTCCCACACTGAAAGACATCTCAGAGGCCAGGAGTCTCCTCCTAGAAAAGGGTAATGTCAACTTTTTGGCCATTTCCCCCTGTAACTCCAGTGCCTACAAGAGGGATGAATCCTCGTTCCTATCTCAGGAGCATTGCTGGCTAATCCTTTTGGCCCCTAATCAGTCTGCATGGAGGCCTCTGCCATGTCAGGAGCGCAACACAGCACGTCAGTGCTGTCACTGTTACAGGGACTGAGGGAAGTCACAGCAAAACCAGGATTTGATAATTTTAAAGAACAGAAGGATACCAAGGAGCGTTCCCATCCTACAGGGTGACCGTCTTTCTGCCACAGAGTCCGGTCCCCACCTTCATCCCAGCCAGAGAGCTCAGGTTGCCTTAGTTCCATTTGTTTTGCTGGGGTAGTTTCCTGCCATTTCAGTGCAAGCACCCAAGCTGAAGCAAGAGAAACAGCAGGAACACATGGCCAGGAAGTATCAGCAGGCTATTAGATCAGCTCATCCATCTTGTGGTACCTCATCTGTAACTGCCTAAATTAGAAATACAGCCTCCTTAGTCCCATACATAATCAAGAGAGAAAAAGACTCAGGCAGAGCGTGATTCAAAATGCCTAGGGTTACTCCTTTCACGGGAGGTTTTGAAGTGGAAGCTTCAGCCTTCCCCAGAAGAAGCCTGCAGAGATTAACCTCTAAATTTAGGAGCGTAGATCAAGACAGAATGATTAGTCCCCAAAGAAAACAATTCTTGAGCTGAATCGTCCACAGCTACCAAGATTTACCTAAAGCAGGCAAAATGAAATGAATGCCTTAAAAACCAAACAAACCCACATCAGGGAACCTCAGGGCAGGAACGACAGAGGCATCCATAAGCTTCACAAGGGGTAGTGACATCCTGGCAGCCATCTGGCGGGAGAGGACTTGAGTCCCTCAGACCTGCTAATACCTATTTCCAGCAGCATTTACTCACAGAGGCAGCCACCGCTCGGTCGGCTCCTGGGGCTTCATGGATTGCCTCACCTCCAACAGGGCCAGGAAGCAAGAATTTGAATTTGAAGCGCATTTTCAGGTTACACATCAGATGGCCTGCTGTTAGAATAACGCACAAAAGGGAAAGGTACGGATTAGTTTGAGACGCACTCAGACACAGCTGCCAGGCCTCCCCATTTCAGCTAGATTAGCTCTTTTTTATGTTGCTGTTATCAATGAACATGAAGAACGAGTCATTTCACCACCTCTGAAGAACATGGTACTGGATCTGAGGAACTCCACACATTGATCGAGAAGGTGGGTATTAATGTTTTGGGGTTAGGTTGTTGTTTTTTTTTTTTCCTGTGCTCACCTCAGCAATGCGTGTGCAGGCCACAACAGAATAGCCAGGTCTGAAAACACCGTATTATAGCTAAATCCAACACCCAAGGTCCTTGACCTCAGTCCAAGTCTCAGCCATTTGAGCCAATGATAAGACTCCTGCTGGGGTCAGTGATCTGTGCTAATAATCCTCAGTCCTTTTTGGCAATCACCACCCAAGCACACTGCTTAAATCAGAAGAGGACCAAATGCTGCCGTGCAGTCCAAACTACATTTTGAGACACAGTACGCATCACCACAATTTATGTTTTATTTACTCTTCTAGGAAGAAATACAAAGAATCAGGGTGCGGTGGAGGTGGTTTACTGGCAAGCTTGAGGAGAGCATCCCATGAACGGCTAAGCTTTTGCTGAGTAATATTGGTATCATGCAAAATTACTTGCTATAAAAACCTTTAGACTATACCATACTACTGTTTCGAAAACAGTGGCAGCTATTTGACAGATGCTCAGAGGTTCAGAATCTCAGAAGTAGACCTAAAAAAGGCAGATTAATGAGCAGATGATGGTGAGGTAGTAAAGCTGCACAGTAAATGAAACTTAGCAGATGGCTCTGCAACTATAAAAATCTCCACATTCCTAGATTGGATAGACAGAAAGGACACTTCCTTTATTTTCTTGAATTATTTCTACCTTTTCCTTATGACCCTGGCAGTATCGGTGCTATCTTCTTTTTAAATAGTGCAACTTTCCAAATTTATTTTCCCTTCTGTTTTAAGCATAATGGACCTCACGGGACAAACTTTCTACTCTATCAACATGAAGGAAAACATTAGGGCACGCATTCGGAGATGCATATGCACAGCCCCATGTTTCCTAGGAAACAAGCGATTGCTCATCTCTGTGCCGGAATAAATTGATGCATCAGTTTCAGCTTCCTACAAACATTAGTATTTTGATTCAGGACAGAAACTCAAGACACCCCCAGCATACTATCAGTTGTGATCGTCATAATTCTGCTTCTGCTGCTTATCGGCGTTTGAGAAGCTAGCTGGACCGTATTGCTTGTTAGAGCTGTTAAAGATAAACTCTGATTACCCAGTGGCGGTGCGGACCTGAGGACGGGCAATCAGAGACACCATCGGTGCTCTCTGCCCAGGGAGCCAGCAGAGCCATATGCATCCCTGGGTGCTCATGTGCAGCCATCTGGGGAGGAAGGAAATTAGTGCCTCCCACCGCAGCACCTTCTGTTGGCTGCACAGAGATGAACGGGAGTCAGAAAACAGGAATTTTGGCTTTGGATTATCTTTGACTGACCAACTTCAAGTTTAAAGAGACTTATTCTGACACAAACTGCTGCTTCCTCAGGTATTTCCACATTTGTACAGAAAATTCTGGACTTGTCTCCTCTTTTGTTACCTCCAGGAGCTTCCTCCCTTAAACTTCATTTACTTTCATGTCTTTATGGGATATTTTTTTTTCTTAAAACCATATTCCGAAGTTGACACCGATGTATTTCTAAATAATATTTAACTTCAGACAATTCCAATATTGATTTAACACTGCGTTCCTGGAATCTAACCCTTAATAGCAGAGTTACTGCAACATTAAGCTAAACGCTTGTTATGATTTGACCTGCAATGCCAATACCACAGTAAACTGAACTCTGACTGATTCCACAGGAAGAGCTATTAAGGAATATATAGGCAGTTTCAGATGTTCTGCAATTTCAGTTTGTCAGTAGCACATACATTAGGAACTCAGCTATCAAAATCTAAATTTTCTGAAAACTCCCTGTCATCTGAAAGATGGTCATGTCCCCTGACACCTATTAATTGCACTGAAAATTTCCTCATTATTCAAAATGTCGATTATATGAACTTATTCAATGTCTCCCCTGACATCTGGATAATCGAGGTTGTATTGCATATGGGCCATTCTTGCAAATGTTTGAAGACAATTGACTACCCTCATGAGTAAAGGTTTGCAAGATCAAGCCATATAACACATATGAACAATATTCATCAAACATAACTTCAAAATAATTTGTTGTATATGATCAAGTGTTAGTATCAATAAATGGACATCATGGTAATAAGGCCTGAGTGTACAGCATAGGTCTTTGCTAATATAGCATTACTAATACTTGATATTGATCAGCCAGCAAATCTGAAACCTCTTAAGCAACTTAACTGCTTTTTCTTTTGAGAATGGTAGTATAAGTTTCATAAAAGGACACTTTGCAGAAATGACAGTTTAAAATTTTTTACTACTACTTCTTTCTCCCTTTAACTCTTTTGCATGAGTTGCTCCAGTTCATCATTGTAAATACTTTAAATTCTAGATAAAGGCAGGCTCATTAAAATAAAGAAAACAAGAAGAAAAAAAATTAAACATGAATTTCCAGGACAAAAAAATAAGACAAAGTTTGGAAGCTCAAGAGATTAATGCAATTTTGCTGCCAAGTGAAGTAAGCTACACCACCCCTTCTGTCATAGGGTACCCAATTGGAGGGGTGGGAGGGGCAAAGAAAAAAGGCAAAAAATGTTTGCATGTAGTGTCAGCAAAGGAAATAGAACTTACAATCAACTATTAATGCCAACAAAATTGCTTCTTTAACAAGCAGTTGCCTGTGGATGGATAGGTGCTTAATTCTGCTTCAACCTGGACCTAAGCCAAGGTCTGTCCAAATTCTACTCACAGCAACTAAATTGATGGCGATCAACAGCACAAACTTCTTTCTCATCGTTTCTCCTAATAGTTAAAAACGTTTTTGATTTTTTTTTCCTTTCTGTGCTGATGATTATATGCCCTACCTTCACAGCACCGAGGAACACCATAAATATACTTTACAGAAACTTTAACATCCGGTGTCTATCTAAGAAAAGAAATAATAGATTATTTTGCAGGCTACCAATTTCTTCTTTCTTCAGCTGGGCAAAAGAATAAAGTCCTGAACCCACAAATACTTTCCTCCACAACTACCAATTCCTACAGCATCAGCAGACGTTACAGAGCTGTAAACACTAGCCAGCCTTCACTTGGCACAGTCCCTCAAGTTTAACACCCTAGCTTCACTTGCTATGCAGCACAAGTACTGCTGTCTGGAGAGAAAAGAAGATGCTTTTACTCGTGTCCTACAGGTACTCTAGGTTTGGGTCTACCCCCCTTGGATCTCACATCACATTTTCGCCCAGCAGAAGTTTCTTGAGGAAGTTAACAACTGGACACAGGCGTTCATAAACATAACTCGAGAACATCTTGTTTCGAGTGAATATTGTACGTGGACCTATAGGCATTGTGTCAGACACAGAAATAAATGCAAAGATTAGTATTCTTTGCTGGCAAAGACATAAATGAATATTAGGGACAGAGACCTTCTTTTTCCTCTTGGATTTTTTCACCCCATGTGTGCTGCATATTAGGCTCAGTTAGAAAATTTAACGGGCCCATATGGCTAAATGGCAGCATTGTACAACCTACAAAAACCATGCTGAAGGATGCAGAGAAGCAACCATCGTTGGGGTTAATCTTGAAAAAACAATATATTAGAAGTCCTCAAATGCTGTTGTTTTCCATCTGTCGCAAACCTATAAAATTTGCAAGAGGCATCTTTTCAACTTAATAATATTATTTGCTACATGCACATTACTGGTGACGCCCATCTAGGGATAAGTCCAAACCACGGAACTCCAACATATTAACTTATTCCAGCAGCAAAGAAAAAAGAAAAAATTTGCACTCTGTTCTCTAAGTATGATATACTTTGCTTTAGGGCATAAGCCATACATTCAGCTCCCCAGCAGGAGGCTGTGCGGTACCTACACTCCAGAGAATCAACTGGGCGGTATTCTGCCCTCTGCTATGGGTATCCAAACCCCCTGCTGGGAGGGGGCTGAGCCTAGGGGAACGTGGGGAGGTGACTGAGATTCAAACCCAAAATACCTCCCTGACTGACAGGGAGGGATTCAGAGCCTGCAGACCCACGCCTCTCAAGTCACTTCATCCCTAAGGTACCTCCTTTACTACGATAAGGGGAGAAATCACACCAAGGGGAGACCGCTCATCTATCAACACACAAGGTACAAACATCCTCCGTTCACATCTCCAGCGCATCTTGGCCCCAAATGACTTGCACAGGCCTAAGAGGACTTCTCCTCAAACCGCTCCCCAGGAAATGCAGCCTGTCCCCATAAGGATATGTCCACACTGGGAAGAAACCACCGTGGTTTTACTAAATGCCACCTTGCACCAACAGAGCTGTGTGGTTTTTCCCCGGCAAGCTTCCCTTACAATTCCTCTGTAACGTACAGGACAGCCTGTTTCCCGTATAATCAGGGGTGGCAGGCATTGTTTTGTTTTCTAACCAGGTGTCTCGAGGGAAATGAGAAATCCTATTCCCACTACACTTTTCTTCTTAAAGAACAAAAAAAAAAAAAAAAAAGCATAGCAAGATCGTACAGCTCAGAAAAACATCTGATTACTGCAGTCAGTATTAGCACCTTCTCACGGTTCAAAGACGGAGCCTTCTACAACTGTACCCACTTCGCTTTCTCTGTTAATCATTACCTCACTTCCCAGCCAGAAGCAGCATCGGAGATGCGCACAGCAGCCTAATCTCTCTCATGTCTCCTGACAGCAGTACATTTAAATGCCACTTGTCAGCATCTGAAAGAAGACAACACTTGCTTTGCACTCTAGTAACAGGTGACTAATTCAGGCTACAACGCAAACGCAGTATTTACACAGCCAGTAGTTGAGCCAGATGGAAAGATACAGCAAGACGCAAGTCGATCAGCACAAACCCTCGCTGAGAACACAGCTACCAACATCCTGCATTAAACCCGCTCCCTATCTGCAGCATCAAAATTTTCAGCCTGCACATTTATCCAAGATCAGATGAACTCATAACTACCAGAAAGACAATTAATAAATGAGGCAAGATCTTCCTTTGGGAAGAACACTAGATTGCTCCATTAAGATTATTGCAGCTGCATAACATTAATAAAGGCATATCACTTTGCTAATGGGACCATCACTTCCAGAAGATTCCTTCACTCTCATATAAACTTTATATCAATGCTGCCATTTTAAGTTCATTTACTGGATCACACAGTGCCACACTGCAAAGCCTCTTTTGCCTCTGTATTTTGCGGCCATACCCCTAATTGCGTTTTTACTTCTGTCCACACTCTTAACTGCTACATGAAAAGAATTTCTTGCCTAAATTGACCTGTTCCCTTGTATTTTTGAAATTTCTTAAGCCAGTCTGATTCTGAATTAATTTCTCCATGCAGGAGAACTGCGTTTTGTTGAATTTTCAGACAGACTGGTTCCCACCATCCCCCCAAGCCTTCCCTCCCCCCTTCCCTCAATGCAATTTAGGTCACTTGAATACAGACATCTCCAAGTCATGGGTGCAACCAGGGTATTGCACATAAGTGACCTGTAAAGAGGTCTGGTGGGGACTGAGCTGAAAATCTGAATCTTAAGGGATTTACAGAAACATCATCTAATAAACATCACCCTTTCTTCAGATTCCAAAATGATCACATTAAAAGAAGCTAAAGTGCACAGCTTCTTGGCTGCATGCGAAGAGATTGCTTTATTAATTTATGACTGCACAATAGCAAGATGGTAAATAACATGCAAAACTAACATGCAGTCAAAGAGGAAAGGATCTTCCTCTGCTATAGAAAGGCAACAAGGAGGTTCAAACATACAGAAGGAGCCTGGGTTATCACCAACATTTTTCAGGTGCAGAGGCCTGTAGTTCACCCCAGAAACATTCACCTCCCGTGAATTTCAGGTTTACAGGCAGATCTCAGAGGAATCTGGAGTAGAATAAGATTCAGCCCACGGAAATCTGCTGACAGACAGTGGAGTTGCAGCCCCGCCTCCTGCCACACATCCCTTAGGCACCAGGGTAAGTTACTGATCATTGCTCCTCACCTCTGCACTTAGACTCCACGATTAATGCATATTTTTGTAGAGATTAACCACTGCACCCAATCCCACCTTTAAGCCTCCTATGCACGTATATAAGCTTCTGAATCAACTGGTACAAACCCTGGATGCTACCATTTCTTCAGGAAGGAGAGGTTCAACCGAAGTATCTTTCACTAAACACGGAAAGCGAAAGCCAGGCTTCAGGAGGTTAGAGCTGACGTGAGACACTGGGAAGTAAGGCTGTATACATGTAACTGCAATAGGAGCTACATTTTCAGCATCCTTATGTGCAGTTCCTCAAGGAGGAGGACTGTTTTGCTTTGAAAGCAAAAGATTCTTTTACATCACTGCATAATACACAGTGGTCAATACAGAGATACTAGGGAATTAGCGGGCAGCCAGAGAACACAGGGAACATCGGAAGGACTGAAATCAAAGTGAGTAGTGAATTTGAAAAAAAAAATATATAAAAATCAGATGCATTGCATGAAAGAGCCTTTAGCATTTCTAATGTTGTTACATCAGAGAGCCCTGCAGTTCTTACTGAAGCCACTTACTATACAATTCTGATCCCAAAACGTATGACTAAGTGTTAGTCAAGCACAACAAAATAATTTTGAGACCTTTAAAAGAAAAACCCAAACAAGAATTTAATTTAATAAGATGCAGGATGTAGAAAGGACCTCAGTCCCTGACTCTACTCCCCAACTACCACACCTTGAATTGCAAAACTCAGGGAAGACAACACCCATCTTCAGCAAGCAGGCTGGTAGCACTATTTTTGACCCTTTTTCTCTCAAGGGCTAACCCTCGATGGCCGAGAAATATCTGAGGAATCACAAGGGAGCAGAGCTCCATTACATACCTCCTGAAGGTACACTTTCTTCTCCTGCACTTAGGATTCACGTTGACCTTGAGGTAGGGTATAAAGATCAGTCCCTGAGCAGAGAAGATCTCAGACACCTGGTAGTCCTTTCCCAGGTTTTGTAGCTTAGCCTGATGCCCGATTGGTTCCTGCAGCTCCACCCTCGCAATAAAGCAGCCCTGCAGGTGAGCCCTGAGAGCTTTCCTGGCTAGCTGAGGGGACTCTTCTCGGCTTTAGCATGAGGACCCCTCGAACAGGGCTCCCCAGAGGTTTCCTCTTTCTGCACAGAGCACATGGTGTGTCCATTTAACGAGGGTAAAGCACTGCTCTTCCACTTGTTCTATGCTCTCTGCACCAACTGCCTTCAGACCAGCAGATTAGACCCGGTACTTTTCAAGTGCTTAATCAGGAGAACCCAACCCAGGTCTGATTTTGCTGTGCGTGATTTTTGGAGGTCTAAACTATATTTATACTGCAAGCTGGATTCCTCTGGCTCAGCCTTAGCTGCCAACCCGAGGTACTTCTTTTCGAAACCTCAACATCGGCGAGGAGGAATGGACACCTGCAGAGTACGGCTGAACATACCTGCTGGCACAGCTGCCCTTGGGAGGAAGGGTCTCTCTTATCATTGACAGAAGAGGCTGCCAAGAGCAAGCAGACTCCTGGCTTAAGTACCTCAGCTACGTGCTTCATTTCCATGTGAGATAAAGCCAGCCCATTGCTACAAGACACTTTTTAGGAAGTTTGACCTTCTCCCCAAAATTGGCAAGCTACTAACCTCTGGCTGTGATGCCCATTAGAAAGCAGAACTTCTTTCAGCAGAGAAACAAGCCCTACCCCTCCATACTCTGCCAAATGAAACCTCTGAAAATTTGTTTCTCCCCTTTAACAAGGGTGTTGTTTCACTCAGTAGCTGTCAAACCCTCTGGCTCTCAGATATAGTGACATTTTTTCTCCCTGTATTCAGGACTGAGCAGCTTGGTGAGGTAGAAGCCTGTACAACATTATAAAGTAACGACAGCCATAAAATAATTTAAATAATTTCTTTCTTAGTTTCTACCCTATACATCAGCAATCAGGTTTTCTTTAGCAACAATAGCTTTTGCCACAACCCTAGGGGCAGGAACATAAACCATATGTACATAAAAAAGGTAACCTCAAGTTTCCTCTTCATAGCTCTGATGTGGAATACCACAGGCACATTTACTCAATTGTCCTTCAAACGTCTTCTGTACATTTGGCTTTTTTCCCCTTTATGCTTGAGAAGACCTCAGAGGCTGAGCTTCAGGGAATGTAGTAGAGTTAGACTCCTGTTCATTTCCGTCAGCTGAATTTATGTTGTAGGCTTCTGTTGGGAAATGTCATATTGTTTCATGATCTTAGTTTCATGTGCAGTGGAAGTACTCGCACTAGCTCTCTTTCCTTCCTAGGAAACCGCATTTCTTTGGATGGCTATCACCCAAAATACCTGGCAGTGAATCCAGAGAGCTAGGTAAACTGCAAGGTTAATTATGAATGGGGTGGTGACGATGTTTTCATCCTCCTCTTCATCATACTGTTTTCTCTGGCAAGAAGTTCTGCATTGACAGTATGCGCTGGGAAGAAAGCAGTCCACATCAGAGGCGTGAACCCAGAGACGTGAGAATCCCACACTATGCCACTTCATACACATAACGCTGGAAGGTTTTCTCCTCAAGCTGGAAAGCTCGGCATCTAGAGAGACTCTGCTGCTCTAGGAGACTTACCAAGAGAAACACACCATAAAAGCATGTTGCTGAGGTGAGTAGGTGTTAGTCCAAGCCTTGTAAGTTAAAAGCAACATCTCATAATCTCTGCTAAATGTAATGGGTAGTCGAAGTAATGAAGCTAACCCAGGCGTAATGATTAATCTTAGTGTGAGTCGTGACCCTGGCAGCTGCATTTTGAACCAGCTGCAATCTATATAATGCATTCCCAGGAAGACCAGACAACAAGGAGTTGTATTAGCACACAGTGCAGATGGTATGAATGCGTGTACCAGCAGACTCAAGCCTAGCCAAGGAGAGCAAAGGTCTTCGTTTACTAATATTCTTAAAAGGATAGCAATTTGTCTAAGATATTTATTATGCTTATCATAATCAAAGAGCTTGGTTTCTAGAATTAATCCTTTTATTGCTAACAAAAAATATTACCATGAAAAAAGGTTGCTAGAGTGGACGCAATGCATAGGATTAGCCATCAGCGGTACATTTTTTCCTCCTCCTCCCCCTACACAGTGTCAGGGTCACGTAAAGTCAAAACACTAAATATAGGACAACATCAGTGGAAAGCAAAGCAAGCTTAGCTGGCCACAATGGAAACACAACATAGGGCCCCTTGCAAGGTAAACCCATCAAAACAGCGTGATTAGGCTAAAACAACAACAAGAGGCTTGTTAACTCAACAGAGAGTATTTGTGCCTTAACCCAGCTCTGTATTTACGAGATTCATTCTGGAGATCTGAATAGGTTATTGAAGAAAAGGAAACCAGGGCAGACAGATTAGGAGCACTTGCAGAGTCCTTTGGGGAAGATCCATAGGTCTGAAAGCATTTCATGGGTGGATTTTTACTCAGGAAAAGCAATGCCCCATCCAAAGCAAGGAAACAAAAGCATTCACCTGAATGGGAGCTATGTGGACTGACATGCCTCATAATGTCTCCTGGCAAGCGCAGGAGAGATGGAACCAGCTTCTTCAGCCTGGGAAAGATCTTTCTCCTGGAGAGCTCTGCTGTCACTCAGCTCCTGACTGCTTCGATCTGTCACACACTTTCAACAGAGCCACTGCTATAGGCTTTCACTGTCTACACCAGTTTCTTCTTCCCTTCAGAGCTGTCAGTTCAAAAGGAAAAGAGCCTGGAAATACACTGGACTTTTCAAAGTTTATCCTCTATCTATTTTTGGCCATTCTCTGAATCATCTTTAAACAGTCACTGCTTATTGAGAAGAGGCAGCTGTACCCATACGGTAAGTTTTGCAGTGCTCAGTACCTGGAGTTTATGCTGCAGGGATGGTGAGACAGCTGATGGGACTAGGGACGTAAAGCTCTTAAGAACTTCAGTGGCAAAGTGGCCGAAGAAGTAGGAGTATCACAGCGTTTTGGTATTCGGCCTGCTTGTTGGTACAGTGCAGAGCAGCAGTCTAACACGCTAGTACATGCCTGTAAAGTGAACAGAGCAGCAGGTTTAATTTTAGGTCTAATGGTTGCTGACAATGAGTTCCTTTTGATCCCATCTTTTGCTTCACTTTAAAATATAGTTTGAAAGGTACTTGACATACAGTTTCAAACCAAAACCCAGCTCTGGATTTCTAATCTCTTCTATCGTTTCCTCCTAAGTTGCCTGTCACTGAAGCAGCTGAATACCAGCCACCCTCATATTGGGAAGTTCAGGTCTACTTCTGACCTGCACAGCCGTTCAGAATCCGTATGGCAAGTGAGACCAACTGGGAACGGTGCCATAAAATTTCATTTGCTGAAGAGTCTTTTTTCTAAATTAAACTAGTTAGAACTAAGCTGATTCATCAGAGCACCGTGTGTTTTTCAAAACTGCACTTCTGTGGATCTAAGCTATTCTCCCGTTGCTTGAAAAACATACACCTATCGATTAAGACCTGTCCTAACACACAGTAGCTCTTCAGTAATGCTGCAGTGAGCAGCTATCAATATAAGGTATCTAGATCATCAGATAAAATGCAAGCATCAACAGTCGTCAAATACAGAGACTGGAGATATTGTTGTAGCAGAACCTGCATGAGAAAACCAATGAATTGTCTTTATTCCTCCAAGCTGGTTTTGGCCCAGCGGGGGACAGTGCTTTTCCTGGGTTAGGCAGTAGACTGTGCAGGTAATGAGCCTGGTGCTTTTCCACTTACGCATGAGGAAAAAAAAAAAAAAAAACAACAGTAGCCAGTAACCTTGAAAAGACAGATAAAATAAGTTCTTTACACTGAATGTTCCCCACATTATTCTAGGCAACCTTTTGGAGTCTCTCCATCCTTAGCCCACTGTAAAACAAATACAAGCATTGCTTTATCTTCTGTATGTTCCCAGGCACTTGCCAGTGGAACAACAAGAATTCCTGTATTAATCTGTCCTGGATGACACATATTTGCTGCACCCCACCGTCCCCAAGAAATGGCTGTCCCAGCAACTCCTGGGCCCAAATGTGGGGCCCAGAGCAAAAGGGCAGGGATGTGGAAAAGTGAGTACGGTCTGAGCCATACTAGTTTAAATCTTTCACATTCCGGCAGAGTTTCTGGGGAGTAAATGGGTCAGGAGCTCACCAAGCTACAGACACCCACCCCACAGAAAGCTCTTTGTTGGGAAACTTGGTCCCTCCACACAGCAGATAGCCAACGACAGGTAGGCTCCTTTCCTCCCAAGTCTCTTGCACACTTCAATGACTTGCAGGGGGCCCTGACCTTGGTTCTGGGCTCCACCGCAACTCTAGGCGGGTCCNTCTGTTCCTTTGCCACAGTCTCACCGGTGTCAGAGCTGTGCTGGAGCAACTCCTGTATCCCCTTCCAGGAAAATCTCCAGTGAGGCACAGTGTTATAATGCCCTGACCACTGAGAGTTGTATACACCAGATGGATACTACCAACCTGAGCACTTTAAGCACATACATCCTACAAATTAAAGCAATCAGTCAGCCTCAAAGAGGAGTAAGAAGTATCAGCAGATTTTTTTTCTGCCAAAAATTCAGCTTCACAATAAATGCTTCAACGCCAAACTTTCAAAAGGCAAAATTGTTTAATTCTGTTAAGATCAGCGATTCTTATTTCTGTTTTCTTGCTTTGCTTTTATTTTACGGCATGCTAAACTACCAACGTTGATATTATCTACTTACTATTTTAAAATACCAGAGGCCTATCTTCAAAGAATTTATTGAAACAAACTGTAAGATTCCAAACTGTTTTTTTTTTCCTGAATTTACGTTCCCCTTGAAATTATCTGCCGCTCTCCCCCACCCCAAACTTTCAGACTCTGCCACAGAAAAGCAGTGGCGTTTCCTGAGCTCCTTTGTGCAGTGTATACACAGACACTGCTCTAACCCGTATAACTTGAATTACTCTCTTCGGCGTTTGCCAGGGGTTAATGCACCCTTGGTAGGCTGAGCAGGTGTTAAGGCCCTCCGGGAATTACACCCCATCCCTGAGAGGTGCTGAATTGTCTGCCTGGAAGCCCTCAGCCACGGACACGTTCTCTGTTAGGGCAGAAGAGGGCAATCTGGAAAGGGTAAGTGAAGCAAAGGCACAATTAATGTAGTCCTTATCCCAGGGGCTGGCCAGGAAAATGAGCTCTGTAACAGCTAGAACCCTCCACAAATAAGAGAAATATACCTGCCTGGCTGCAGTTCAAGGTCCTATCTGATACAATTCAAGGTGGCGCAAGTCATTTCGTGGAGACCACCGCAATGCATGCCAAATTTGTTTCACCATTATTTCACTCTTCCATCAGATCGGGGTGCCAAAGGTGAGGCAGCAGCAGTTTACCCAGTTTGCCCCTCAGTTTCTTCTTTCCTGGCTTTTAGCAGCTCATCTGACAGCAAGCTGCCGGAGTTTAAACAATCTCAGAGGCACTCACAAACCATATCCTTTTTTGTTGTTCATTTTACGAAATTAAAAACATTAAACATTAATGTCTCTTGAGTTTCCTCTCCCCCTCAACCCCTCCCACCTCCCAAAGTAAAATATGTTTTTGTGATTCCACATCAGAGGGGAACAATACTCTGTTGTGCCCAGTACTTCGTGGGTGTGGGTGTTTTCAGGAACCACTTCTGAGAAGAAATCCCAGAGGTTATTGTAATCATTCCTTTCACTCCTGGGTACTCAAGCACAGGATTGCCTGCAATCAATTTGCTTTTGCATCCAAGTATTAAACTCCCTGTGTATAAAAGTATCACAAGCACTTTCTATATTAATCTATGTAGCAATGTTCTAAAGAGCTTTTTATTATGCTGCAAAGAAATTACAAGGCAGAGCAAAAACCACTAAAGCCTACTTGAGCATTACGCCAAATACCAAAGTTGGGTCGGATCCTCAACACACTTCAGCCAGTGTAATGAAGCAGTCTTGACTGCATTCACCGACTCTTTTCAGGGCAAATTCAGGTACGTGTCCCTGTAGCGCAGCCCCATAAGCCTACCTTCATCTTACAATAAGAAGGATTACAAGGCTACGGAAAACATGACAGGAAATTAGAACACATTTAATGTAAAGCATATGAACAGAGATCCCGATTGCTTTCAAACTCCTCTTTTTTTTCTTTCCAGTTTTGTATCAAAGATTTGGATCAACAGACAAAGATACCAGAACCACAGGCTGCTCTACAACTAGCCCAGCAAGAGGGTTTAATCCTTGAGCCCTAATCCTTGGAATATTCCATCTGAAACAACCCCAACATTTGCTTTTCAGTATTAAACGTACTATTTAGTACTAGTGTCTGCGGGAAATGACTGCTTAACATGAGGAACTTGAGACTACCTTTTCACCTGCAAATTGGCTTTAAGGAACCCACACCACTCTTCCCACACCGTCCAGCTGCCTCATTCCCAGAGAGAAGGTTTCTCAGGCATTCTGAGCTAGTTCGTTCCCAGCTACACACAGGATTTTTCACCTCGTCAGCCAGCACTGCTGGATATAAAGGGATAGTGCACAGGCAATAATCTTACGCATGCCTTTTAGGATTTTTGTTCTGGTTAACTTTTTTTATGGAGAACCTATGAGCAGGATGTGACACCTTAACTACCATCTTCTCAACAGTATTTAAAAAGGTTGGGAATGAAGTAGTTCAGTTCCACAAACGGCTCAGAAATAAATTTGCTGTTTGCGTGCTGAGCTGTGCTGATTGTGAGGACAAAAGTCCTGTCGCAACGCTTCCCCTTCCTGGCTGGACAAGCACACAGAAATTCCTACTTCATACGTTAACTTCTTATCGGCTCCAAGTGCCTTTTCCCTGAATGCTCAGGCACCAATTGTAAAATTCACTTGGATGCGCGTGCTGAAATAAAATGACTGTAGTGCTTCAGTCCCAAAACCTTACGAGCCTGACTGAAACAAAACCATTTCAAGATTTGAGTGATTATACACAAAAATCCCCCAAACCAGTGAAAATGTACATTCTCTCTGCTCACTACAACTTGTGGCAACTTGTGCAGGCTGGATTTGATCCAAATATCTTGCAGGGAGATTCCTTAGCTCTGCATTAATCCTTCACATCAACTCTAATCCTCTAAGTAAACTGTTTGCATTTTGCAAGTTTTCATCGTAAATGACAAGGAATTTTAGGTTAGAGATAACACAAAACACAACAATGTAAGAAAGGAATAAATAAAGAAAAGCTATTCAGGGTCTGACAGCGCTGGATAAGTAAGCAATGTGACCCATAGGGCAAAAATAAGAACAAGAATGAACAGGGGGATATATGTTGCAGGTTTTGTAAAAGGTAATACAGGTTTGGAAGAGCCACAAAAGCAAGCCACACAGTAAGTAAATGCAGCTGTAACTGGACTTTTACGAGAGCGATGGATTCCCAGAGCAGACAAAGAAGCAACTCTAAACAGAAAACTGTAAAAAAACCACAGGACACAGGACAGTTCAGTCCTGCTATAGGACACTTGAGTGGACGGAAACGGCAACTGCTTTCCAGCCCATGCTGATTAGAGTTTGGGGAGGGGGGGGGGGGAAGAGAGAGAGAAACGGGTAAAATCCTGCAGCCTCTGCGAACAGCGGCAACACTCACAAATGGTCATGGCAAACGCTCAGCACATCTACCTACGGGTATAACCCAGCTCCACTTCTTACACGTTATACAGCTTCCTTTCTTAGGTTAGCTCACCATATTTATTTCTGCTATTTTTAGTCATTCTTTCTAACTAACCCATTTACGATAAAAATCCTGCACCATAACAGACTTAGGAATACTTGTAAAACTTCAAAGGAAAACACATCCTTTATCTGATAGCCTTTCAGTACTATACTATTTTGGTATAATGGCAATCTTTATCATGAAAATTTTATTGACAGTGATCATAGAAAAGTGAAGTTCTTTATGAGGCCATTTTTCAAGGTACTGTAAGGTAATTTACACACAGTTTTAGGCTAAAACTCAAACAGCTATCCACAAATCAGCATCACAATGATGTTTATTAACTGCTGCAACAAAAGCAAATCTTCTGAATTTGTGAACTTAAAAAGCACATGAATGAGAGAAAAACACTAGCACAGGTGACAGTCTCGATCCTGTAATACAGCTTTTCACTTCACTTTCAATTTTGACTGTTTTAACTTACTAAAGAAAACAGAAAGGAGATCAGCACATCTCGAAAGTTTATGTTTATGCACCTGCAGCTTAGAAAAGTTATGAATACAACAGGGATTCTCCTGTTACCCTTTTTACTTTCATCATTCATGCACTTGCAAACACAGACCTTTCAAAACTTCAACCGCAATGACAGTGCTTCCAGCTGCACAGGATCTACTGGTTTTCCGAAGGCCATTGGGACAGACCAAAAGGTTGGCCAGGAGGTCTCCTTTAACAGCCACAGAAGTCCCTGACCTTAGGGCTTGGCTCTGCACACTCTTAAGCTGCTGACTTAGGGCTCACAGAGTCAAGCCCTTATGAGCTGTATCAACTAAGAGGAAGCAGAGGCACCAGAACAGAGAATCGCAATTTGAAAGGCCCCTACGCACAAATCACCCACTTCTGGAGGCACACAAACTCCATCGGTGCAGATCAGACAGTCTTTAAGCATGTGGGGCACGCTGCTTAGTCTGCTCGGACAACTGTCTGTAGGTAACGTGAGGAAAAGGGACCAGCCTCCAGCACAACTCTTTCCCCTTTGGCTTTTGGGGTCCGTGCTGCACGCCCTCCTCATGATCTCTGACATCCACACAACCGCACCGGAAGGAGCAGAAAGCACCCATACCTTTTCCTCCTTTCCTCCTTTTTCTGATGAAGGAACAGATGGCACGATGGCAGAGCATTCTCCCATGAGCTGGGAGATGCACGTTTAATCCTTCGACACTGAATTACTCCCCAGGCATCCGCCAACATTTTAGAACAGTACCCCTCGTGCAGTTCACTCACAGCCGGGCTACCAAGATCTGCCTCAAGCTGATGGAAGCATCTTCTGAGTAAAGTCTACAAATTCTGGAAAGCACATAAGACTTCTGACTGTATCTTACCTTCTTGCTAGCTCCTTTGTTAGCATAACGCTTCTGAGACGCTCCTCAGCTACTGCACAGGCCTCCACAGCAGAGTCCTGTTTGAGGAGGCAGGTGCAGCAGCACCTTCTCCTTTCAGTGCATCTGCCTCTACCCTGATCCCTGTCTCCACTGCCCCGATGAACACAGGATTCAGTTCAAGAACAAGGACAGTATCATTTCTTCCTTTTTCCCTTCCTCTCATACACATACCCCTCTCCTAACTGAAATACGAAGGGTCAAGACTGCCTACCACACGTAGCCCACGTCGATGTTTTAGAACAGCAAAGTACAGGACCGGTGCTCTGTAACAAAAGGGTCGTTTTCCACACAAGACACCACGTCACGGGACGCGCACAGTGCCACAGCATGCCGGTATACCAGGAGACTTCCTTTGGAGTGGTTCAAAGTCTGATGTGAAAAGAGAGTGGCTACAGTGGATTCCATACTAACTCACGTCAGGCCTTTAGCATTATTTGAACGTGGGGCTTTTAATGCGTGGTTTTATACGTCTCTACTTTGTAAATGAGCGCTCTTCAAAGGGAGCTCCAGAATCCTACAGAGCTGTCTTTAGGGGGGCTTTGATCTTTCCAGAGCACCTATCTTGTGTGTCTGTAATTGCTCTAGTTTAACAAGACTCCGTAGCACTTCAAGAAAGGCAAAAAAAAGAATCCTTTTATTAAGGCTGTAAAGCTAAGTGACCGCAGTGACGGAATGTGCTGCTGTGGGTACCCTGTAAATCCCCCAGAAAAAAACAAAAGAAGAATCTCCACGATGAAATGAAATGAAATATTTATTAAACATGTTGCCAGTGTCCCAGGTGGTATGAAGAAGCCTTGTGGTATGCTGAAAGGCTTGATCTTTCTAAGTATTATGAACGCTGATTTAAATGATTGGGTGAAAGCTGAGGAAGTTATGGCTGAAATTTTGGCTAAAGATGACAGCTCTGAGTTTCAAGTTGCACAAAGCAGTCTGAGGGATTAAGCCAACAAAACCCACTCAAAGATATCCAGTTTCAAAAAGGGTAATCTTCGTATCAGTGATTCACACTCAGACAATGGTGAGGATTCCTCATTACTCTGACTTTGCCATATTAATCTTACTTTACAAATACATGCAGTGATTTATATCATGTTTAATTAACTGATTGAGGGCTCCTGTGGTAAAATGGCATCACATTAAGCTCTGTCCTTATGGCAAATGCGAATCACATCTTTAGCCTTGCAAGAACAAAATATCATGGGATTCACTGATGACAGGATGTAGGAATCGAAATAAGGTCCCTCCTGTTGTTTGAGAATCCAGTGAGGGTGGTTGCCATATGCTCATCATTTCCAAGGGAAAAAAATGACAGGATAGAAGAAAGAACTGCTCTAGTTCTTCCAATATGTTCAAATCTCAGATGAAAATGATTGTACAGCAGTTCTGTACTGAGGCCAAGTTTTACATGAAAGTGCATAGCAAACTTTCAGAAAGCTTATAATGAGAGATCTTTTTAACGTGATTTTTTTCGTATTTAAATACACTGCTGTGTGAAATAATGCCTTTTTTTTAGGAAAAAAAAAAAAAAAACAGAAAAGAGATGAACTAAAAGAAAAGAGGTTTCTTTGCCGGCAACATAAGACAACACAAAATTAACTTAGTTTTTGCTATGAAGTTATTCCCCTCTAGCACTCACAACCTGTTTTTGAAGATAAAAACTACAACTGCTATCGTCTGATAAAATTAGATGGTGTATATAATTTGCTGCTACCCAGATTATCAAGATTAAAAGTCTTGCTTATATTATTACAAAGTTTCTTAAAATTCAGAAAGCATTTTATTTCTAAAAGCTGTCTTATTTAGAGACCGCATTTTTTATACTTATAAAGAACCTTACATTCAGTAAAATTCTCTAGCAATTGACAAATTGTATTACATGAGTCACGGTTTGCTCCCAGGAATTCAGTGGATTTTTGCAATTTGTTTCTATGGCAGAGAGGATAGTGGTGGGATGGGAGAAGCAGGGTTGACATTTTGCAAAGCCTTTGAGAGATTTCAGAAACGTTCCTATTCTTCCTTGGGACCAAGACTTTTTGAATTTTATACATGAGAATGAGAGACAGACAGACAGTCTTTAAAAGCCGGGTGGGTAAAGCACTCGGTGCTGCTTGCTTTGCCGCTCTCTGCCATTTTACACAAGTGCCTTAGCCATCGGGTCTCAGGCTAGTCAGACACATCGGGGACGCATCAGGTCTCAAGATCTCCTGCTAGCACGGCTCCACTTCGCATAAACAGTTAAATGCACAGCAAGCAAACAACTCAAAAGCTTAGCGTCCGGGGCACTTGCTTTGGAAATCTCACGTTCAAGTCCCTAGGCTGGAACCTTGATTTTCCACATTCCAGGTGAGTGCCCCAACCCCAGCGCTACCTGATACTCCAACCTTGCCATCTCCTTCTGGTCTCGACCAGAAATTCCATCCGATGGCTGACAAATCTCTTCTGATGAAAGTTTCTTTGAAATTGATACCTGCCTGCAAAAAAGTTTCAGTTTCCTCAAACCAGCCTTTTCAGAGAAAGAGAAAATTCCCAACCCCTTCTAACCATTTCACTGATGGGTAAAATGGAGCCACTTGTGTAGCTGGGCAACGGTCAACTCGGCTGGCACATTTGACAGTACAGCTGAAATCAAGGGGCAACATTTTCCCCGTAAACACCTGGGCAAGCCTTCATGCCGACAAAACGCACTGAAGAGATGGCTTTGTCACACCGCGTTCCTGTGCCCCCTCTTCCTCCTTTATCAGAAGTCAATATGCTTCACTGCTGCTAGAAACATTAGTATGGTTTTGTGATTAGAAAGGTTATATACGCTCTACAGTCAGTCACTTCATCCTGCCCCTGTTCAGATCCCTTAAAACTGAGCAGAAACAGGGTAGCTGTTTGCCCTTTGCGACATACATAAACTCCGACTCTCATCATATATCTTTTTCAAATTTCATCATGAAGCAACCCCTCCTCCCTTCTCACTGCCCCCATTACAACATTTGATGTTTTTAAAACTTTTGAAATCGTTTTCCAAATGTGAAGCACTAACAGGATATCAAAACCAGCTTGGCTTGTACTTACTTAGGAGGATAACTGCTATCACAGTAACTGCAAATAAATGTGTACCATATCATACCTTCTGTTAATAATTTTGCAACTTGCAGTGATTTTAACACCTGGGCCATTAGTCCACGATAATTTGTGATAATTTCTGAAGTTCTGAAATGCTTTTTTAAATTTAAAACATCATTTTTAAGGTATTTTTAAATTAAGGAATTCAACACAATTCATAATGGCTTCCTGCTAGATAAAAAGCACGTGTCTAAATATTCTAATAATTCTAACACAATGCGAGGAGCAATTCAAAATTGATTGCATGTAGAAAAGCATTTTGATTCTGAACAAACAGATTTTAAGACGCAGCTATATTCACTGTAACATTCTGAAATTACTTTCACATTCTATACAAAATTCATTACTTGTAAAAATTACTTTTAATTTTGCTGTTTTAAAAGGCATTTTTAAAGTTTAAGAAATATATATATATATGTAACATAAAATATCCCGAGCATTGTATGATTAACTATTTTTGGCTAAAATTTACTACTAACTAAGATTAACTATTTTGGGGCTAGACTGCATTTCCCTCCAAAAATAGTTTGGATTTGAATTTTTTAATATTTTGAGTAGAGCTTTTAGCTGTGTAAAAGTACCTTAAAATATGTGAAGGTCAAAGTAAACCTTCATTTTAAATATTTCAAATTGTTATAGTTACTGCTTTGAGATAATGGGACATTTACAGTAATTGCTGAAATTCCAATTACTTTCAGTAAAAGCTGCTTCTTTTGCAAGTTGTTAAAAAATATAAAGGTGCATTGGATATTGTATCGCTGGAGACAGAGCCTGCAAGTAAAGGCAATTAAATGTGAGTTTGATGATACACAATGTACTGGACCAACATTAAAAAGACTTTTCCATGTTTGACTGTTTACCAGTTTTGTCTTTAAATAATAGTCTTCTTTTGGCATGTAATGTATATCTGCTTGCACTAAACATAATTTATGAATATTTTAACACATGTGTACTCAGTGGGGTGTATTATCATACTGATATAAATAGAATTAATGAGCAGTCAACCTGCCACATGTCATGACATATGACAGGGCAGCCAGAGCATGGGAATAATTCTTTCTGTTTCATATTAAAGCTTCTTTTCCCAGTTGAATTTTTGTTCCCAGATGCCAACAGACCTAATTTTCTAAGGACCATTTACAAAAATAGTAAGAAATGACAAACCTGGACTAATTTATCTTGGGTCACTTCAAAGAATGTTTATTGTTATGCCACTTCAAATGCATAAATAAACACAATTAAAGGAATTGGCTATTTTCAGTTAAATCTTAGGGGTTTCACAACAAGGGGTTTGATACCTGCCTCAACTTTCATTCCTAGCAAGCAGGCATTTTATTTGTTGTTGATTTTTAATTTGTTTCCATATTATGTTATCTGTTTCTTCTGTTAAGGGACTAGAATAGTCTAAAAAATAGTCTAAAAACCGTCTAAATACAAAGATGACATATACCAGGTAAACTAATTCCAATGCAGAAAGAAAGATAGATGCAGATAGGTAATATCCTTTTAACCAATTACACATTCCAGTTTCAAAGGCTAGGTAACAACCTGCTAACCATGACTAATAAGATATTTTTTTAATAAAGATACAGTGTAAGTTGACAGAATATGCGGAATACAAGGCTAGGCCAGATTCCCTGTTTGGCACTTTATTTTAAAAGATAAATATTGAACTGTAATATCAATTCTCTTTACAAAAGGCTGCTCTGTCAGTTAAAGGCCAAGGGTCATAAGAAAATTAACAAATTAACAAGGGTCATAATAAAATTAACAAATTAATATCAAATAGTTTGACCAGCTAACATCTAATTAAAGTTCCTTAACTTGAAAAGTTTTCAGCAAAGAATACTGCAAACGTTCTTTGATGCTGCAGTGTTGGGCTACTGAAAGAGGGCAATACATACCCTGCTTTTTCTCCTTTTTGCTTTGAAATCACTTTTTAAAAAATTATTTTACTGCTCACGAATCCCTGAAGTCATGACTCACTCTCCATCATTAACAGGACGGTCTCCTAAAGATGGATCTAGTTCAAGTTTGAAGACTTGGAAGAAGTAAATGAGACTTCTCTCGGGCTCTTAATTATATTAAGGGACAAGGAGACCCTACAAGTTTTTGTGCCTGATGATCTTCACGGCAGGGCAGCAGCACCTCTCTTGGGAAATCCAGCTCTGTCACACTCAAAGAAAAGGGGCACCATCTAGTGCTTTTTTGGAGGAAAAGCTGCTAATNAAAGACAAAGAAAACCTGTTGGCCTGTTTCATCTTCCATTTTGAGACACTGCAGTATTTAGCTCCAGGCTGTAAGTAAAAATTGTCAGCTTTCACAAGGTGGAAGGAAGGAGCCCCAACAGCTAAAATAACATATACAATTTAAAATGGACGGGGGGGGGCTGGTATACAGACGTTATTCTGCTTAATAGGTATTTCTTCTGCCTATTAATACACTCGAACATTTCCCTATCAGCCCTTTTCATTATACATTCTGTCTTTTATTAATCTGAAAGAAACCCTTTTTAAGTCATTTTCATTTCATTGGAGACTACACTGTGCTGTTAATGTTCCTGGAAATGTTCTTACAAATAATCGGTCCAGAGTTCACCCAACATAACAAAGAAATTCTATGAAAAATGATTTGTAGCACAAAATCCTTTACAGTGCAGTAAGATCAAGTTAAGCACTGATGCTGCTAGGAAAAAAGCTTGGGAAGTTTTATCTGATTGGCAAAATAGGTTCATATCTGAGTTCAGGGAAACAGTGCCCTTTGATAAAATTTCACAGCACTAAAGTCTGATTATCTGAATGATTTTTGAAACCTCTTTGAAATCAACTTGGGGAGGCGGAGGGAATATTCCTTTCTGCTGTAACTTGGGAAATAGATGATCTTCTAAGAATTGTGAAATAGTGCTTAATATTGTTTAACTTACCGATACTATGAATTGACAGAAATTGTGTTAGTTGGACTAATAAGTGCTCGGTCAAATTAACCAGTTTCAAAGGTACATCTGCTCCTTGGGAGCCCCAGGTTGGAGACGTTTATTGTGAACTGCAGGGGCTGCTGCCTTCCAGACACCCAGAACAACCATAGCTCTACACAGCGTCAGAGCTCAGGACATGCTGAAAAACCAAACGTGCTGATGCTCTGACCAGAGCCCTGAAAGATACACAGTTAAGATCGGCACTCATTTTTTAACTTTTAGGACATAATCTCGGATTCCCTGAGCACTCCAACCTCTCAGTCGACTGTGCTGTGCTAACAAGAGAATATCAGACCCATGTGTAAGACTAAATAAACAAGAAATATTTCTAGCAGAATAGTGCTGAGCAAAGCAAATATGTGGCCTGATGAGTAATTCTCGGAGGGAAGCCTATCCCAGGAAATGAAAACAAAAATATATTTTATGTTCCTGTAGAGCTTTTCTTATGAAGCTGTTCATGCCTGCAAGGAGACCTTTCCCAAAAAAAAAAGGCAGGTGTAGACTTAAGGGACCTGAATAAGAGCAGGCAAGCCAGGAGCAAAAATCAGTCCAAATGACAGATTCCCGAATCCTGAACAGGGCTAGAAACAACATGCAGGGCCTGGCAACCTTTCAGGAGCGCTCTGACCACAGTGTGGTCTGACCACAAGCTGGGGGACCATACTCGGACACACTTGCTCTGCAGCCCTCAGATTTCAGCAGGTCAGTTCAGGGCCTGCCTCACAGATACGCTGAGCTTCCCTGTTTTCTGGTGAGATCAGGATTTCTGCTGTTTGGACCACGGGCTCAAGTTGCCTCATTTCAGGCACCCGTATTTTCAAATGTTACTATTTTACCTCTCTGTGCCTCAGTTTCCACATCTGTAAAACTCGATAGCTATGCTTACCTTGCATGGGTGTCAGGAAGATTATTTCAACTCTCTGAAGAACTTTGAAAAGGAGAAGCAAAACAAACTGAATTTACTTATTATTTGTCATTTTTTATCCCATAAAATGGAAGTCAGATGCAGCCCAGACTGTGAACTATAACAAAACGTTCAGCTAAGCCTCCCGTATGGCTCTGGTGCCAAAACAGCTGCTGAATTCAGCATGGCTTTGCAGGAAGAAGGCAACTTCCTCACCTGCTGACCTGGCAACACCGAGGGTAAGTGCTAAGTTAACATCTTAAGTAACCACAATGTTTACATACTGAATATTCTATCCATTTCCACTCTATTCCTTAACTGAATTATCAATGCAGTTTACTGTGTATTTCTGATGACTAAAAAATACCCCTTCAATAGAAGAATCCCTGAGAGGGAGCTTACTCTACTGAGAAGCAAAAAATTATAAAATAAATCTAACAATAAAACCCTCTCTTTGGGGTTTTCCTTGGTACAGAATGTACCTCATTAGATTTCAGGCAGACACAATCTTGCCTTGACAAGTTTTAGATCCTCTAGAATTGATTAGATGAGCCCATTAGAAATGTCTACACCAGTTTCTTTCTAAACTTGTATTTGAAGAATAATGGGAGACTTTACCTACCATATCGTTTTTTAACAAAGCAGCCACCTGTCTCCTGTGCTGGGTACCTTCGCAAACTCCTAATCTATCTCCAAGTTTCTTGTCTGAAGCTTTCTTTCCTCTGCTCTAAGCGTGCCATTTTTCTCTGGTCTTTGCAGTCTCACTTTCCTGAATGCTATAGTTCAGTGAAACCCTCTGGTAATGACAGCACTGGAGTGATAATGTACTTTCCCGATTTCCCGTTAATAGTAGCACTTGATCCAGCAATGGGTGCCAGCTCAGCGGCAGAAAGATGCTTTAATATTTTCTAGAGGTAAAAGGACCAGTTCAATCTACAGCCTTAGCTAACTCAGCGGTTTCGCTCTACCTTGGCACAGAAATGAGTGTTTTATTTAAAACAAAAAAAAAAAAAAAAAAAAAGAAAAAAAAAATCCCCCTTAGTTTGCTCAGTTTCATGCCAAAGAAAAAAAGTACGATTGCTTTTTTCTCCCTGAGGAAATGTGTGAAAACTGCATAATGCAACGAAGGAGTTAAAATAACGGAGGGCATGGAGGGAAAAGAGAAGGGGGTGAACAGCAGCATTAAAAAGGAAAGCAGTTTGTTTTTCTGTTTTAATAAGAGACACGTAATCACAGACCATCCAACAATACATGTATCCTTGCCGAAGAGCTGCTGATACTCTACATTAACCTTTGATAGCGAGAAGTGTATTACCCCTACTGTTTTCCACAATAAATTATGTTATATCTGGCATCCAAAGCGCTAGGAAGTGTTCAGCCAGCTGGAAGCACCAGATTGGCCCAACATCCCTAACGTTCAGATTATAAATAAAGGGTACCTCATACTGCTAGTATAACAAAAACAAGCAATGCGGAGGAAGGGCAACTTCCCCCCTGCCCACAGAAGCAAAGGGCGTCAGTTGGGGAATGGCAGAACAGGAATTCAAGAGGGCAGGGTTTCTGCAGCGAGATGCAGTCCCCAGCACGCCGAAACCTCAGGCAAACGCAGGACTTCAGACAGAGAAACGAGACTTCTCCGGTTACATCTTTACTGAGGATGTGCATGTAAGAAATGCCAAGGGGAACTATATCTGGCTCTGCTCTTCCCAGATGGTATAACCACACAAACATGCGCTCACACATACACATATCTTCCCACTCTTTAGGCGGCATTGCCTGTTCTCTTCCAGCCGTGAAAATAATTAGCTCAGCCACAACCTCAGTTTCAGAGGATGTGGTCAAATGTGCCACGGTGCGCGCTTCTCCCACGCTCTCTAATCAAAGGACATTACAGCCATGAGTACATAACGGCACTGTGATAAAGGCTGAGGAAAACCCTGCCTGCTATGATCTGGAAGGTGAAGATATCAAATAGGAAGAGAACGAAAGACAGTCCCAAGACTCAAACCCCGATGACTGAAAATGGCTGTAAATGGGCTTTTCGAAAAGTCTGCAGCGGGTCCAACTGTTCTCAAGGAAACCACTTCATTAGCCTGAGTGGGAGCACAACTGAACCAGTGCCGAGAGCTGCTAAACCAATTCTACTGCTGGAAAAATTAACCTCATCTATTTATTTTAAGGGCTAGACTATGGTGGTCCCTGGTGAGGATGTAATGGGAAGTCGGATACAAGGAACTGTTCTCCTCACCACTCCTTTTCAGTAGGGGCTGGCCACAGCTGCAGTCCCTGTGCTCTCCTGAGGGCAAGAATTAGCCCCAAATTGGTATATTCCATCTTCATTACTCCAGCTATTATATAAACATGGCTATATGCTTGCTTACTTAAGCTGAAAAATGGAAAAGAGGAACTAAAATTAAGGTTAACAGAGCTGACCAGAGTATTCCCCATTTACCTTGCCCTCACCGTAGCTGCTTCCCCATCCTGCCTTGAGTAGGCAGATGCTTTGCCCCACGACAGCACTCTTTTTCTCTTTTCCTCTCTTCTCCCTCCCCTCCTATCCTTCTTTCTCTGGTGCCCTCTTCCCTCCCATTGGTACTGCTGTTGTGGCTGTTTAACTGTCTATTCTACACGCAGCTTGAAACTTCTGAAAGAAGACACTAAGACAGGAGCTCTCCCTCTCTGGTCTCTAACACTGTGGGTAAGGGCCCTGAAGGATTGTACTAACAATAAAATTTATTAAATTTTCAGGGTCTTGTCACGGATCTCATGACTGAAAGGAGCTTGAAAATGGGCAAAGAAATCATTCATGGCCAGCAAGATGTCTTTCAATGTCTAACCATCTACAGTTGGCCTGTGCCACATTCTGAAAATTTTCATTTAATTGCCCTTTAGGCACCTGAGGTGCTGCCTGGAAAGCCTCTAACCTGTTGGTTTTTGCAGGCCTGAATGGGTTGCTGAGGTGAAACATATGCCGCAGAATAAATCAAGATGCCCTCATTTACTGCAGGAACACGTCGGCATTTGTGGTCCTCAGGCGGGCGGATGGGAGGCTAGGCTGAATGCAAGAATCAAACGTTTGCTACTGCCTGTACGTCCCAGGTTTCGACCTCTCTTTCTTGTTGTAGGAGCTGATGCTTCCCGCTCAAACAGTGGTTTGTTCAGACCCAGTTGCTGGCCACAAGAGAATTGCTTGCGTTTTTTTAAAGAAGTGGTGCTCCATCCCAAAGAAATAGCACAGATTTACTGTTTTTCTCTAAGATTCGTTATACCAGTATGAGATGTGTGGAAGAAAAGAAAGACTCGGAGAGAAAGATTTAAAGAAAAAGAGGCAGATCTGCAGCACTGCTTCCATGCTTTCTTTTCACTGTCAGGGACAACATACTGCACAGCTTGTTTAAGGATTCTGGATAGCGTAGTCCCAGCAGACATTTCCTGTACTAAGATGTATTCTCATTTGAGTTACCAAAAGGGAGTATTCAAAACATTACTTATCTGCACATAATCACTATATCACGCCATGTATCCTTTATTTTAATTCCTACTTGCTTGCTAATTACCCACCACACTGAAGGTCTCACAACTGCTCTCCTTTCAGCAGCTTTGTTTGCAAAGTGTCTGGCAATAATCTCCCAGCAGTGTATTATCATGCCCTTTTCATCACACTATTTAATCAATAGGGTAATGACCTCATATAAGCTAGTTCCAGGACCTAGCCATGCCATGCTAAATAAATGAAACAAACAAAACTGTGGGCTATACGCCTTCTGTTTTACAAACCTGGACACGAACCATTTCTGCATTAAAACCTATTATAATATATAGAAATCGCAAATTCTTCACATCTCTTGCCAGAAAAAAAAAAAAAAAGATTCTACAGTACTGTGGGGAAATGACTGGTTTCTTTAAACAGACATAATTGCAAAACATGTGTGTTCTTGGTCAAGTGTTCATAGGAAGATTTATCCTGATAACACTGGAAACAACCCTCTCCCCCAGTACATCACGTCATCACTTAGAGGACGGAATGGTGACCATCACAGCTAATGGGATGAAATCACATGCAGCACACTTCCAAAACAGAGGTTGGAACGAACCTTCTTTTCAAAAGGATTTCTGTTCTAGTGAGCAGAAGGAAAGCAGCTTCTCTCCATTTCCTGAGCGTAAACTTACAAAGTGTTACTCACTTTGATTTTGCATCCCGTGGCTGGATTATACTCTGTCTAATAAAGTGCATGTGAGATGTGTTTAGTAATGTGTGAACTCTGGAGCATATGTAGCATCACTCTAGTGAGGCAATTCTCTTGTCCAGAGGAATGGGGGTGTTAAATTGGGTCTGTCTGCTCTTTTTAACTACCACTTTTCATAGTACTAGCAGAAATTTCATTTCAGAAAGACCTTCTTTCATCAAATTTTGTTGTAGCTGGACAACAGAAAGAGAGCAACACAACTGACTAGCTGGCGCACAGACTGACCGCATAACCCTTGTATTCTTGGGGAAGCTAGAGCAAAATACCCACAACAGCACAGAAGTTTTGCCCCACGCAACCTCTGACAGATGGTTAGGACAGAAAATAAGCTGTCTTCATGACACCAGCACAGCTGGGGAAGGGTAGTTCCACATCTGAAAAGAGGACAAGTATGCACTAGGAGCATAAACCATGCAATTTTATGATGGCAGTATCAACATCTACTGCTTTCATGTGAACTGAGACCCGCCCCCAGAAACAGTGTGAAAGAAAAGTAATAGTTTTTAATCCTGTCTTATTCCAGATATTAACTGAAGGCTACTTATTTCTACCGATACACCTTGAGACAAATTTTTACTGGAAATTTTTCACTGCACCAATGCCACTTACGTTCTTTCGGCACTTTCCTTTTAGGTGTGTTATGAAAATGACAATGTGCCAGTCATCCAAGCTGTCGGCACCAGCTAAAATCTGTTCCGAGGCACAGTAATTTACACTTGGATGAACACCTCCCAAGAAGTAATCACATAAATACCTTCACGTTGAGATGCAACTCACTGCTGCTTAGGTAGCTCCTATAATGAGCGTAAGTGTGATCCGTCCCAAAGATCTGAAGTGGCTTCAGTGCAAATATTCTGTTAAGCTGATGTAGAAGATGTTGGAGCGGTAACTAAGCAGTGCGCCTGTGAAGCACTTGCTGTGTTACAAGACAGTAGTTCTGGACTATAAAACTGCGTTTTGGAAAATATTCTCTCAAAACGTCCCATATGACACTAGTCTAGCAAAGTAAGAACTTAAAAACCCCAACATTCCCAGTCCCTTAATGAACTGAAACTCTCCAACTGGCCCATCTGGTGGTCTGCCCACCGCAAAACTATTACCTTTACTTCTGGTGCAGAAGCAGAAATAGCAGAGAATAGCAAAAAAAAAAAATGAAGGAAGTGCTAAGACTAAGAAAAGAGAAGAAAGAAAATTCCAGACATCGTCAACTGAGGCAAACTAACCTCCAACAGTGGGTGGTCACACTAGACATTAACTGCTTCCCTGATATTTATTAGGACACTCAGAATTAGCCAGTGTAAATATCATTGTCAGGTAACACCATCTTGCCTTCCCAGCAAAATCTGTCCTTGGATTACCCAGGAAGCAGGACATGTCATTGAATTATTTCTCCAATCTGTCTTTACAGAAAATTAACTATTCCCATAATTGGTGACATTGCAGTCCACCATCGGTTAGGCACAAGAAATCCTTCTGCATCTTGTGAAAGGATCCATTTCTACAACGGCAACACATCCCGCCAACAGATGAACAGGGGTGCCTGGAATGAAATATGAGACCTGTCCTTCAGGGTGCTACTCAAAATCTAGCAGAAGGATTAAGCTGGACAGGATGGCAATAACTTGCCTTTGCAGTTCACCCCTTTGGTACCAGGTAGCTTAGCATATTGGTACTTAAAATGCCACCAGTAGTTTTGAATGAACTCTCTTGCAAGAATATCTCTTGTCCGTCAGGTAGAGTTTCAAGCTTTTGGGGAGTCTCCTTGTTCTGGAAAACACCATTGTGTATATTTTCCCCTATCACATTTGTTCTGCAAGCATCCTTGTAAGATGAATCATGAAGGCAGAAATCCTTATTCCAAAGCATTCTCCTCATGCAAAAATGTCACGTAAAAAAAATAAAATAAAATTGGGTTTTCATCTCTTCCCGCATAGGCAGCACAAAGTCATAGCTTTCCTTTCGGTCGTGTAAGCCTCTGCAGTCAGAGGGCAATGGGACACTACAGTCTCTCTGTTTACTTCTGGACGTCTCTTTTACAGAGAAAAAGGAAAGAGACTTTTTATTTTAAAACATGCAAGTTTGGAAAGAGAAACACACAATCTAATATATTTATGAAACTTTGCACGTTAAGTCCTAAAAAAAACCCACAAAGCCCAGACAAAAAAAAATCACTACCTCAGCCTCCACTGTGAAGATTGCAGGACTTAACCATACGGGTGGGCTGCATGGTAAAGACTTCTGCAGATCTTCTTCTAAGAGATGGCTGTAAGTCATCCTGAGACCTACCACTGACTGATCAAGGAGTGCAGGAGCACCTCAAAGAAAAGTCTACCTGATACAGATGGGTTGGAAACAAACTAAAAAATCTAAGACATCAGAGCCTCAGATTTTTCACAATTTGGATGTGTGTCAATATTAAAGTGGAAAAAGTAGGAATTTGATAAAAAGATCTGATAGAAAAGCAAAAGAGGCATATAAGTGATAACTAACTTGATAAAGAACTAAAAGGGATAATCTAATTAAAGCTGATCCACATGGGTTTCTGGAAAACAGATCTTGTCAAGCTAACCTGATATCATTTTCTGATGTGATTACAAATCGGACTGCTAAAGGCAACCATCTTGATGGACGCCTGTAAGAGAACTGGCTTTGTACCACACCATAGTTTGACTGAAAAGCTAAAAAGCATAAGAGATGGGATTCATCCACAGTAATTACTGCTGTCTAAAAGTTTGGAATCTTGTCTTAACTTCTGTACGTTCCCATTATAGTCAATGAAAAGAAAAAGGTACTGTCGAAATGTGATTTATGGCTTTTCAGATAAGTCCACTACATCTTTTTGTGGAGGTCTCCATCTCTCTCCATTGTCTATTAAGAGCTTAGAAAACTACCAACCATTAGAAGCTAATTTTTGGATGGCTAGAATTAGATGTGATGAACCAGAATGGCATCTTAAACTCCTTAAAAAATACACAGAAGATACAGCTAAGCCATCATTACATGACTGGGGTACAAGGCACTGGTATTGGAATTGGTTATTGTCTCCTAAACTATCTTTCTTTTTTGTTTAAAAAAAAAAATCATTTTCACAATATTGGAAGATGACTAGAAAATGGAAAATAACGAAGAAGACAGTTGGATTAGGTGAGTGTAACCAGACATTACATACTTCAGTATAGTCAACAGGAAGGCCATGGATTGAGGAACAAGTATAATGAAACGGACTTGATGAGGGAGGACTCTACCCTGGGAAAAAGAGACCGTAAAGAGGAGGCAAGGATTTGGGAATGGAGGACATGACGAGTAACCAGATTACTACGGATTTCTAGAGTAGCGCAGTAACAAAAAGCTACTGTGTTCACCAGGTGTACAAACAACAACAAATAGGAGCAGGGAGGTTATGCTATCTTATTTGTCATCAGTGAGAAGACTAGTAGTTTTCACTGGGTTCATGGTGCTGTTTTAAGAAAGACCATGAAAAATTCCATGGATTATGAGGAAGCCAGGGGAACAATTGTGCTATTAGGAAACATGTCTTACTGCAATAGACTCAAGGCGCTCACTCAATTAACTTATCAAAGAGCAAGTTAAAGAATGATTTGATCACAGTCTACAAGTGCTTACCATAGGGAACAAAAATTTGATAATAGAGGGCTCTTCAATCTAGCAGGCAAAGGCAGAACAAGATCCAAGGGCTAGAAGTTACAGCAAGACTAATTTGGTCTAAAAATAAGGCGCAAATTTTAAACACTCAGGGAATAACTTGAAATAACTTGCCAAGAACTGTGATTTATTTTCCACCACCAGAAAATAAGTTTTAATCAACGCTTGGCCTTGTTACAACTTTATACTTCTATTTCTAAGCTTATTAATACATTCATTCTGAGAATCTCAGAACATTATTGTGGAGAAAAAGAACAAATGTTGTAAGTCGGGGAAGCATTCACTGCAGTATTCATACACAGCCAAGAGATTTCTTTTCCATTTGATCACCAAGTCACAGACCCTTCTACTGTGAAACTTGCCTAACTGAAACACCTTCTTACTACTCCACACCATGCAAACCTTTTTGATTAATGAGTACTAATGCAAAGTAGATTGCACTAAAATTAGGAAGCAGGAAGGAATAATAATCTGCAATTATCCTTTGCAGAAATACCTCAATACAATACTTTTGAGTCATTTTATGCGTACCGTTGTTTTCCAAACGTAAAGGTAGAACACAAATCACAATATGGTAAAGATCTCTCAGTAGGCAATTAAAAATTAATCAGCTAATTAGATCAAATGAACGAGAAAATAAGGCTCAGGAAGACATCTATTCTAATTAACATAATATTAACTTACAAAAGACTTGTTCAGACAAAAAAAAAGATCATCTTTATTTCAAATATCAAACCAATCAATAAAAGGAAACAAACAGTTATTTCTTACCTTGTTATCCCCATGACCAAAGCCAAAAGGAAATGACAGTAATAGTGAGTCAACCGCCTGTGCAACTGTATTCATTTCTTATTATTTCTAATCTTGTTAACTATTTGAATCCACAGTTTAAACTACCTTGTATTAAATTTATGGGGATTCTACCTATATTGTGCCTACTCTATACTTGCTGTGTCTCTTAAGAATCTTCTAGGTACTTAAAAATAAAACCAATGAGATCCAAAGTCTCACCTAGGTATCTCCTCAGCTAGGTGATTCCTAACTAAAGCACAGGGCTTTACTGTGGAGACAAGAGGATGTTAAAATAAGAAAAAAGTGGAGGGATTCTTAAGTCTATGTCAGGGATGATAACGTATACTCTCAAGGAAGGAAATAACATTATAGGACACCTTATTGAATAAACCTGACTGGTTAAGCGGAAAGGCTCAGGCAATCAGACAAGGAATTGGGCATGGTTGAACCTAATTAGATAGATTGCATAGATTAGAAATATCTGTAATTATAGGACAGTTCCTAAAATATTTTTTCAAATGTCAGATTTCTCCAATGATGACCAACCACCCCGACCTTCCGGTTGGAGTCACAGGAACATATGCCACAGACTTTTGAGTGCTCCAAGTGATTCAGCAGCTGGGAGACAACTGTGACTGCCAGCACTGCCGTGCAGCAACTCTGTGCACGGCTCCCAGCACAACCCACAAGTACCGCATTTTGCAGCCCCTCGCAGATTTCCTATGTGTTATCCAGATCCATAATATCCAGTGACCCCTTGGCCAGGCCAGTACAGCTTCCCTGCCCATCTCGTGACACAAGCCAGGTTTGGGAGACATCGTTGGACTTCCTGAGAGCGGTACGGGACTGAGTGCTACAGGCCAGGCTGGACACAACTGCGTTATTTACTTTTGCGGGGAAAGAAAGAAATCTAGAAAGCGTATGTAATGGTTTAGAAGGAGGCTTTGCAAACCAATTCCACAATGAATGTATTTCACTTTGATCACCCCTTCTAGCCCATAACAGAATTGAGGCAGTATTTTGTTTTGCAGAAATTAGTACCTTCAAGACCTGCAGTGGATTTATTATTTCTGCTAGGGCTTGCACTTCCTTTCTGATCCACTGCTGTAAAATCCAGAGGGACAGAACAGCACAGAAAATTACTGCGAAGATGTAGTGTGACATAGGAAGAGTCAGACGCATTATGTGTGAACAATACGACAAAAGGAAAAGCCATCTGAAAATAAATGAAAGAATTAATAATCAAAAGGGTGTCTAATTCTTATCTGGGCGCTTGTTTGCTCACTCTATGAATTAGGACCATCAGGCCATGGCGTATAAAGTTGGAAAGGACCCTGGGGCCCGGAACTCAGTCCTGCTTGAGGAAGCTGCCAGAACCAACTGTTCTGGGGAAAGAAACGGTGCCAGCAGAAAACAAGTGAGGCATCGGAAACATAATTTTTCTCTTGCCTCACCCCTGGAACTAGGGCTCCACGACTTGGGACCAAACCTGCAAATCCACTCCAAGCTCGGTCTCGTCACTGAAACAACCGATAATGGCAGTTAAGTCACACAAGGCAACGTTCCTGTAATGCGGGCATCAGGTACTGGTCAGAGACTTCAAATCATTGTGCAGAGATGGCAAAACCACTGTTAGGAGAGAGTAACTTCCAATCACCCCAACACTAAAACCAGCAGCAGTATACGTTGCATAATGAGAGTCACACACGCACATGGAACGGAGAGACTTCATTGTTATGCATTTCCATGTAAACTGTGGCTTATAGTTAATGGGATACAGGCTCAAAGGATAATGTATAGAATTTATAAAATGAAAGCCTCAGAAAAAAAAGCAGTTTAGTAACTGAAACTGGTTTTCCAACTGCAAGCTATGAACACTTGACATAAAAATAGTCTATCCAGAAATTGCTGAGTGTGTTGCAGAAAAACGGAGAATGACTGCACTTGGAGAATTTCATACTAGTTTGATGACTGATTCTTCAGTAAGCTATTTAGGACCGCAGGCTAAACATTCTCCTGGAACAGATGTATCAATCAAAAGCTAAGCCTACTTTAAATAAATAAACAGTGCCTGTTTTCTTCTCCAGAATGCTTGATCAAAAACCTGTCTTCTCTGACCATCTACTGCTTTGTGTTTGGTAGCTGACAAAATACTTCACTGATTTACACTGTAGCATGTGAGAGTTTTAGCAAGTCTAGATCTCAAATACAGGTCAGTTTTTGTCACTGATGAAAGAAATAATCTACAGGATATATAGTAGATTAATATTTGTCAGGTTTTCCAAACAAGCCGGAAACCTATTCTTTCCTGTTCTTTAAAGAACCCTATAACTTGTTTTCTTATAAGGGATAAAAAAATTTTCCAGAAACTAAGAGAGCAGAACAGAAAACCTATTTCTC
>VZSZ01011362.1:367511-491730 GCA_013398815.1 Ibidorhyncha struthersii | reverse complement strand
CCTGCGCGTCGGGAAGGGGCAGCTCTTGTCAAGGAGCGAGGAAGAGCATCTTCCCCCGGCAGACACTTAGAACCGACTGGAGACGCTAATCCACTCGAGGAGAGGATAAAGCCTGGCTGTGCTTCAGTGCAAAGTATCTCTTAAGATGCTTCTCATGTAGTAATTGCATCTTTTAAGCTTATTTCTGTAGCCTTCCACGTCTGCAGCGTCATTTCTAAAGGGCAGCGGTGACCAGCTGACCTTCACCTAGTGTGTTCAGTTCACTTACTGATCTGAGACAGCTGTAAGCTGGTTTTGAGTAGCTGTATTCCCGCTTTTAATGGTCTTAGCTGAAAAGGCCCAGTGGAGGGAAGTACAGACGCAGGTAGGTTGTGACCCGGAACCGTTTGAGGGCCCCTTAAAATTGTGACCCAAATCAGAGTCTGGGTGAAAGACACAGAGCACGCCAGGATACAAGATGTTCTTCCATATAGGTATACGTAGTTTTTCTCTTGATGTAAGCTGAAGTCAGTATTCCGTCAAGTAGGATTGACAGTTCTCATCCTTACTATCAGGTGCTGAGTGTATAGCTGTCAGTATCACCTAATGTTACCTCTGTGGTGATGTAACTGACAAGAATAGTCATGTTCTTCATTAAATGTATAGTTGTGAGCAATATTCCTGCTGTAAGTAAAGGAATGTTGATGAATGTGAACTTGAAGTTCCTAAAGCATCTTCTTTATGCCTCTCCCTGTATGTTCTAAGCTATTTTGGCCTTTTATTTGTTATTTTTTATTAAGGATCATCTTTCTGTTTATGCAGAGCCACGTTTACATAAAACACCAAAGAGATCGTTGAGTAGGAAATCCCGAATACCTACTTTCAGCTCTCCTGTTAATGACACCGATATACAGCAAGAAATCTTTTGGGATCCTCATTCACCAATTGCACGCAGACTAGGTAATACTAACAAAATTCAGACTTCAGGGTGACTATTTGAGGCACGCAGTGGGAGTGTATGGAAAGTTATCAAATTTCTTGAAAAAAAAAGTCCCTTTCTGTTATCACGGTTACGTGTTTTGGTTTTATTTTTATTAAGAACCCATAAAATCTTCAATAGAGTGCTGAATCAAGTTCTGATTTTAGCACATGTATTTGAATTATTTGAGGTGTACTGCACTTTATATAAATTGAATTGTTTTGCAGGTTTTAAGAAGGTTTTTTTGTTTCTTTTCATAGGCAATGGAAAACCCAAACAGTCTAGCAGTAGATGCGCAGTAGAAATTTCAGAAATTGTTAATCGTATTGCTCCTCAGGTAATTGCTACCTTCTATGCTCTGTATATGCAGTCATAAAACAGAATAGTGCTATAGTATTCAGTTTTAGTGAAGGCTCAATTTTAGTTAGTCTCTTTAACAAGGTAAGAACTGGGTGTGCAGAAGACTAGCAACAAGTTCATAAAACTGGAATGAATTAAAATCATAAGCATAGCATTTGACTGGTTGCTCTTACGAGTCACAGCTGCTGTAAAAAAGGATGCGTTAAGAAAGTGGACTTGTGTTTTAGAAAGTTTTACTTTCAGAATACAAGTTATTGCCCCAGTCTTAGGAGTACTGTTGTGTTTATTTATCCTTAATCACTTATCTGTTAAAAGGTAAGAGTTTCTTCACATACTGGACTTTATTGGCAGTTGTTTTTAAGCATTTTGAATGATCTGGAATGACTGCTGAAGTACAAGAACAAGACTCAGATGCGAGAGAGACTCCATAAAAAAAATAAACATAGTAACGTTGCTTCCTTTCTAAATAATTGGCTTTTTACCCTAAGATACATGCTCTTGGTTTCTCTCTCTTGCTGTAAACCTGATGTCCACAGCCTGGGAAGTGAAAATAAAATAGTGTTGGCTTATTGTTTGCCTTTTATGAAATGCAAGAAGAGAACCTATTATTCCTAAACCAGTTCTGTAGTATTTAGCTTGCAAAATATGCCTGCTTATTTGACAGGGCCATGTAAAATGTATTCACTGTTTGGCATATTCATGAAAAATTATACTTAAGAATTGGAAATCACTGATAAGTGATGCCACTTTCTACCTTTTAAATGATTACAGCCCTGTCATAAATGTAAATAATATCAGATTGGATTTGCAACTATCTGTTGCTTGTGTTCTTTTTTCTTTAAAAAAAATTTTTAAAGAAAAAAAACCTACTCAGAACTACCCTGTCAGGAAAGTTCAAATCATTTTTGCTGGCTTGCGTGCAGTAATTTCTTATATCCAACATTTCGCTCTGGCCCTCTACATATTTTACCACTGCCATGTTGTATCTCTTCAATTTCAGAATTCAAATCTGAGCCTAAACTTTGAAGCTCTAGAACAAGTTCATTTAGTTTCTAAACTTCACTTATTTCTGTTTAAAGGCTCCTTGTATAAATGAGTTGTCATGGAAGAAGTCAGAATTTTTTCCTGGAAGCATACAGAATATGATTTCTTTCAAATTCTCTGATGTGTTAATGCTGCTTTGAATGGATAAAGACAGTGCATCTCAACTAGCGCCTCAGTAGGACACTAAAGTAAACTAGGTCACGGTTTGTAACATGAATATTGCAGATTATGTGTAATCCTGAAGTAAAGAGAGCACCAAAGTTTGAGCACCAAAGTAAAATTCAGTTATTTTAATTGAAGTTCTTGTTTTAAATTGATTAATAATTAAAGTGATACAACTATCAGTAGAAAATGTTGCCGTAATCTCACTTAACTTGTATTGGTTTAGCTCCTATCTGTGGCTTTCAACAGATTTGATGCAGTTTAGTAGGTTTAGCAACTTTAACTAATGCAAGGTGTGTGTCTAGTCCAGTCCTTATCTGACATCAAATTGCTAAGCATTACAAATCTAATCATTCAGGATGAAAAAGCAGCCTGTAACGAAGGCTCCCTTTTAGGGACGTGGATTGGTGAGGATGCTATTCCCTGTACACCTGGAGTAGTAAAAGTGCGAGCCAGGACAAAGTTAAGTTGTACAAGGTAAGTTACGGATTTGTCTCGTGCAAAACAGCTGGGCTTTCATGCAAAAAGGGTATGTGGTGTTCCTTTATGTACAGTGAGCCATGTAATTGTTCATTAGCATACAGAATGCTTTTAACTTTAGGCTTCTTACCTCTTCTTAATGGGGTATTTATTGGGAATTATCAAAAAGATTGCATGCTGACTGTGCATTAAAAGTGGTGGGATTCGGTCATATTCTCTGTAGTTGTTAAACTACAGAATGAGCATTTCATATGGTCGTGTTATTGAGCTTGGCTAAACTTTCTCAGTAGGTCTGACTTTCTTTNTGTTTGTTTGTTTGTTTGTTTGTTTTTGTTGTTTGTTTTTTGTTTTTTTTTCAAACCTAGAGATCTTAAAACAAAAAATCCTGAAGAGGAACTCATGAAATTGGCTAAGGAATTTGATAAAAATCTAGTAGAGCTGGATGCTGTTCAGGAACAAGAAAAGCTTGATCATGACTTCATCCAGACTGCCTCAGAGTCTTTCAGTAATTCTAAAGATGAAATAAATACGAAGAATCTGAAATCACTCCTTGGTGAAGTTTCTGAAACAGATACTGCTCTGTCTCTCAAACCAGTTGGACAGAGCACTGGCATCCCTGCTGCAGAGCCCTGTCAATCTAGCAGTCAAAAATCTATAGACCTTGAGGCTGAAATAGCCCTCCATGCTCTTTTTGACTGCTCTACCCAGAAGTGTAGTGGACAGTTAAGCCAAGGACTATCAAGTATTTCTTTAAATAATAGTTTCCATGAAAATAAAAGCACCTTGGAAGAGGAACACCTTCCTGAGCAAATTAAAGACAGGCAACATGGTAATTCAGAGGCATATCAAAAAGATACTCCGTGTGCACCAGGAAGCATTTCAAAACCCCATACTCGTGCATTGAGCAAGAAAAATCCTTGCTCTTTGAAGACACAATTGGTGGTCCCCAGTAAGTTTGCTGGAGCAGTCAATGATGATTTTGATGACTGGGATACAGATTTTTTGGCAGATGATTCTTTTGTGATGCAAATAACCCAAAATCCTGAATTGATAAGTACCGAAGAAGCACTACCAATTCCTACTAGTGCATCTGTGCGTGGTTTCAGTGAGGCTAGCAGAACAAAGGAAAGTAGTTGCAATTCAGTAACTTCTTTGGGGAGTGTACACAAATCTAACAGTTTGCAGTTTTCACTTTTGAAACATTCTAGTAAAAACACACAGAATGTTGCAAAATCTCTTTCTTTACAAAAGCCACATAATAAGACAGAAAACTCAAAGACAGAGACCATAGCCTTTCATGGCAAATGTGACGTTAAGCCAGATAAAATAAATTCTACTTGGAAAAGTGCCCAAAACAGTGATTTGAACTATATTCCTGTTTCAACGCAATCTCAAGTTAAGAATGGAAATGAAACTATTCAGCCTAAAAGCGATCATCTTCCTCTTTCTCCTTCAAGATCTAATCTTCATAGACAACGGACTGAAAGACCTGGGAATAACGCACACAATATTTTCTGTCAATCATCCAGCGTTTCTACCAATACGAAACCTAGTGATCGAACTAAAATGGTTAACCAAGCTAACACAGGTCACTTAAATCAAGCCGAAATACCAAAGAAATGTCCTCTGTCGTTTGATGACTGGAATGAACCAAAATTCTCTGATGAGATATTAGATATGTTTTGTGAATCCGATAGTCTTTGGGATGCAAACTGTGAGGATGATGAATTGTTGTATCAGGTGTGTGACGATATCGAAAAGCAGACTCAGAGCCAGGATGTTAAACAAGGAAATGAAAGAGCTAAAACTGTACAAGGAGCCAGTATTAATTCCAGATCAAATGCTGATAACAGCTTCCCATCATCTAAACAAGGACTACCTGATCGCCTCTTGGTACAAAAAACAAATGCAAAACAGGACGCACTCTCACTAAACGATTCCTGTAGGAATTCATCAAAGGTTACACATGGGCTGGCCACAACAGGTCACGCAGCGAACTGCAAAAATGGCTCAAGTCCTCTAACTGTGATCTCAGGTACTTCTATGGAGTGTAAATACACACTGTCTAAAAACTGTCATCAAGCTGCTGAAGATGCTACAAAGACTGTTTTGGGAAAATGGTACAGGTCAAATTCTGTGCCAGCAGGAGACACTGGTTCTGAAGTAAGTCCTGTTAATGCAGCAAACGTTTTTAGTAGCAAAACATCAGGCAGCTCAGATCTTTTGCATAATACAGGAAAGATACCAAATAACAGTTCTAGTAACAAAACATCACTTATGCCTTCAAAGTTTAAGTTCCGAAAGACTAACAATTTTCAGGGTGCTCTTCACGTAGTGTCTGAAAATCCAGGCAGTCATTCTGGCATTGGAATTATGCTGCAGGGTTTGGAAGGAAGCAAGAATCAGGTGAATGTGACTTTGCACAGCAAGCTTGACGATAAGAAACCACCTTTCAAGAGGCACCTTTCAGAGTCTTTTGCACTGCCTACATCAGGTATTTGTCTTCATTGTATCACTGTTAGACTGTTTTTGTTTGTCTTCTTAGTGTAATCAGAATGTCAAAGAAATTTATACTGTATTGCAACTTATAATAGTCTTCAATATTCATCCATTCAGCTTAGGCATTAGTAAACATTCTAACGAGAATTTGGAGGTTACTTTCTCCAAAATATAATTGTCCACAGGCATCTCTTGAATTCCTGTAGTTAAGGACTTCTGTTTCCCATTTTCATTTCACGTCTCTAAATACTTCACGCTCTCTCTCCATAGACACTTGGAATCACTAGGATCAAGTATAGGCTGGTGGCAGCACTGGGCATACCGTATTCTTAAGTTGTTACTTAAAAATACTACTGTTTTGATACAGAGTAAATGTTGTAGTGTAGTAGAAGTGTAGCACAGTGAATCTGTGCTTTAATTTACAGTTCATTTTGAAAAACATTAAAAATTACTTATTTCAGCCACGGTTCATAAAACCCCAGTTAATGGCGGGGCGGGGAAAGAAGGCAGCAGGTGATAACGGAATGCCAATTTCTTTTTTATTATTGTACACCTGGAAATTGGAACCTCAAATCATTCGACGCTTCTGAAACCTTGGCATGTATTGTTGTTTGCTCTGCAGCTAAAGCTGCCGTTGAAATATTCTTGTGTTGTCAGTCTAAACACTAAGATTTCCTTTCATCTAGAGAGGAGGTCAGTCACTTTTCCATCGTCAAGCGACAGTCCGTAATATTCCATGCATGGGTGTTACTTGCTAGGGAAATGTAGAACCAGTCAAGTGCCAGTCAGTCTTCTTGCTTTTACTTGATCTCATGCCTTGATGAAGTTTTAATCAATATTAATTTTGATAAAATGTGCCTTTGGAGGGTGCTATATCAACCTCAATTTTCAGGAAGCACTGTTAAAAAATCATCAAAAAACCAAATTCCTGTAAAGTATCATTATTTGAATAATCAGTATTTTATCTGTGTTTCTTCTCCAGCGAAGAAGCAGATAAATGGAAAGCAGCAGTTTCAGATGTTAAGGAAGAAGGGAGGGGAGAGATAACTAGTCACGCTGTGGAATGTCCTAGAAAAAAGGCAATGAAAAAGAATAGCATAGGTTTTTGTTAGAGATAAACAACAACTGTCCTCATGTTAAATTTCTGGTGAAGGATATTGCTGTAACAAAAAAATGGATGTTGATGATCCATTCAAAAACTGTTATGTAATTTTTCAAGGAGACCTTTTTTTTAAGATGCAAAGAGACCCTTTGTTTTATTTATCCAGTTTGAAAGACTACTTGTTAAAAATCCATTAATTGGAAATCGGCATATAAAACCAGTAAGATTCTTGACATCTTTGGGGAGTGCTCCTCTTGGTTCCAGTGAGGTCAGGATTTTATTGTATGGGAATTTATAGTTCTGTAACACAACATATAAAATATTACGCTTAGCTATCATGTTCTTGTCTCCTTTGCCAATTTTTATTGCCACTTTTGACCTTTTTTCAACCTTTCTGGCTTTATTTGTGTGACACCTGTACTGTGTCTGACCCCTGTGTCTATACCATCTCCATGCCCATATCTCTGCCTAACTCACTAAATTTGTAGAGCCCTTTTCACTCTGATAGCCTTAATTTTCTTAACCCATCGGCATCTCCTATGTTGACTCCTGGTGTCACAAGGTTCACTTGAAGGGCAACCAAGTAAAATTTCCTCGAAGCAAATGTCTGCATCCCAGTATTTTCATTGGGAGGTAGTAATCAGCAGCACTACAAAGGTCATGCATTTTATCCCCCCTTCCTGCCTTGGGGACAGGATAGATGAGCCATTTTTAACTTGGGTGCCTGGCACGTCAGAATAGTGTGCTCTTGCCATAGATCTTCAAACATTGAAAACAGATAAGTTAAAATACATATTGAAACAAACTTGAAGGCTCCTAATAAATGTTTTTTATTTACAGTGTCTGTGGTGGAACAAAAAAATAGAAAATGTTCTCAAGAAGAAATTGAAAGAAAAAAACAAGAAGCTCTTGCAAGAAGAAAATCCAGAATGCAGGCATTCTTTAAAGATGCTTGAATTTGGAGTATATTTTGTCTATGGAGTAAGTTTTGGGGAGTGAAATATTGTAGTGATGGAAGACACTTCTTAAACTGTTGACCGCTACTGATGGCAAGCTTTTTTTGTTTCTCAATTTAAAAAATCTTGACCTGAACCGTAACTAATACTCTGGTGGTATTTAGTCTTAATGAAAAACTACCAGTTGTAAATGTGTAGTGCCAAACTACCTTCATCACAATGAAGATTGTATTGAGTTCACATACTGTTATGTGTTGAAATTGTATAGTCTGAAAATCATCAGAGAGGAAAGCATTCGTATACACACATAAGTAGAAGATGTCAAAAACAGGCTGTATGTTTTGGTTGTATTTCTCTTATTGCAAGTATTTTAATCTACAAGACAACTCTTAAGTACACACAGACTAAAAAAATACTAATGTTTGCTCTCAGGTAGAAGAAAGTTTTTAAGTTTTGGTTTAAAGAAAGTACAATCTAGAAAACATCCAACATTGGAAAACGAATGGAAATTAACAGGATTTGGAAAGTGTGCTCAGTTTGTCTCCATTACCTTAGGTAAGAATTGTACATAGTGAAAGAAGAATTTAATATTAAAGTTTCATAAGGTGAGAAAGCATCATGGAAAGGACATCTTATAATTTTTTTTTTTATTCCATTCAAGAAGAGTTTGAAATACCCCCCAGCTAATAAAATTGGACCACCTTTTTCTAAACATGCGTTACCGAGCTAATTAAAGAAGGCAGCCTATGTCATTTTACCAAACCATGAGCAATATAAAATACACCAGGTGAAATCTCAACAACTATGAATCAGTTTAGCCTTATGGGTTGTACATATTTTTCAAACTAAAGGCTGTTAAAACATAAAAATGCAATGTCATGTCAGCTTAACAGGGGCTGATAGAATTTTTGATGTGATAGATGGGTGCAGAGCTCAAACTGCAAAAACTGCCTGTGGGTAAGCTGCAAGGTATTTTTCAACTGAGAAATGCTTATATGTAAACATGTGACACTATGAAAAGTGACTGCGATTTTTCTTTGTAAATAAATAACTTTGAAATGTACCAAAGGTTAGAGGAAGCTTTTGGTTTCTGTAGTATGTGCCATTTTTGTAACTCCTAAAAATGTAAGTATTGTATATTTGTAAATCACCATTAAACTTTTTTACATTTTTCTAGTCTATTCTGGAAAATATTATACTACAGAAACTGGTAAAGGGGAGTGAAATGGGAATTCCATATGGACTTTACCTGAACGTTCCCTCTTGGTAATTTACCCAATTATTCCAAGCCTCAATTGTCTACCTGTAGTGGTAACAAAGTGCTTCATTTGATCCATTCAAACTAGAAATCCTTGGTGGAGGAACTGATTCTACACGCAACCATCTGCAGTGGAGTCCTGAAATACTTAACTATACTGGTTTTCAAACTAGCGAATTTGCTTTTGTATAAACCACCATTCTTTGTGCTAGTTAGTTAGTTGGTTATGACATCAAACTCCCCAAGTCTACCAAAGACCGTGCTGGTACCCAATAAGGGTTACTTACAGTCTGTAGCTGCAGCTCCCTGTCCTTCAGCCGTTGTGCAAGACACGACGAGTTGGATCAACTTACTGATCTGACTGAAAATTAACCCAGAAAAAATGTTTTCAGCTTTTCAAAGAACTTGACCACAATAATACCCTTAACAGATAATACAACATGCAAAAATCAAGACTCTCTGTTGTGTTGTCAAGCCTCTGCTGGCAGTGTTCAAACGGTTTATAAGAAAATATTTGCATGTCCATATGACAAATAAACATAAGCCCCAAATAGCGGCTGTTGCAAAAATTCTACTTATCCTGAGAATGTAGTTTGATCTGTGTATCTGAGGGATACGCTTGTCTTTGTGGCGGTCTAGGAAAATCTAAACTATCAGGTAACTTGCCAGATGCGCTTATTAGTCAAGAAAGTGGCAATGAGGAAAGGTTTCTACTATCAGTATTAAATATGAGCGTTACAAAATTGGCTTTTAAGGTAGTGATACACAAGAATGTCCAATCTTACTGCGAAAGATAAAAAATTGGCTTTTGCTGGGACAGTGTTCAGCTTATCAACCCTTCCCTCCCCAGGATATTTCTCTAGAGACAGGTCTGTAAAGGAATCAGGATATTTTTTGTTTTCGAGGATAATATGGTTAATTATACTTCTGATTTGAGAAGATGAGCTAACTGGAAAGGAAGGAACTGTTGTGGGTGCTGGAGAGTATTTTTTTTTAGGAAGGTTACATTCTCTGATGCGAAAAGACTAACTTTTAATCAGGTCTGAAATTGGGATAAATCGTAGATACGTAACATGAAGTAACAGGCTAAGCACACAATGGCTACCCAAGCTCAGCATACAAAATGATACGCACGCTCAGTGTTTAAAACTAGCTTCCTGCCCTTCCAGGGGCTGCTGATTTCTCAGCACTCAGGACAGAAAGGCCCTGGAGCTGCCCACCTAAAATTCTGCCACTGGTCTCCGCCTGAGAGCAGGGTAAGAGCTGTAAAATAAGAGCTCAGTGTGTGACGGGGAATTCTATTGCCACGAGGAGTGTGGAAGGGACTCTGCAAACTTTCCAATTGGAGGAAGAAACAAACTACTTTTTGACCAATTACTGTCACTTGCTTACCCAAGTACTTCCTGTGTGCTGCTTAACCATATCTAAAGACTCTATTTGCTGATCAGTGTGAAACACAGTAATTTTGATGGTTTACAGGAAATGCATCCGTTGCCCTCCCCTAATCAACTCATTGTAACAGAGAGGCTTTGCTTTTTATTTTACTTTTCATAAATACCTATTTTTAGCATAGATATTATACTTCAAAGCCTGTAATTTGCTTTTTCGTAAACATTACTTTCCAAATAGAAATCACAAGTTCTTGGGACAATGGTTTCTTAACTGATATGGAGACAAACTACTACTATTTTTTTTGGTCACACCCTGGCTATCCTCCAACGCCCTACCATACCATCTCTCAGTTGACAAATTGAAGAGACTTACTTCTTTTTGTGACTTGATGCTATGAGAAACAGAAATAATTCCTTGCGTTAAAATTAAACCACTCCTATGCCATTTTTATTAGGCAAATTTGATAAAAGTGGAAAGCTCAGAGAAATACTTTGACGCCACAGAGTTTCACTGGTGCAGTCGGTGCAGGCAGAAGATTCATGAGAGCGTAGAAAGTTACAAAGAAGAACCACCTCTACGATGCCAAAAATAAAAACTCCACAAGGTAGGAATTTCTGTCTTTAGAGAGATATATTCATATTGGTTGGTCAGAACCGTCCAAAAGACTTAGAAGAAACCTAATGAAAAAACAGCTGTCTAGCTATATATATCTTTAAAGGGTACACAGCACAGAGTCTGCCTGTGCTCTAAGTGCCAGGCTTGCCCTTCGCCTCTTCCTGCTCCGCCGGCATCAGCCGGGTGCTGGGCGTGCGCCCAGCGCAGCAGACAGGGCGGCACACTGATGTTCGCAGGGGTGCCGCTTTAACCTTTGCCTCCTCGAACATCTGGATATTAAAGCCAGCAACGCAGCAGGGGCGAGACGCAGCTAGAGGTGGCTTGGTGCCTCCTAACCTGAGGGGCATAGGTACAGGCATTTCAGGTGCTCTTAGGGCAGGCAGTGATGCCGAGAGGGCGGCTCAGACATTAGGTGCCTGAACTGTGTTTCAGATGTGCTTAGCTCTACGTCAACAAAAGCAGCCATGTGCCTAACAGATAATTTTTGGGATGCGGTGCTGGGTCTAGACAGCTGCTCTGCTGCGCGCGGCCAGCCGACAGCTTCAGAGAGCAGATGAGACGTGCAAAAGCTGCAGCCCTGCTCCTTGCTCTCCTGTTAGGGTCCCTCTCCTCGCCACTGAGGAGGGAAGTTAAGCGGCAGCCTCACGACCCCACAGGTTTTACAGGTCATGCTCAGCATCCCTCGTGCTTCCCGGTAAGCTCTTGGTGACCTACTGATACTGCATGTGCCTCAATCACGCAGTCTTTTGTCTGACTGCTTGCAGTAGACAACAGATCTTCATTAGAAAGTATCTACATCATTTAATTAATGCACATGTACGCGAAAGAAGTTTGGTATTTCAATAGCTGACATTTCACTATGAAGCCACATCTTCCTCCAGGCAAAGACGACCTATACAAATAGTAACAACAATCTTAAATACATTCTAAATTAAATTATGACTGTCATGTTTCATTATAAATTAATTCATGACTGTTTGCTTAAGCACTCATCTTCGTTTCATTCAGAGCATAGTAATTTTTTACATAAGCAGAGCAATCAGCGAGCTTAAGTTTAAATGTAAATGGAATTCCTGTGTGTCCCCATACCTGAGTATAATTGGTATTCCACAGATATTGACGCATTTCACGATGAGTGATGTTTTTCGTTAAAGTCCAAGGATTATCTTTTTCAAGTAAAACCTGTGGTGGATTTTTTTTCTTTTAGGAAGGGCAGATATGATCAGGTAAAGGATCCGTTCAGCATTATTCTCCTTAACTGTATCTAAAATTATGTGTTCTGGAATATACATACATACATTCTCACCCTTCCAGTTCATGCTGGTGAGAGACCGTGTTTAAAGCATTTGAGAAATTTAGTAATACTGGGGTTTTATTGTGTTAGTTGTATCAGATTTTCAGGGAAGCCAGCATTCAGCAGCTCTTCAAATTCTGGCCTATAAGGCACAATTAATCTTGGGGGTGCAGTTCAGGAATAGCAATGTAATCTTATACTGTGTACCACTTATTACATCTAGATCTTTATACCCAGAGGAGTAACGTAGATGAATTCATTGATTATATCTTTTTAAGCCTAAAAAGAGCTACAATTTGTCAGGAAAGAATAGCTGGAAGCAACAGATAGTGACCTAAATAGTAGAATTCCAAAGATAAAATAGAAGAAAATGAACACAAATGCTTCATTGTTTGAGAGCTGTATTGTCTGCAACACACTCCAGTGAATCCAGTGTTTGTGGAAGAGGCCAAGGCAGATACAATCTGTGGAGCTAAAAATGACAGCCTGAGTAAGGAGCCCTCAAAGACGAAGCTAGGAAGACTCTGGCAATTGTGCTGTAAATCATAACTGCAGTATTTGTTCAAACCTCCGGTTACTATGCATACTGCTGGTTTTGTCAGAATAGTCAGAAAAGTCCTGCCTCATAAAACACTTAAGGATATCTAACGTACTGTTCTTGTGGAACTAAATATAAATTTCTGTGACTACTGTCTGGGTGTAATGTCAGTGTGGTAGCGGGCAAACCATTAAGGACCTGATTCTACTCTTGCAGCAATTCCTTAAAGCACTGGAGGTAATGGAGTGACTCAGGCGACTAAAGAAACAAGCCCGTGCGTTTCACTATTGTAAGTAGTTCTTGTCTTTAGCACATAAATCTAGTAAAACAGCATTGCATTTATCAGAAGTTGTTATTGTTTATGCGCATTTTCAAAGTTTTTTGGAGAAAAAGGCAGCATTTACACATACCTTTTAAAAGCCGCAGTTAACAGCTTTCACCTCGAACAATGTAGTTAACAGAGGTGAGGAGAGGACTTACAGGATTTATAGATTTCCTTTTTAATGAGGTTGTCTGCTCTTTGCAGCCTGTCCTCGCTAAAGGAAAAACTTGATTCAGGTTTTAACCCTGGAAAATTAGGACCTGTGTAGACACCGGAATGAAGCTTTGCATACGCTGCCACATTCTCTGTGAACAGAAGATGTCCAAATAACATACTATATTCTAACTGAGCACAGTAATGCAGGTTTGGGGTTTTGGTGGGGTTTTTTTTTGGCGCAGCAGGGTGGGATTTCTTACATGCCTAAAGCTGAGCATATATTGGGCATGTTTTGCGAAATCAAGGCTGTAGGGCCAAGCGTCTAGGGCTATTTAAGCACCTGGGGAAGTTACTCGGGGCAGTCACATTGGTGGTTCGCAGTGGTATGAAAAAGAGCTTGATGAATAGTTGGTTTTCAAGATCCCATTGGATACTTAGCTGCATCTTTGGGTGTTAGAGACCTGCAGAAAGCTCAGCCTCAATGAAAAAAAAAAGGACATAATGACAAAAAGAAAAAAGTGTTCTCCAAGGCTTGCGTAACAGTTTGGAAACATTTTAGTAGATGAAGTGTTAATGCTTCCTTCACCAATAATGACTCGCAAAGGCTCTTTTTTTTTTTTTTTTAAATTAGCTCTCACATTCTACAGCAAAACCCTGAAATATATGCTTAGAAATATCACAAATGAGAATTCCTGTCCTCCTGGTTCCTTCTTATTGGCTACACTGTACCTGGATAGGGCCAGATGTTTTTGTAAACTCTAATGCTGTAAATGAAGTCAACATTAACCCTAATAACTATGCTAATGCCTAATGCTATTGAACTGGAATAGGTGTTAGCAATGAATTTTACAGAAAGACTGTTTTCCCTATCACTTGCTCAATTTTCAGCATGCTGAATGCTGATTTAACACCAGGTTTCCAACCAGTAGTAAGAAAGGAAAAGAAAGCTATGCTTGTTTATGGGCTGGGGGCAAAGTCCCACAGACTCATTGTCTCTGCAATTTGCTCCCAGGTCACAAAGGCTGACCGAGGCCCTTCACAGAAGACTGCCATCCAAATCTCATACGGGCTGTTTTGAAACTCCTTGGGGCTTTTTTCCTCTCCATCCCTTGGTAACTGTAATCCCTCAATGTCTGATGTGGTCGTTAAGCGTGCTCTCTAGATCTAACTGGGAATCATGTCCTGTTAAGGCTTCCACAACAACCAAACTCCTCCTCCAGGGAGACTGGAGCTATCTACTAAATTTCAAATTCACATTTACTTTTAGTTAGATCTTTAACTCAGATATCTTCTAAGACATAAGTCATCCACTTCTGACATTTAAGGAGCCCAAGTTTGATGTGTTAAAGCTGTACAATCTGTAATCTGTGGATGGGGGGGGAACACTTGGACCGCTTCTAAAGGATGCGTGCGGGGTGAGTGAGAACAGCAAGTTCATATAAGCTATACAGCAATCTAACTACGAGAAATTTCCGAAAGGCTCCACATCACCAACAAAAAATTTCTAGAGATCAAAAAAGTTTGAAAGCACTGCATTAGAGTGTCAAATCTTGACAATACAACAGATTAAAAAGAGTCTGCCCAAGTGACAGTTTTCTAATAGATAACCATAGAGATAGGAAGAAAAGTTGGAGGACAGCCTGTAGAAAGAGTTATGGAGGTGAATGGAAAGAAATTCGAAGATGGTTTAAGATAATGTCAATCGGTGCAGAACAGATAAAGACCCTTTTTCATTTTCTTGAGAAAGTCTTGAGGCACCAACGAAACTACATAAAACACCTGTTAGTTATAAAAATGTCAAACAAGCATACATTTGGGAAACGGAGAGATTCAAACATCCATGAAAGGGCGAGAGAGATTCTTGGAAGACATGTCAGATATATTTGTCATCTCAGCAATTTGCCTGTCTGCGTTCCAGAAAAAACACAAGTAGTTTTGTGAGCACTGAAAGTAATCAAGCCTGATTTCCTACAGACTAACTAATGGAGTTTCTAAAAGATGCAAGTTCCAACTGAAGCTTCTTTGGGTGAGTCCCACAGCAAGAGAATCCAGCGTGGATTCTCTAGGGACTAATAAGAATGAACGCACACCTAAGCTCTTCTGCAGATACACAGATTTTTTGAGAGTTTTCTCCTTCATCATTCCACTCACTTTCATCAAACTTCTGAAAACTACCATTATTTTTTAAACTCTCTGATGAGCTGGCCCTTCTCTCCCCCAGCCTACTTGGTGAAATTTCCCCATCCTTTTCATTTAATGGTAGCGTTGTACCCATGATGGCTTGAGCACGTACGAGAAAAGATCACTTTCACCCTCCAAACCTGCCTAATTTTTGTTATTCACAGGGAGTCCTGCGCTTCACTAATTAACAAGTCATTTGATTTTATTACTGACCTAGGAATGAGAGAAGATGGGAGAGGGCCTGGGACTTCCGTTCCTTGGCAAGCCTTATGGGGGACCCTGTGCTTTTCTCCACGTTGCTGCTGATAGAAGCCACTGCCAGTCTGATTGCTCTGTTTGCCGCCAAAACCACCGGTCCCGCCCTGTTACAGATATGTATGAATATTTTAATTAATTTTCTATACAAGATAATTTATCAGCCAAAATCAAGAAGTAAATCTATTTTAAAATGAAGCGAGCTTCAATATTTACTGCAACTTAATGACAACTTTAGACAAGAATTTAATTACATGGAGTCAGCATACCATATATATTGTAGGGATGTACCATGGGACTTATTTTAAAGTGTAATTTAGAGTATAACTTTTAGACTGCTCCTCAATATGAAGTTAAATCAAAATATTTCCACTGATGGAGCACATTCTTCAAAACTGATTACGAAAGTAGCCACAGTACTAATGGAGGCTTACTGTTATTTTATGTGTTACGGTATAAATGACTTGCAAGAACACTCTTGGGAAGTTGTACTGTAATTTAATATCTTTAAAGCTAAAAACTGCTAGGGAAATATTTTTTCACGAGGACCTCCTTTTTCCCCTTAGTGTTACCTAGAAATACATCTTTCTGTAGGACAGTTTTGTATCCCTTGCAGTTCGCGTACCACATCCAGAAAGCACGTTGGAATGTCGTGCTGTGCTTCGCAGAACCAGCCTCCTCTGAGGAGCGGACAACAGATGAGGACTCGGGAGACGGAGCTTTTCCTCCCTCCGACTCACTGCTGGCTTTGTGCGTGCTGATCTCAAGGAGGTTTACAAAGGCCAGTAACAGTTTCCTTGTTCACCATTACCCTATTTTTTGCCGGCACCACTCCTGGTGGTGTGGGGAGAGGGAGGTGTTCTGAAATGTCTGTATTTCAGGGCCTTGCTGTGAAAATACCACACAACCTTTGTGGCACAGCTGCGTCCCACCACAGGGAGATGTGAATTACCTCTGTGAATACAGAGAAACTAGCTGCGTTTAACAGTCTAGCCATACAACTAAATTCTTATTTACACTGACCTTATTTTACTGCAATGAGTAAGACCTGTTGCTCCGGGACAGTACCTGAGGCCTTACCTACACGAGGCTGCTGTTCAACTCTTTAACAAACTTGTTTCAGGAAAAGAGTGGCTGACACCATTCCCCGACTAAACAATTTCCAGACGAAAAAGTAGGTAAGTCAGCACAACACTCTTGGGTGGATGAAGAGCCAGGTTTATTCAGGGATGTAACTGCTTAAAGATGCAGACCCAAATAAAACGGGCTATGCGAAAGCACAAAGGGGTATTTTCACTAACTAATTACACTGTGTGGCCACTTTTTAGTGGGCATTATTTGTAGATCTTAATTTAGGTAAAAATAGCTACATTGCAGATCGCTATGGCACCATTCTATTGTAAGTTTACACCAGGCGTAGGCTCAAGGATGTTTCTACTTTATGGACAGGCGTGCTATCTCCTAACTGCTCCGAAGGCATCTAAAGAAAGATTTACACCCGCACAGTGCCGTAACAGCTCCACAGGAACTCTAACTAGCCATGAGTAAATAAGGCCCATAACCAAAAACGCTGAGCAGCACCTCAGCTGGTGTAAATTGTCACAGCTCCTCTGTGGAGCTGGGGCCACTTTACACAACCGGAGGATTTGTTCCTCTGAATGCGCAGAACGTTGACCTCCAATACATAAAATGTCCTTGCACAGCACGAACGCGCAAACTTTCTTTTGAGACAAGTGGGAAACTTGTGATTTCTCGCTCCAGCCCCACAGGTGTGCTTCACCTTTTATTGGTCAAGATGGGTATTTGCAACGGTCTACTGGGTAACACAGAGATGCCTTTTAAGTTCCTTTCTGGGGTATATTCTAAATGTGTCTGGAAAAATTTACTTGCAGCTGGAATTGCACTGGGTAAGCCACACAGGTTTCCAGTGCGTTTAGGTAAATACAGTCCTGCATGGCCATCCCCTGCTGCGCTGAAGGGGTCATGAAGCTTGATTAGCCCTGATGGGCTCAGAGGCCGGGAATTTGCAGTAATTAACTCGCACTTAAACCAAATCATATGAACATATCCAAATCAATGTTGTGATGGAGAGGGCAGGACTAGGCCCTAGCTGCCGAGTGACAGCCAGCTGGGCCTGTTGTTGGCACACAGACTGCCGTGGGAAAGGAGAAGACAAGCCTTTGTGCCACAGAGCCACAGCGGCAGGACAGTGGTCACCTTCAGATTTTCTAGACTGTGGAGAAGCCTTGAACCGACTCGCAGTACAAAACTGGCTCAGAACTGAAGGGTTTGCAAAGGATGACGTTCCCTATCGCACTCCACAAGAAAAATGGATCAGCACAAAACGTGGGTTACATGACAGGAAAGGTGAGACAAGGAGGTCATGCAGTGACCCCAAGCATTTAATTTAATCTGGTTTCTTGTAGTGGGCAAGTTTTGGTCACCATAAAGGTTGTGGCATGAAAGCAGGCTGGAGATCTAGATCTGGATCCTTCCATTCATTTTTCTGTCACTCTAACCACTTAAAACCTTCAGCTCTAGACCTTGTCCAAACTATACCACCATCCTGACACAAAAAGAAAGTCATTTGCAGAACACAGGATATATTAATCTGACCTGAAGTTCATAAAATCAAGGGCGGTCCTGCATGAATTGGAAAACGACTCACCTGTCTGCAGCACATCCAGACTCTTAGGCCAAGGCTGCACAGCCTTTAGGTCATGATACTAAAGAATGCAACATTTTGTAGCGCTGCGTGGCATTATATACTCTCCCTGTATCAGAGGGAGTATTTCTAATAAACTCACTGGTCCACGCACAGAAGTATTTCGTTTAGTTGTCACACTCCTGCAGCACTCCTTTTTCTTTGGCTGGGGGAACTTTGCAGAATAAAATAAAAACCCATGCAAAAAATTTACCGTGCTCTGTAAAACTCAGCGAGATAACCTCACTCTAACTCCTACAGCCTTAGCCAGAAAAGCTCACCTATTAGCAATGCTTTCCGAGTCACAGACAAAACCTCCCTAATTTTTAACAGAAGTCTTTCAAAACAGTAGCCAGTGTGTTTCAATGCAAGATAACAGGAGCTGTGCAAGTCCTGCTTTCAGCTTTGCCGCAGGCTTCAAGGTATTTGCCGTTTTCTCCATTTTTTCCCCTAAATGCAATTATTTCATTTCTCAGTATAGTGATTACTCTGCACTCTTAACAACAGTGTATTGCAGCACACTGAGCACCTTCCATGCATTACAAACATAAGCCCCAACCACTGCTCTCTACCAGCTCCCCAGGCTCCAGGTTACTGGTGGACAGGAACTGACCTCGCTCCGGCTGGGGCTGGGCATGGCAGGCTGCGTTACCGGGGCTCTGGCCAGCATCACAGTTTTTGTCTTCCAGTGCATTAAAGTCTCGGCTGACTGAGAGAAAGGGACAGTTGAAAGTTTAGAGGTGAGTTTTAATGAAAGATTTCAGGAACTAAAGGAAAAAATTGCTCATGGATGACAAGAGAACCAATGCTTCCTTGTCTATGAGGCAGCGCAGCAAAAAGTGCAGAGAGAGAAAAAAGGGGATAGAGGAAACCGGTAAAAGAGGAGAATGGGAGAAGCAGTCAGCTAAATGGAGTGGAAGATAAATGGCAGCAGAACTTCAAGCAATAGATTTCACAGGGTTTTTTAATGGCTTGAATTTCTTATAGCAGACAGCAGAAAATCAAGGAAGCTGCTGGCTGGTGGAGACAAGGTGGCATTGGCAAGCAGCATTTTAGATGGAAAGGAGGAAGCAGGGACATCTTGCCAACACTGTCAAGAAGAGATGATCATAACATTTTTAGCTTGTGTTGATGAAAAAAATCGTGACTTCCACCACGATAGGGAAGACAATCAATGGCAGGAGAAGGGGCAGCAAGATGGGAGAAAAGATGGTCTCGGAGACAGCCCAGGAGACAGCCCATGTAACAGAACTGATAGAGGAGATGAGGACCTGAAAATCAGGAAGAAGTGCTAAATAACTAACCTTAAGAAGTCAAGCCAATACCGAAGTGGCAGGTGGATGTGCAGAAGCAGATGGTTATGAAAGTCCCGACAAGAGCATTACTGGCAGAGGAGAAGAATGACTGGCAGAGAAGGGCAGGTGCATCAAGGATTCTCACACAGGTACCTCTGCGAGGCAATGGGGAGACCTAGTGGCAAAGGGAGGCACAAAAAAAATAAAGCAGCCCTCAGTGAGGGTACATCTCCAAAGCAAATCAGGAATGAGAAAAAGAGAGAATGACAGAATCAAAGTGCTGGAAGGGAGAGATCAGGAAAGAGGAGACCAAAGATTGTCCTCTGATGGAGCCAAGTACAGGAGCTTGTCCAGTACAGCTGTACAGTACAGGAGTACAGTACGGAGAATCCCGTCTATTAAAAATCAGAGACAGAGGAGCTACTTAGAGGTGGGAACAAACAGCAACGTCTGAGAATGTGGAGGCAAGAGACGTGAGGATATCGGTGCGTCGTTAAAAGGGCTGATTGAATTAAAGGAATTTCATTTTTTCAAGACAAAGTAACAAGAGCATGCTTGAAGGCAGAGAGTCTAGAAAACAGAGAGTGGTTAAAAATACACAAGAACAAAAGATGAATTGAGAGATAACAGAAGACAAAGAACTTGCTGTGGGCCTGGAAAGACATTATGATCAAGTATAAAGAGAAGTAAGGGAGCGGGGGTTTGCGGAGCGTAGTACCAGAGGAAGCTGGAGGTCTTCTCTGGGATTATTCACTCTATCCTTTAGGAAGAGGACTAGATCCTGGGAGGGGAAGGATGAAGGTTAGCAGAAAAACACATTTTATTAGTCACTAGCAAACACAGAAGGTTTGAAGCTCCCAGCCCAGTATGAACATCTGTATGAGAGGCAGTTCAGTCTCTGGAAGAAGTCCTGACCCTATTAAAGTCAATGACAAAACTCCTGTTGCCTTCAACAGAGCCAAAATTTCACCTCGTGTCTATGGCCACTCCACCGAGACTTCCAACATGAATGCCAATTAGTGCCAGTTTCAAAGGTGACATTCGTGACACGGATACGTGCTCCACTGGGAGATGAGCTAAGATTATCAAATTGAGTTTGCATAGACCAGTAAAGGTAAGTGTGACATTCCCCGTCCTAACAATCGACTGAGGCAAATAGATGCACACACAGAGAAACAGCTGAGATTTTGAATACTTCCAAAGCAGCTAAAAATGGCATCATTATTGATTTAAAGAAAAATAAATAAATAAAGGAATTAGTAACTCAGCCTGTGTGTGGTAGGTCTAAATGAATCAATTAGTATGTTAGAAGACATGCATAAAATAATGTTTAATTAAAAAAAAAAGAGGGAGGGGAAAAAAAAACCTTTAAAGGGTAAATTGTCTCATGTTTTAAATTGAATGAATACAAAAAAATGACCTGAGGATTGTGGATTACTGCTTAGAGGCTTTCAGATGCTAGACTTATGCGACAGCCACTATTAGCACATTCAGATTAATAGTTCAACAGTAATTGGAACGTGTCACTTTGATTTCATAAAATATGCATCCGAGTATTTTACCTAATACTGGGTTGATCTGAGAGGTAAGCAGACTGGGTACTGCAGTACTCAAAACAGTTACTTTTTTCTTTTTAATTTGCATGTTGATGTTCTACATGGCTAGGTCAAAACCCACGCAGTCACTGTACAATTTAATACCCGATATCGATCCAATCTCCTGATAACAGTGAACCCCTCCCACTTTATAAGCCTCTGCAATACACCAATTTTACAAGTAACTCTACAGTGAATCACACCTGTGATTTCCAATACTACCGTTCCATTTATGAGTGTAAATCTGGGGTAATCCACCGCAGACAGCCTCGCTGTTGTGTTTTCCCCGAGTTTTACGTAGATCAGAATCTCTCCTAACGTGACTGATTCCAATTCTCCACTCTGCTCTATTATTTTCATATAAACATTTAACCTACAGTGTTTAGACCAGTATAATAACGGCTTAAAGGAGTAAGGGTAAACCACAATAATATACAAACTACAATAATATCTGCCACATTTCAGCCCCTAAGAGATTCCTGCTTCAAGGCAAATCTGTATCTCATTCTAAGCCAGGTTCTGAATAGATATATGATCGTATCAGGAAGTCAGCACATCGCTTATCGTATGCGCATGTACAGAGGCAGACATCGCCTCTGAGCCACTGACGGTAACGCTCAGAGGAGACCCAGGCTGGCACAGCAGAAGGGTTGCAAATCCAGCCTGAAAGCGCACTGGCAGCTCTGCGTGTGGAAGCTTGCACATCACCTGCTCGCGTTGTACCTAGCCCTAGGAAATGCACTAAATCTTTTCACGTTGCACGCACCAAATTCATCAACAGCTTTAAAACAGAGAAAGACCTAGATTGTTCTTTAACTGTTCCCATGTAAGTCCGATAAAAGAAAAATTAGAATGAAAAATACCGTGTAAACCCACTGCTCTTCTGCCACTGTGTGGAATAAGGCTTGCTCAACACCTCGGCTCCTTTAAAGCGTGAGCCTGTTAGATGAGCAATCCCAACTGAAACAAAATGAGCGATCGGACTTTCGCAACCTGCATCACACTGCCCAGATTGGCTCTGCTTTCGCTCAGCGTGCAGCTCTTCCCTGATTTCAACCACAGTCTTGTGCAAAGATCACAGGTAGCACACCATCGATTGGCTTGGTACCGTACCGGTGTCAAAGGGCACCATCCCAACACGCCGAACATGAGCTACCTCAGTGCCTGAAGCCAGCTCCGAATGACCAGACCAACGGGGGAGGCAGAAAGCTGAGAAACTTAACGGTTTTTCACCCTAAAGCTGTGGACTAGACCGGTTTTTCTTACGGAGACCCTGACTTGTCCATTCCAGAAGAGAGGTGGAGGGGGGTGCTACGTGTGTATGTGTCGAGTGAGGAGGAGATAGGTTTAATTAATCTTAAATGCCTTTGCAATTCAAGAATTGAAGCCCTGGATCAGTTCCTGTACTAACATGATTAGCAAATATTGACTTTTGAGTACAATAATAATGTGTCATCTGAAACCCTTGATAAGTAACTTAAGTACTTCCTTAGCTTGCATCTTATTAAATTAGATGAGGTACGGTTGAGACACATTACACAAAGCCATTGAAATGAGAAATCAGACCTAAAGATTTTAGCATTGATTAAGGAAAGTCAAAAGTTACAATAAAGATGAAGCTCTGTGGCCCATATTCTTATCTCCATCCGTCGCTGGGAGTATGGGTTGCCTCGCTCTAGGATTTATACTGATGCTAGCGAGCTATTCAAAATTTGTTTCGGTATTTACTAACGTGGATGTGTTTTCTTTGGAGTATTTTGGCCTGGAGTGAAGTCACTTTTTTCCATTTTTGCAATACTGTAATTCTCATAGTTGTAACAGGGGTAAACATTCCCCCTTTGTGACTCTCTGACGTGCAATCCATCATTCGATTATGTATGATGACCACAAAACATCAGTTTTATGGAAGGTTAATGGGCACAGGTTTTCAGCTTTTTAAGTTAATATAAGGGAGAAAAAGAAAGGCGTCACACTTGCGTGCCTGTGAATACAGTAAGTATAACATACTCAAATCTGTTCATAAGGTTTAGTTTAAAAATGCGTACAGCAACTCAACCACGAAAGGAGTTAAAAGATGTGATACTCCTCAGATGCAACCTGACAAATCTTACTTTATTGATTAGTTTTCAAAGGCAGTGCAGTGGGAGCAGTGCACTTACAATAGACTTTGGAATGGGGAGGGGGGGGGAGAAAAAAGCTCCAAATGTCATCAAAGCAAATGGTCTGTGAATGTTGCTTCAAAGCGAGTCATTAGTTGCCAGGGTGTTTTGCCACAAAGCTTGTAAAGAGGTTTTCCTGGAGGGGAAGGTATGACAAAATGCACTTCTTGGCAAGATGACTTCTGCTTAAATAGCAGGACACATTAATTCTTGCTTGATACATAAAATTAATTAGAGGATTAACATCCTTTATGAAATTTTGCCAGAGATTTTTTTCCTTTTTACCAGGAATAGACCCCAGGCCTTTTCTGTACTCTAATGAAATTGCAAATTGACTTGTGTTCAAATGATGCTTGACTAAAATGAATAATTAAAAATGTATTGCTAACAATGAGATGGGTCAGCTGATCTTTTCAAGGATTAATTAGTTTCAAGAACCATCTTTCTTATGTAACACAGCAAAGGCCAATGCCAGCACACCTTTTTTTCATGCAGTAGTTCCCCTTGAAGTCAATGGACCCATTCTGCTCCCAATTATCCAAGGTTTTATTCCAGATTCAGTCTGTTTAGAGCGGGTTTTCCTCGATGGCAATTCAGAGAGGAGCTACGCCTGAAGGAGCTGAGCTGTTATTCTATATAATTCTATAATTCCACGAGCCCAATTCCTCCTTTTATTAGGGTCTGATCCAAAACCACGCTGAACTGGCGGGAGTCTCCAGTTCGTCTTCATTAGGCTTTGCATTAAGGCCAGAAAAGTGCGCTCCTGTAAATCCCAAATACCTCTATGGAGATGAATTAATGTCACATCGGTGTAAGATCTCTGTGACTGTGAAAGGAATCAGGATTAAGTTTTCTCTAGGCCAACAAATGGATAAATGGAGAAAAGCTAAGACTAAAGAGAATAAGGAAGCCCGTGTGTTTACGTGCGCATGCTTGTCCATGAAACATGCTGGGATTTGCTACTCTCCAACACGAATAAGGAGGTTCGGGATCTGGGAAAAATCACACAACATAAATTTTTCAGAAGCAGGTCAGGAATCTAATTCCAGATTTTTCAAAAGTTTACAGTACTTAATTTCCAAGAGCACCTACGGGCAGTTCCTTAGTTTCCATTTTCACAGGTGCCGTAAAAAATCCCACTGAATGCCCATCCATTTCTTTACACGTCTTTGAAAATTGGCCTTAAGTCCCCATTTTCAAAAGTGACTTGCATGCTGTGGCATCTAAGCCTGGCTGAATGCCACGCAAAGCAACATCTGGAGGTTAAGAGCAAAAAGCTGGAAAACTGCCCTACTCCTGCGATTCTGTCCCTTTCCGTATTTGAGTTAGTTCATTTAGGGCTGACGTGGGTATATTCGCACAGTTGCTTCCCTACGCTGCGTAGAAATTTTCTCAGGTACTTTGAAAACTTCACCTTTACCTTCACGTAAGGTGAGATTTACGGAGACATAAAGGTGCAAAGGGAGCTGGTGATTAGAGCCGAGGACCCAACTGGTAACTTGCTGCTGAAAATCTCTGTCACTGATCTTTCACTTTTAAAATATGAAACGTCTGAGTTTCTTCCCTAGTGTGTGCAAATAAGCGTGTTTCACTTTCTAAACTCCTTAATCACCTCGTGTGTTTGTAAAAGGTCCCTTTCTGCAATGAGAATTTTAAAAAAGGAAACCTAACATTCAATTGCAGTGTTTTCTCAAAACACTTTCTAATTCTCAAAACGCTTATTTCTGCTTGCATGTTTCTGAGTTTCTGTCTCCGATGGATTTCTCAGATATGTTTTATGTTGTGTTATGATGTTTCTAATTTGGGTGGTGAAAGGTTAAAAGATACGCCTGTATGAAATTACCCAGTGGCTCTTGTGAACTAACATCACATCTTATTGAGTATGATCACTCTGTCATTTGCTTTGGCTACAGCAAAGCTTTCAGATACAGTAGGAATAAGTTGGGATCCCCAGAGCCTACTGTAGAATTTGAAGGGGGGCAAAAAGACAGTTTCCTTGCCTAAGAATCGCTAGCCATGTGTAAAGAGACGATGCTCTGGAAAATGTTGTTTTTCTTTGGCTGCCCTTTAGTCAGATCTTCTCACTGCTGGCATTGTGCAGAGTCAGCGTAAAAGGTGTATTTAGCATTGAGGGATTTGGTAAATACTGCTTTATTGTGCTTCGTACTCCCTACAGGGCATTCTGAAGAGATGAATAATAAGTGTGAACAGGAAGAGCAAGTTTCCAGTCCTGTCAAATTAATTAGAGCAGTGTAGAATGAAATGAGGTTTGCCGTTAGGTAGGTTGAAAACAGGCAAAGGGAATCACTCAGGCATATACAAAAATGTTACCCCACTTCTCTTATTATTAATGTTTTCTTTTGAATCGGATAGGAAACGTAGCTATGTTTTGTTACCCGCTACAAAACTTCTCTCAAATACTGGGCAGATAAATAAAATAAGCTGGATATGCAGAGCTATCCCCCTGCTGTGGCAAAAGCGAGAACTCGCCAAGCGATGCTGCTGCCCTTATAGCTGCTGTCGAAGTGTTTCCTTACGGTTTTAAGGGAATTAGCGACACCCAAGCTCAATGTCATTTAATTCCGTAAAGACATTTTAGAACTTGACTCAGCTCCCAGCTGTAAAACAGTCCCTCTGATTTGCCAGCCGCCTGCTTCGTAATTTTCTGAGACTTGCAATTTTCCTTATAGCGGCCCAAAAAAGCCATTCTCGGTGTCATACTTGGGCTCTAGCTTGTCTCTTTTCCTAAGCCTCTTCAGACAGCCACCAACATAGGAGGTAAAAAAGGGTCTGATCCAAATCCCGCTTGAGTCAGTGGAAAAGATTCCTGCTGAATGAAGTGAGGGCTGGATAAGATCAGTAGACCCTATTTTTTCATTCCCTGCCTAGACAGGAGTGATCCCTATTGTGCATTTCCAAGCTCTGGTATGAAATGACTCAAACTCTGAGGCTACTGCTCCTCCTGAAAACTACTCCCCAGACTAAACAGACCATCTGATAAGAAAATTATCCCCCCCTGCATCACAAGCCACCCTCTTTACTTTGTTCCCTTGCAAAGCCTTAATTTTTATTCTCCCTCAGTTGCGTTTTCACATTTCAAGTGATAATTAAGAATCCAACATATTCCTCCTGCACTTTGCATTTGTACAAATTTAGGTGCTTTCATACTTCCTTCTAAGTCAGTCTTTCCAATTTTTTGAGCACTTTATTACTCTTCTGTGACTTCACTCCAATTCCTAAACCTTATTTCTCTCACTTGCCTGCATATGGTGCCGAGAGATGTGAACTGCTTTAGCACAGTACAATACAGCAGCTGTCCCCACCGACAAGAATATTTGGGTGGGATTCTTTAGATCCTTGGCGTTGGTCACCCTAGACTACTTTTCAGCTGATAGCGGGGGGGGAAAGGCAGTTCTAGGGCCTTATTTGTGTCATCCTGAAGCAGAGGTTTCAAACAGGTCAGACTGTGCCCTAGAAATGGCTGTTTCTCTACTGGGAGATTCATAAGGGAGCCTAGAAGGACCGGTGTGGCTGTGAAGACATCTCCCACAGACATCTCCCATCACATGATGGGAGTCACGCCCTTGGAAATGTGCAACTGGAAACGCTGCTCAGCGTGGCTTTGAAAGGCAACAAATGCCACGTCTAACAAAATTAAGCTGTCCTGAAAAACTTATTCCACTAACTTCTTATTCAGGGAGGCGAACAAAAATTAAGCATTTTTATAACCTTGGAAGCTCCCGCTTTGAAGTTTTTCGAATGGAAACTTGTGGTCGTTGCTGCTGTTTGTGTTGAAAAGTGTTACAATGAAGATGCACCAGATTTCTAAAATGAATTAACAAAAAATTATGCGGAAACATGAATGAAATGTTTCGGCGTTCCCTGCATCCCATTTTCAGTTTAGCCTCAGGTTTCTTTTTCTAATTTTGGTTCACAGAGAATTTCAAACGTCTTATGCTCAGCCTGCTTCAGAACAAAGTCACACTTCATATTTGGCATTTCCAACTAAATCGAGATTAGAGAGTTAACTCCTGCTCCATTCTGTTGTTCATACACAGCCTTCCTCAATCTGTATTTTTGATTCTCTCTTTTGCTCTTAATAGAATATGGGGATATTCACTTTCAGTTTTGCTCCACTTGTCCTCTTTTTCTGAAGCTGCAATTTAGATGTCACTGTTGGCCTCTGAAAAGCACAGACTGTTCTCCATGTACCGTACTTGACCGCGAGGGTGTGGGGAGGAACAGAGAAGGTCAGGGAGAAAAATCTCATCCTTACACTTTTCAGTCCAAAATTCATCTGATGTGAATCAGCGCAGCTCAGCTGACTATTGCTTGGTGCCTCCGACGAGCTCAGATCTCACCATGGGATGTGCCTGTGCCATGTAAAGCCAAGGTGAAGGCATATCACTCTCCTTTTTCGGGTGGGTGCGGCGGCGCGGGAGTCAGCTCGTTGAAAGAAAACATGAAGAAGAGGGGCTTCAAAATCCGTGACATTCCTGCAAGCAGGCTGTTACCACTGATTTTCTTTCACTTCCCTAACTTCCACTTTTGGCAAACGTTTTAGAGTAGCCAAGGAACTCCTGCTCTAGGATCTACAGAGGGAAGATGGTCCACAAAGGGAATAGTTTCAGCACTGGGGACAATAAGACTTCTGCGGCCTGAGACTTAGAGGCAGACGCTCCCTCCTCTTTTTTAGAGAATTTCAAAATGCTTTGGTTTTCATTCCAAATGGGAAAAAACCCAGACGTTTTACAATTGCAAAACCCTCCATAAAACTGAATGATCTTTCTCCCCACAGCTCCATCTGAAACAGATGGAAATTTCTTTAGTGAAGTGACCGCTTAATTAAAAATATGTGATACCAAATTAATACCGTTTCAGCAGGTACTGGGAGGACGAGTGAAGATTGTCCAACCTTCTCCAGGTGTCTAAGACAACTATCTATTGCTTTTTAAGGTGCCTGGCAGCTGGTAAGTAATTTAAACGACGCCTGTCGGCTCCCAAATAGAAGAAATAAATGAACACAAAAGAGCAAGATTTCAATTAAAGTTCATCATGTAAAACAGGCCTCATGCCTTCCCTGACCACAGAGATTAGCTTTTGTGTCTGGAATTGCATTTCATAAACCTCCTCCCTCGACATGGAACATCTGCTCCCTTTAGGACTATTGTTTTACACCCATAAATAAAACATAAAATTACATTTTTGTCACTCTTCAGGCCAGATCTTCAGCTGGCATAAATCAATGGCAAGCAGTCAACCTCAGCAGAGCTCTGCTGACTTAAACCAAATGAGGATCTGGCCCTTGACGCTTTGGTGCTGAAGAAAATAATGGGTCTGGGCAGACTGTGTGGGACATTGTTTATCAGAGAATGTGTGTGAAACTACGTGGAGCAAGTAACCATAAAGCATGATTGATCTCTCCAGCATATTTTAACACTTTTTTTTTTTCCCAGTGTTTACTGAAACCTTTTAGGTAGTGCAGTCTTCTCAGATATCATTTTATGTTTGAAAAGCTTTCTAATTCATAATGAAAAGTTACGCGTCGCTCCAATGAACCTCTAGCTTCAATTACTTGCTGTGCAAATGGCTGGCCTGCATTTTGACCAATGTTTATGGTGCCTGGCAATTTTTCAGTAGCTACTTTACCCTGATATGATTAATTTCTTGCATAATATGAGGTTTTGCATGTGTGGAGCTGAAATAATCCTACTAGGCAGAAGAGAAATAAAAGAGCTTGTGTGTTTCAGCTCTAAAAACATTTGAAACATAACATCACAATTTTAAGCGTGCCAATGATAATACAAGTTAGCCATGGATGAAGACGACCACAAGAGACATGAAGTTTCTGACGGGATTCAGCATGAAAGTCATTACTTGGCTAGTAAGGTCAGCACACTAGATGATAGCTGGGCAGCCCCAGGAGCCAGGAAGCAAGAGACAAACCTGGAGCTCATCCTACGTGTTTGCGTCAGGAGAAGCAAGAACGGCTGCCGGTACCCGGCTGCTTTCTTAAATGCCAAATCCTTCCCTACCTGCTAGTCTCCCTTTGCACCAGGAGTGTTAACGTGTATTAACTACCCTGCAGTAAACGGAGGTAGAACTTGAAGAAACAAATCTCCATTTTAAAATATGTTTAGCTTTAAGCACCTGAGAAATCTCCCTGGTGGCATGCTGGAAAGCTAGATCTGTGCTTTAGCTTCTTTAGCTGGATCCGGGACCTGGCCAGACTTCACAGCTGGGGACTGGAGAGAGATATTTGGATCTATGCAACCCTAAAAGACAAACACTGCTGACAGCTTTTTTTGAAAGGACTTGAGGAGAGCAGGAAACTCAACCCTTACTGCATTCTAAAGCAGAAAGACATTTCCACGGGACCTGGCACTCAGTCCTCTCTGGGCTCTGTAAAACGAGCAATACGGAGCGTTATCGCCCAAGCCATCTCCCTGCTTCTGCAATACCAATCGAGACTCCTGCTCCGATTCAGTTTATCATTTAGTGTCTAAACGCAAGCGCATCCCCTTCAGTGATTTAAGCTAAAATACTGTGCTTTAAAATCGAAGAGGCCCTTAGGTGGACACGTGATCCCATGTGCTGATTCAGACGTGGGGAAGTTATCTTCAGCAAAAGTTGTGAAGAGAATCACTGGAGGTGGTAACCTCTTAAACCACCTTCAAAAGAAGCCCTTAGGTGCCTTCAAAATCCCAACCTCCATATTTTTACCTAATACAATCGCATACTTGTCACCTTAACGGAAAGTACGTCTACATTGCAAATTCCAGTATAGCGAAGTGGTACTCAGACTAGCTATAAATGAGCTAGCCATAAATGAGCCTGCTTTCTGGCAGGATAAATTAGCCCATATGGAGCTAACACTGCCAAAAAGCAGGGTAAATTAGTCCTCTCGGTGTTCTCTGCTGTCTCATCTACACCGCGTCCAGTATCCACAACGGTTCGTTTACAACTAGCTTGGGCATTTCTACATTGTCATGTGGACATACTCAGAGCAATATTGTTATTATTGTTGTAACGTTTAGGAGAGCACAGGAACCGAGCCTAACGGGCCATAGTTACCTTTTGCCTTTGCCTTTTAGCTCAGTGCAGAGGGGCCGAGTCGGAGGTGACAGCACTGCCGCACGACCCCACTGAATTCAGCAGTTATTTCTGCTTACATGAATGTATACAAATTAGATGGTCATCTTGGGTGATAATGAATACTGAGTCATCCGGAACCCAAGAAGTTACTTCATGGCCACAAAGATATGCCACGGAGAAGCACCTGATGCTGAGACTTCAGGTGGGTTTTTTTTTTTCTGTTTAATTTTTTTAAGCAGGCCCTTTTCAACACATTCTGTTTAAAATAAACAGGTGACTTATGTGGGATTAGTTGACCTGCCCTGGGTGACTCAGCCAGTTTGGTCCTTCAAGTTCTAAAGAGACTGAATCTACAGCAGCATTCCTTAGGTTGCAACATTCTATTCTAACGTCTAAGGGCCGATTTTTTCTGAATCTCAAACACTTTGAACGGTTTCGAATAAAAAAAAAAAATGCATTAAAAAACTTAAGAAGCATGTTAGAAAATTACCTGGATGAGCTGAATTCAAAAGGGGTCCTGGGTATCTGAAGCAACATCTACCCCTGACATCTGAAGTGAGGCGGAACTTCACGAGGCACCTATGCAGACAAAAGAAACGGAAAACTGAGCAAAGATCACTCTGTACTGAACACCTTCAGATACACTGATAGGTAGAAAACCGCTCAGTATAGACACACTTCCGCTGCCAGGGAAGTGCTTAAGGCAGGATGGCTTATTTCAGTGAGGTGAACTGAAAAAGAGCTACGCTAGTAAAAGCTGCACCAGTACAGCTGCATCTGACAATCAGCGCTTACACCAGTACAGCTATCTGGCAAAAAAATCACATCCAATTTAACGCACGCATGCCAGCAAGACCTCTAACACCAACTCCAAATATATCACATCAACAGAATTCTGTAGGTTTCAGAAATTAATTACATCCAATAGTGCATAATTTTACAACCAGATAGTCTGACACATGAAAACACACTTCAAATCGCTGGTTGACTTATGCGATCTTCCTCGGTACCAGGAAGAGTGAAGAAGACAACTTTAAAATGCCCCAGTGCTATCCAGTTTCCCACTCAGTGTTCTGCCTTGTCTAGACTTTGCAGCAAAATGGGGTAGAGCAATCGGCATGTGATGAAATCTCCTTGAAAATGTGAATGTAGCCCTTTCTATTTCTCTGTTTACTTACAGATCAGTGTACCCCTGAAGAACTATAAACAGCTGAGAGCAAAAAATAAAGGGACCTCTGAAAAGTTTTATGTCCTCCAAACTATAAATGTCAGGTGGCAATACTAGGCAGTTTATTTTTCTGCAGAAATATATAATTTTTTTTTTTCCCCACAAAAATATTTTCTTTGAAAAAAATATAGCTAGCTCGTCACTGGCAATTTTATGAAATACATATATAAATTTGCAGCGGGTACTGATGAATGCCTTTAATAAGTTGAGATGACAATTTTTTTTTCTCCTGCCCAAAGGAAAATAACGTGTATATTAAAAAGTGCTCGCATTTTAGGTTTGGGGTGTTTTTTCTGATGGTGGAGGGGTAATGAAAAGTATCGGCCAGCAGTAACACACCCAAGGATCTGTATAAAAATCCTGATAAGGCAAAATTTTGGTATAGCGGCGAAGAACTGCAATGGGCTGGGCAACTTCAGGAACAGCATTTGCCAGACCAAGCGTGGCATTTTTACCCAGCTAAGGGCCGGTGCGCGATGTGAAGTGATGGAGTCAAGCACGTGCGCATGGCTGGGGGGCAAGGGGGCACACACAACATTTTCCGAAGGTGGGATTCCTCACTACTGTGCTTTCCCTCCCCAATTAAGGGTTGAAACGAGCCACTGGAATCTAGTGTATATCCTGGGGAAATGAACGCCCTGGCTGCTTTCCAACTCGTATTTCTCTCTTTCTACAGCAAACAAACAATAGGCCAAGTAGGATGTTGTACGTCGCCCTGGGGGAAAAAAAAAAAAAAAAGTGAAGTATTGATAAACTGAGATTAATTTTTACAAAAATGTTTATATCAAGTGCATATGCTTTGCCTCTTGGCCATTATGGAAATGTCAGGGGTTTAATTGGCAGCTGTGAATAGCAGCACCTGCAAACAGCTCAGGGCTTGTTCCTGTGGTCTGGCAACATTCTTACTTTATGCTTTAAATAAAGGCTTACTCCCTGAGACAGAAATAACTGACAGCAGATGATTGATGATTGCCCATCACGCAATGGCTGACATCTACCATTCACCGAATCCATTTACAATTTCGCTTCCAGATTTCATTAACAGGGCCGTGACATCTAGGAAGGGGATTGATACAGATGGCAGCTCAGTTACAGAGTTCAGCTGATGCTGGGCGTATGTTAAGCATGGAAAACAGATTACTATGAGCTCCAATCTATCTCGTGTGGTACATTTTGGAAACCCTATCTGTTTACTCCAGGTAACCTTTTATAGTTCTATTTATCCTGCCTAGTTTCAAACCAGCTAACAATTTTCCATAGTGGAGAATTTATAGTGCCATTTGCAACACGCGTTTATAAAATACTTACTTCCGTGAAATATTAAGACAACATTTTGGCATTCTAAAGGTTCCCTTTTTGCTTAAGAAGGAAAACAAAAAAAATGTGAGCACATAAAACCCGTGATTTCCCTCATCACAAATATCCTCTTCTGAGCATAACACGGCTCGGCACAAATGGCTCGGTCCCCACCGCACACCTGCATAGGTCTCAAACCCCAGCGGCCGCGGAGCTCAGAGGCAAATAAAGAAGTTTCCAGCTAGAGGGGCCAGTCCCACTTCGCTCGAAACTCCCGCTGACCTCTGCCTGAGATGGGACACAGCGTCCTGCAAAGCCTTGTTTTTATCTCGAGCTCATCGGGTTTGGCACAGGCTGTTCTTCAGGAAGGCCGAGGCTCAAAATGCAATTTTCCATTTTCATTAAGAAGCTGGGCCAAATACCAGGTCTGAAGTTAGTTTTCAAACCCCAGAAAGTCTGGAGCTGCTCAGACACAGGATTTCAAGCCGGCTCGCGGTTAGGGTGGGAGACGCCTCTAAAATTCAGATAGCCACCTTCAGATCGAGGGTTTAGGCTTGGACACCTTTGGTACCTGCGTGGACATCCGTACAGGAGCAGCAGAAAGTGCTGATACTCACCCTAAGTGGCTCTTGACTCTAATTTAAAGAGTACCGAGAAATCTGAAGGGCCACCCCTGGACTAAACCGCTGTGCTGTAAAAGTAAACAATCGCAACTTAAACACTCATAACCACCGATTCCATGCAAAGAACCATAACCGAGCCTCAAAGGAGGAGAGAAGAAATATGCAGGGTACAAACTAGTTATAACATCGCACCTGAGTGAGCAGGGTGACACTAAATGGGTCGCTGCAACTGCTCTGTACAGCTCAGCCGCTGAGAAAGTGTTTCTTCCCCATTATTAAATCTTGCTTTTGCTTTTCTAGCTCAGTTGGTGAAGTTCTCAGGCCCTCTCACAGAGCCCTCTCTGGGAACGCACCTCTTCTGGGTAGGCGCCTGAGCCAAGCCTGAAAGCAGGTGGGCAAGCAGGGCTCTGGGGGCAGCTGCCAGAAGCTTCAAGGAGACGGTCTTCATTTTCACATCAGCACACGACCTGGAGCAAGCTTTTAAAACCATGCACTGCGCCCTTTCCCAGCTGCTCTACCCCCTTTTTACCTTCTTCAAGTCCGCCTAGCTTCACCCTCTCCTACTTTGCTGTCAGCAGGGTCTTCCAAAACCCAAATTTGTTACCTCTGTTCTTCCAGCCAGTGGAAACTGGTGTTAATGCACTTCTTCAGCAGGTGCAGAGATAGCCATTTTCCAGACTGACACTTCTAATGGCTTTCCAGAAACAGCTCTGCTTCATCTCAAACTTGCTGAGCCAAATCCATTCCTTCCGTATTTCAACCAACTTTGTACATTTAAGCCACTACTTCAGTCTCCGTACATAATTGTATGCAGTCTTTCTTGTAAAAAAAATCAGTGGTTCTTTTCTTTATTGTGATTATTTAAAGCAATTAAAGATGATCGCGTGTAAACTCCAGAATTAACATTGTGCAAATATTTATACAGAAGCTAAAGCTAAGACTCTTCCCCCTTTCTAGGTGAAACATGGAAGACTCGTTCCAGAAAAAAAAAATACATTGTCCAGTTTAACTAAAGACGGCATGACAAGTCTTCCTTTCTGCCTCATTTAAAAAAAATGTGATGCTCTTTGTAAAGAAAGCAGCCGCCTTCTCTCTGTACCTCCTCTTACGTGTGCCACCACTGATGGCAATAGAGGACAGCACAGAGGTTTTCCAAGAAATTCCCCTAAAGTCCCAACAAGTACCTTTCTGTAACATCGTTAAATTCAACAATGCAAAAAGGATTTTTTAAAACTTGCCAAAGACACATGAAAAAACGCAGCAGCTGTAACCGAAACAGCTACTCCCTGCTTTGGACATGAGGACCTGCATGCCCAGGCTTAAACAGGCCTTTAAAAAGCTAACTGTGGGCACCCCTTTTTTATTCCTGCTCCTGTAATTTTGATCCAGCCGAATGGATCTGCACTGAATTTTCTGCTGTCTAGTACACAGCTGGAGGTAGGGGAATATTTTTTTGCTATTCTTTGTAAAAAGCACACTAAGGCGCTACTCCAGCCTGGCACTCAGGCGGGTGGTCAACGCCACCTCCCCGCAGCAAAGCCTGGAAGCAGCACTTTAAAGTAAAGCTTGTGTTCTGGTGCTCTGTTGAGCAGGGGTTCCAAAATATGAGAGATGCACCCCAACGTCAGGAAGAACAGCAGCCCACCCCAGTTCTGGAAGTTCAAGTGCGGGCAGCTCTGAGCTGTAGTCATCGGGGCTCTCTCTACAGCCAGTGGGTAGAAATAAGTACCCGCAGGCTGTGAATCATCTCCTGCTACGCTAGGCACCTAAACCACGCCAAACCAGCCGGGAGCTCCAAGTGCCTGTTTCCTACCACTGATTAGATGAAACATTCAAACAACTGGCTTAGACACGGGCGCCGACTTCACTGCCACCTAAAATGACACGAGTCACATTCCATCCATAAAAACCAAATCTCTAGAGAAACCTTACAGGTGCCCCGGGAGTGAAGTTACAAGTATACAGATTTATTTTTTTTTTTTTAATTTTCAGCTCCTGCATGATCCTGCTTCATCAGTTTTCAGGTAGGAAAGAAATGAAACAGAAGAGTCAATATATTAAATACTATTGGGAGGATCTCCACTTCTGCCTTGCAGTTACGTGTAGCCAGGGGATGCTGCAGTGTGGCCGCAGAGACAGAGAAAGGTATGTCCAGCAAGAAAAAATCTCAACTTGTGGGTGCAAAGTACTGTCCCAGAGTTTTGCCGTTCAACGGGCCATGGGTTGCCTTCGATGTGGTTTGAAGCTCTGAGGCAGACCAGCACTGACCAGCCAACCTGCTGGCTTGGCACCGAGGCAGCGCAGGGAGCAGACGCCGCCTCTCTGCTGCTGCTGGAGCTCCTGCGTGCAATCATCTCCAGGACATGAGTGATGAGGAACAGCTTGGGATAGTAATATTTGCTACTAGCCTAGCTGGCTTCCTGAGAAAATGTCTTAGCGGACTCAGGTATTTTGGTTTTTTGTGACTGTGGTGTATTCTTGTCCCCAAATGTCCCTTACAACCTTAGGATAATGGAGGAGAGACAGATGCCTCCACCAGCACATGCCAAGGACTCCACTTACACCCTTAATTATTGCCTACTTTGACTTGCTCTCCAGAGGCATCAACTTTCCCATACTGAATATAAGCTAGCCAGAGGAGATATTTCTGCTTAAAATTAAGTGCCTAAATCCATGCATGCACTTCGGGACAAACATACTCCCAGGCTGCTTCTGAAGGTAAAACCTTCAATGATTTTGAGAACACAGCGCCTGCAAAAAAATGGGCACTGTGGGGAAGTCTATTTAAAAAAAAAAAAGTAAAAAGCCCAAACTTATTTTACACTGAGATGAATGATACATAATAAATTAAAGCTGTACTCAGTGGCAAAGCATGCGAAAGGACTGTTCAGCAAACTGCTTTTTTGGCTACACATCATCCACCTGGTGCTCTCAATTAGGCAGGGGTTCGGTGTAAAAGCGGTGTACGGTTAGGTAATAAAAGATCAAATCAAAACGCGCCCATGGAAGGAAGAGGAGTAAAGGTCAGGCCTGCCACACTCACCGCGTCACTTCTCTGTTTCTGAGCTCTTCGTTTTCCAATCAGTACATTCCTGCAGCATAATGGAGAATCTGGCACGAAGCTCTACACAATACGTTTCTTTACGATTACCCAGCAAAATATAAATGCTGCGCTCCCAGAGCCAAGGAGCACCACTAATTTCCACTGAGGTCAGTAGAAGCTTTGGGTATTACTCCAAATCCCTGACAGTAGGCTTTTTTAAAATTTTCCATTTTAATTGTTTCAAAACTTTAAGAGCGAACTGAAAACGGTACAAAACAATGTAAAATAGATAGCACTGTAAATCGTGCAAAAAAAAAAGTATTAATAGATATTGGCCAAGGTGCTACTTTCCAGACAGTGCCTCCAGTTGCCTCAAGAGTTCCAACTGGCAATTACAATTTTTTTCAGCTCTGTCCCTTATTTTCCTTTAAATACCGACGCATCCATATATAACATAACATAACATAACATAACACAACGCGATCCAAGGTAACCCTCTAGAAATAAAAATGTGCTTTGGATCAGATCCTTGTTATTATAGGGATGGTGAACATTTGATCTGTATTTATTGCGCTTGGACTGAAGTGCGCAGACAAGTAAGTGTCCTCAGTTGGGCAGTTAGCGGATCTTTACTTATAATTTATAAATAAAGACTATGTTCCCATGAACAATGGCTCAGTGCAGCCTACTAACCATCGCCCTTGTGTCACTCCACTCAAATAACCCTCCTTCCTTTCCTGCATGGCTGTGGTTGAAGGCTTAACAGGGTTACCCTGTCTCGTATATCAGAGGCACATGGTGTGGCACTCAATTGTTATTTTGAAATGAAGGAGAAAATTGTTTTCGCAGACACCGGAAAATATCCGAGCTATATCAACTCTGTTTGGGATGTCCCAGGAAAAAACCCAGCTCCCCTAACTGGGCAGGAAAAAAAAAAAAAAAAAAGACGAGGGCAGAGAAATTTGTATTTACACTAAAATAAGGGGAACCTTGCCCAATTCAGAAAATTTAACCCCAGTTTGCTTCTAGGGTAACATTTTTCTTGAAAGGAAAGGAAGCCATTCCGCCTCCTCACGTCCCGGCTTCTGTTTACACAGACTTATTGTGCAACTCATCCATGCTGTTGATCCTCTTACGCTCTGAATCATGACATTTGCTTGGACCATTACGATAAAACCTCATTCATTTCTGGCAGATAAAATCTCTGTTTTCCATGCATGAGGGCAGACAACACAGTAACAAAAACACAAATCCAAGAGCAAAACACTCGTGTGTTCTTCAGGGCAACATGTTGAAAAGGCAGAAAAGTGTGTCAGAAGTGGAAAAAAAGGGGCCACCAAATGGGTGTAAATAAAATTCTGCTGCAAGGCCGTTTTCCACTGCCAAGAGGTGTAAAGAGGCCTCAGTATTAATGAGAATCAAGCCCTGTGGCAGAGAAGACAGATGTTGGCTCATAGCCCACAGATAAATTAATGGCAGATAGCAGAGTACAGCCTAGGATTTACCCCAACAGCGTAACTCAACTGATTTTACACAGCCACATACCAAGAATTTGATCCCAAAGGCAGCAGCCCTCTACACCGCATGGACAAAGTGCGGGTGGAAAACAAATCCCCAGGGGACGACAGCATCTGCTGCAATCTCCTGCTGGGTCAGACTGGATAACCTACCAACCACTCAAGGCGAAAGCATCCTCGCAATAGATTCCTGATAGTTTTCTCTGGATACAAATAACATCTTGTGTTGTTCTCCTGAGAGAAGTTTTGAGATGACTTACCTATGCCTTTACTCAACTCTCTAAGAACAATCCTGCTGCATAAATTCACGCTGAGGAGAAATTAATAGCCCTTCAGGTGAACTGGAGGCAGCCTTGAATTCTGGAAAGATGGGTCAATCATGATTTTTTAAAATTACAGACATTCCATCGTGGTCGTTTGTATACGGTCATATGCAAGAGCTCTATATTTTTACTTTTTTATTAGGAGACAGCTAAAACAGGTAACTAACAAATGTTACTGACAGAGGAGACACAAAATTTATCCCCTCTCCCACCAAAGGCATTTAGAGAACTCGCTCTGTGCAGAACATCAGCACGAGACCTCTCCTCACCATGCCTCTGCTTTAATTGTGAGTCTCAGCATCTGCACTGCAAACAACTATTTTTTTCCAGGGGTTCATAATTCAAGTTTAACAGATTGCTCTAGGCTGACACATGGTTTCAACTTGGGAGCAAGCATTTCTTTTATAAACGGCTTTTTCTTTTCTTTTAAATGGTGATTTCTTTTCAGTTTTGCTTGTAATGTATGTAAAATGATTTGGGATGCTTTTTGCACTTGTGTACAGTAACTCAAAAGCAGCTTTCATTGGAACAGCGGAATTTGGCAAGTGAACAGTCAATATTGCCCTCTAATTGCTTTTAGCGTCTTTGCAGAAATAAAAACGTCATTTAAAATGGCTGAGATATTTCAATTTGAAAAGTGGCTACTGAACAGGCACAATAATGGCATGGATTTTTACTTTACGCATGTAATGCACATATTCAGCATAATGTGATCCCTAAAATATACATCTCCAGATTAGGGCTGTACTAATCACTGATTTTTTTTTTTTTTTTCCACTTCAGTGGCTGAAATGGAAAAAATAAGATCTGTTTGGATTGATCATTGAACATTTTTCCTTCTTTCTCTTTCTCCATCAAAATCCAAACCATTTTCCTATCGGGGTAATAGAAGGTTCCTTCTGACCCAAAACATAATGTAACATCTCCATTTGGGGGTCAAAAAAAAAAAAAAGAGTAACAGAAAAAAAAAATTTTAAATGATATATTAAACACACTGTAAAAAACAAGACAAGGACATCACGATGTCCTTCCCCTTCCTGTCCAACCCTGACATCACACTCTGAGGACATACACCCTCCAGGTTTAAGCCCCTCTTCCTTCAGAAACCTTAAACACATATTGACTTGGGAGCGCCTGTAATACTGGGCTACCAGCTACCTTAGGAGGACGCGGTCCATTCACAGTCCCGCTCATTGGTTTCTTGTGGCCAGCAGGAGTCCATTAGCTAAAGAAGTCTTTACATCAAGAGTGGACTTTCGAGTTTGCTCCCGAGATCCGGAGATGGACCAGAGCACATGCCCTTCCTCCCCTCTGGATTACGGTCATATGGACTCTCTCCACAGGCCAATGAATATTTAACAAAACCTTGCATCTCCACCAGCTTTGACACGGCAGCCTTGTACCTAAGCGCACGTGGTCACCTGCCCGTGAGAGCAGCTGTAGGACAGAGAGAAGGTGGGAGCACAGATAACCCCAGGAAGAGGGGGGGGATCTCTCACTTCCCAGGTAACTGCTCCAACAGCGGGGCAACGGGAAGCGGGAAGCGTTACCTCCTTTCTCTGCAGATGTCTTCGGTGGCTTTGAACAAGCCCAGGCTTTGCCAATGAGTGGCAGGGGAACGCCTGCTTTGTGAGATCTGCCAGGAGCTTAAATGCCCGCAGGTGATGGTACCAGTAGATACTTAGATACCACAAGCTTTCCAACAACATGATGTGGCTTTACGGTGCTTTGAACCTCTCAAATGACCCCACCAGCCTCCTCTCTCCATCACGAGATGAGTTTTAAGATTGTGGGGTTGTTAGAAATACATTGTTTTCATTTGCCATGCATTGTTTTTAACAGGCAACACTACACTGGTGAAGATCAAAGCTTTTGTTTATGGTTGGGGTTTTTTTTATTTTACAAGAAGCTAGGCATGAATCTGTGTTCATGTGACTCCAGAGCCTGAGGCTTTAGAAATCATCACAGGAATCTCACTAAACATCATGTGTTGACAGCGGTGCAAATAGCGAACATTCACTTGTCTAGCGAGATTGTATATTAATTCAAGACCATCGAGAACCACGACCATATTTCTCTAAAAGGCAACAACAAGTCGGGGCGCACTAGCTGGGCGAGAGGGCTGAACAAACAGGCGTTGTTCAGACCTTTTCATGCCCGTGCCGGGGTGCTTCAGTGCGAGAAGTCCTTGCTGAACCTCTCCCGTCCACCCCCCTGGTCTGAACAGATCCGCCACAGTCACTAAGAGGCTTTTAAAACGTGGCACTAAGTTACAATATGCCATTCTAGGTCTTTTTCTGACAGGTAATCCTCAGCTCCATCTGTCCAGATGGAGTTAATTTGGCTGAACTGTGCTGACCTGGGTGAAGGATTTTCAAATATAAATGGTACAAATACAACTTGCTCTGGCAACAAAGTCGTCCTATGTTATGATTTCCACCATCTCTCCCCCAAGCCTGCCTTATAAGGAGCGCGTTCCTTCTACTGGGATTCATTCTGTCATTAATCTACGTCTTCTTTCAACAATAAAAGAAATATGGGATGAGATTACCCAAATGGATGGCCTGGTGCAGACTAGAGAACACTTCTTTTTAATAGGGATTTAAATTTGACATCAGTTAAATGTCTTGTGCCATCATGTTTCAGCTCTGTTATGTGGATTCTGGACCACGCTACCTACTTGGATATGAATGCACTGCACTGATTTAAGGCTTCTCCCCCGGCAATTCACAGGAACTGAAATCCCATATCCTGCTCCAGAGCTCGCTCGCTTGGCCAAGGCGGAGTCACGGGGTGGTGGAAGCTCTTCCCAAGAGGGACAGGCAGCCGCTCTTCACAGTTCGGCTACGCTGTCTGCCCACGTCAGCTGGGAAAGGAGCAATAAGAGGCAGGAAAGGGCAAGGGCTGCCGCCAGGACCTGGGCTAGCTTCTGCGCAGCACAACCTGGCCCCGCCTGCACTTCTCGTCTCCCTGCCGCTCCCGGGAAACAGCAGTATTTGCTTGAGTTACCCTCCTGTGAGAGGAAAATAGGGCCAACGGAGCAAATGTTTCTTATCCCTAAAGCGACTGTTCTCATTTTCCATTAGCTAGGTTTAATTAAAAGGCTAATAATATGATTGACCCTATGAATTCAACTGCAAGAGAAATAGCCTTCGTCCAGCAGCATTCAAGCAAGACCTGAAGCTGTGAAGGGGAAAGCTCCTTCGCCCCCTTACACTAAAACTGATACAAATGGTTTTCTTTCAAAACCCTCAATCCTCTACTCTGAGGCAAGCTTGTTGGTCCTGGGACTACTTCTACAGACTCTGAGATACCGCACATTACATTCTGGCTGCTGTGCTTATCTCCAAAGAAATCGCTCTGGGTAGTGAAAAAAACAGATTTAAAAATAATAATCTCCTCCCTAGCGAGTAGGATATGTGTTAATTTTCACTGCTAACTATCTGCCTAATATTGTTGATCAAATCTTCGATTAAAATAACATTAGCAGCTGAGCCTGCGTGTCAGGGAAGGAACTGAGCGAATTTGGTTCAGACTGTTATAATAATTTGGATTTCTTAAGTGCTTTGTGATAATACAGTACCCTGAAGAGCTAATATTTGTTCAGTAAGGGCAGGCAACATGATTCTTTTATTTCCTGCCTCTCTCTCTCTCCCATGCACTGACTGCTAGATACTAAGACATGTTTTTATTGTTTCTCAATAATATTGAGGCAGTACCTAGAGTTTTCACGTTTTCATTGTGTGCTACATAAAGAAAGTAAGATTCTGCTCTTATTCAGAGAAAGCGATCACTGAATAGACAAAAGGGAAACAAACCAGGGGAAAAAAAGGCTGGCAAAGAAATAAATACTGTAGCCTTTAAAAATGTTAAATCATCTTCCAGTTATTTGTAATACGCATTACTGCAATGTCTAGCTGCTATTACGCTAGGTGCTGTCTGTTCACCGAGTAACAGATATTCCCTGTTCTAAAGAATTTAAAGTACAAAAATAAGATGGGAGAGAAAACAGAAAGAGGAAATTACCTGCCCAGCTTGGTGGCAGGGCTGGGAATTCACCAGCTCGCTGACGAGCCGATTCCCAAGCCGAGCTGCTGGGCCATACAGTATACAGTGCAACTCACTGGCACCCAGAATACCTTGGTCTTGGTTTTGACACATAAGAGGAGAAGGCGTCTGCACAGCAAATGTCCGCAGCCGATACACAGAGATGTAAGATGAATGACAAAAGGGAAACAGCACATAGGATTTTCTGTCTCTGGTTATACGATTCATCAAAGGCTGCACAGTAGGAATGGAATCTGAAGGGGCGCTTGAAAGGAAGGAGGGACAGGGCTTTGCTGCTAAACTGGGAGAAGATAAACTAGGCATGAGAGCTAACGGCAAAACATCTTCTCCTTTGGCCTGTATACTCTCTTAGAGAGAAAGGGCAGGACCTTCCGCTGAGCCTTTCTTACTCTGCAGAATCGCTCACTCTTATCCTAAACTAGGAAGGACTCCTCTCGCAACACGTTTTGTCATCCTTAGTGATCCTTTTTTCTTTACTGGCTTTGATGAGAAAGGCTTGTTCAAGTAAAGACCAAATAAAAGGGCTGAAGACCAGGTGTTATGTAGTCAAAGATCAATGCAAAAACAACGTGAACAGGTAAATCAGGGGCAGACAACTGAACTCTTCTGCCAGTCTTTGTAAGTTATTTATTCCGTTCCCCCCTCGTACCCTGCTCTCAGGCCACATCCAAAAGCTCACAGCCACAAGAAGCTACAGGAGACTGGTTTCCACAAAACGCCTGGCCAGCTTTCAGAGAGGGATCTCTCTGAGGTACCTCGGACTGGGCATCCAGGACTGAACATCCCAGCTCGTACATACTGCTTTGAGTGACTTTCCCTGTTTCCTACCCCAGCTTCGCTCATTAGCATCACTTCGTCTAGAACAAAGAGCATTTCTCAGTCCAAAGATGGCCAAAGGGAGAATAAAAGAAAAACAAACAGCATTGTGGAAAACTGACCGTGTTGGCCCACTGTCCCTCAGCAGCTGCTAATATATCCTCACCCAAAGAAACTTCCACTTTGTAATAATAAAGCTGCTTTGGTACCAGGGAATGCTTTAGATGTCTAAATATAACACATTGCAGGTCTGGGTGGAGTCATATGAAAAGACAGGGCCATGCCTAATGCTATAAGAAGAAACTGGCTCCGTGAAAAAAAAATAAATATTACGACTCTGGGGGGAAAAAAAAAAACAGACGAGCCTGAGGCTTTAACATGGCCCTGACTTGTATTAAATCTATAAATTGATGTTGTATACATACAGAATACATGGATATAAACTCCTGCTGCTACTTCCACAGTTCTGTAATTCAGTGTCATAATTTGGGGACAATCCTGAGCTGCCAACATCTGAAGCCCCTAGAACCGAGCGATGCCAGGCCACCAACAGACAGGAGAGACAGAGCCGATCTGTGAGCCTGTGGTGATGGCCAACTGTCCAGACACCCTGCAGCCAGCCAGCGTAGTAGCTGCGTGGGCTGCCAGATAACTGAAAATCCCAGGCATACAGACAAAAGGGACAATAAGATGACAGATAACTTGAAAAAGATATGCCTTATCACTAAAAATAATAGAATTTGCAGGTATGAGATAATAATGCTAGCGGGAGCAACGGATCTACGGAGGTAAAATCCATAACGTTTCAAAAAGACCACCTGAGGGAAAGCTGCAAAAGTATCTCAAGGTCTTGGACTGTTCCTGTGGAGCTGGAAGATCTGATCCCAATGACATGAGCAGGTAAGAGACTCATGAGATACAGCAGCGGTCCCTGGACAACCCCCTAAAGCTGTATCCAGTTCAGTGGCATCTCTGAAAGATGAGGTGATAATTAGAGCTTGAACACAGAACGCAGAATTATGTTCTTCGAAAATATTCCATCTACCTGCCTTCTCGCTCACTTGTACTACTTACTATTATTTACACCGGTAGCTAAATTCCTTGAGCTGTTTGGGAAACTGGTCGTCTGATGAAGTTTAATGGCATTCGAGAGGCAACCAAGATCTCAGAGAGGAGAACTGCATTCTGCAGGAACGTTTCACCTTCTGCTTCTGAAGTCCATGGTGGTAATATTTCCACTATATGAAGTGTATGATTTTATTCTTCCTATCAAGTAAAAAGGTCCCTCTAAAGCCAGCCCTTTCTAACTGCTGAAGGCACTAACAAATGCAACGTGCCATGGTTTAGCCCTGCATTTATAGCGAGTGTCTACACCCTGGGGCATTCAGAGGGATTTCTTCTTCAGATATAAATACATATATACACAGACACACACACATATACACATTTATAAATACATTTAGGCATAGGACTGTATTTATGATATAAAATGACTGCTTCCCTTTTAATACCCAGCTCATGAATAATTTGGGAAGACTGAGGTATTTTCTCCTGCATGACAAGCCTTAATTGTTTGGCTTCCTCATTTATCTTTGGCTCTGATTTGCAATTTATGCCTTCGCACAGCTTTCAGATATCTAACATTTCTTTTGTCCCTTGCCCATAACATTTAATTCTTCTCCCGCTGATTATTTATCTCTGTAATTTAAAGCTATATTATTTAATGCTACAAGCTATAAAGTGTTTGGGGATGCCATTTGGATGAAGGATGCTGCACAAAATAGAACTGTATTGTCCTATGACTCCAAGTTCTTCATACGTACAGTACATACCATTTCCACAATTGTAGTACGACCGTCAGTTCCATATCAATATATTGTTTATTTTTTCAGGATATCAAACTGTACATGCTTTGAAATATATAGAAACAGAAGTACTTTTTTTTTCTGGTGAAACGTTTAATCTTTAGTGTCTTAAACTAAAAGGAAGCCGAAGAAGCTGTTGCTCAAGTAGCAACAGTGACCTCTAGTGTGTTTTTTAAATTTCTTCTGTTGCATTTACACCCATTGTTCCTTTAACCTTTAGGGCATTATTTAAGAACAATTTTCCGGATAGTATTTGGACTAATTTTCTTATTGACTCTAGTCTATACCAGAACGTGATTCTTGGGTGATCTTCTTTTGTCCTCATAATCTATGGTAAAGTAAGTGTGTCTTCATTAATGACTGTAATTATCATATATAAAGTTGTCATTTAAATGAGCAATCATCTCTCTCTCTCTCACACACACACATACACACGCACAAATTGAGCTTTATTTGTAGCAGGAATTGAAATTTGGCTAAATATCCTATTTAGCTTCAAGCAGTAAACATCAGGAGCACAGATTGCATTGGTTGACAGAGTTTGTCAGCCAAGACCACAGTNTTTTTTTTTTTTTTTTAACCATACTAGTCTATACCACGCACAGATTGTCTTTCAAATGAGGAATGTTGCAAGAACACTCCATAGTGCATACAACTGTTAAATTGGCACTGCTGTCACTAAGCCGATGTCAGCACTTCCAATCTAAGCTGCTATTTTCAGGAGTTTAAAATTCAGTTACATGAGCCGTTATGTACTGGCACTTGACGCACGTGGCCCTTCAGGGAAGAAGGTTATTCTGAACTAGAGAAGCATGTGTTGGCGTTACGGGGGAATTTTTGTGCGTGCATGTGTGCGTGCGGGTGGCTGGGCATTCGCACGTTTCGGAGGCACGTCGCAAATTTTCAGGCCTGCCCATTGAGTCCCGTTAAAATTTTAGAAAAGTGTATAAAAGATCTACTTACGACAGCTACTCTCCCCCTCCTCCTACAGATGTCAAGGCCAGCCTTTCCTTTTAAGAAAATGTTCCTCTAAGCTCCTTTGATTTTTAAAGAGAAAAGTGAATTGTTGATGAAGCTGGTTAAGTCTGGGAGTCATGAGACACAATTCCTTGCAGGTTAAAGAGAACAGATCTGGGGATACATTTTAAAAGCAAAGCACCTGCAGACTGCGTGTGTACTACTGAACAAAACTACAGACACAAAGAACAGCTGAGCCCGCTTACATGCTAACACAACCCTACATTCTGCACCCTAAATTATGTTTGTGACATGGGCACTGATATTTTAAAGTACAACCCCGATTTTCTTCATCCTTTCATGTTCTCGTGGGAACACCTTCCCTGTAATGCTTTGTCTGCGCCCCAGTTTAGCCAGCGTTCATGCTTAACCTTAAGCAAGTGATCTCAGTGCAACTATCCACCTGCCCAATGGAGGACGCATCCTCAAGCAGCTTGCTGTGGCTTCTATTTTACATCCCCAGCGAAAGAGCATCTCCTATTTCTTCGTTTCAGAGGCAGGGATCCCTGTGATCTATCAAAATCACCGAGATGTATTTTATAAGAAAAGAAGACGACAAACTGGGACTCCATCTTTCCGTCATGGTGCTGAACTTTCAATTTTCCTTCCCACAAATGTGTGAATTAGGGATGGTGATGGCCTTAATTTGATTCCTCTGGCTCTTCTCAAGTAGTGACAGCACCCCAGTGCCATTTTTTATTTTAATTTAAGGGTGTCTGGATCCATCCAAGGCAAGGGAGGAAAAGCTTTGCTCCCATATTTAGACGAACAAATGAGCTTAGGAAATCCAGGAAAAAGATGCAAAGCGATTATAACGGGTAGACCTTCAGTGTGCTGACTGCATTGCTGTGGAGGAGGAAAGTCAGGTTTCTGCTTGGCTAATGGAAAGGAAAAAGAGCAAATAATGGAAAAAATGAAGTTGCAGAGGTCCCAGACGGGTGTTATGAAAGGCTTGGACCTACCTTGCCGGCACACCTTGACTCCCACTGACAAAAATCAGGGCTTGGTATTGAAAAATGAAAGCCAGGGGTTACAGCAGCGCAGAGCAGATGAGGAGAGTGGTACTGTCCTTGCAGCCTCGCAGCAGGGCAAGGGCGAAACACTACCCCGCGTCCAGGCGCTGGTGGGCACGTAACTGAAGTAGACACAACACCTTCTGACCTCTGGGAAATACGAGTGGGACATCATGGCTCTAGCGTAATTGAGGAGAGGTGGGTGTTTTGTGCCTGGCCAACCTCAGGTTGGTCCAAGGAAGGAGACGGAAAGGCAGCGGCTGAAGCTAAGAACACAAGACTTGCCCGAATTCGGGGTGAAACCAGCAGCTCCATGAGCCCTGGCCACAGCCTTGGCCTCACCTCGGGTCTTGTTCAGCGCATATTCCCCAAACCCGACATCGTTCCCGCTCCTGCCCCCTGTTCATTTCCTGACAACCCACGTTGCTGAACTGGGCCCTGCCTCAACGAGACCAGCCTGCTTTGGGGCTGGTCCTTCCTCCCCAGCCAAACTAAATCCCCTATCAGGCTGAACAACGCTGTCTGACGAATGCCGGTTTCTCCTACTAGCAAAGCACAGCTCCTGGAGTTTCCAGAGCTTTTCTTCTTTTCCCCTTACCCAGTCTGTAAACAGCATAAATTAGTAATCAAAAAGATACAGCCCTCTGAATCTTTTATGATGGTGTGAGCGAGAGAGAAATTTGCAGACCAAAGGCTCTAATACACACATATTTGTAAAGGTCGTCTTTGTTTAAGGAGAAGAGTGAAAAGGCTGAAGGCTTGTCCCTCCCCTCACCTGCTCTCTGAGAGTTAATTACAATCCGAATGAGACGCCTGTCTCAGGGTCTTTCTTCAGGGCACTTTCTTGCACAATACCACAGATGGACCTCAGTTATCTCGGCAATCCTTTTTATTACTTAGTTTTAAAATACCCACTTGTAAAAAAGTTATGCCGCAGCCCCAAATAACTTGAAATGCTGTTGGAGTACGGATCGAGCACGTGATTCTTGGTTCTTCTTCCTTTTTGCTCGTCTCCCAGAGTCAGCAAATATACAGGTACGTGTACGTATCGTGTGCATTTACTGTGTATATCGGAGCAGGCTGGTCTATACAAGGCCTCCACAGCAAGAGTGGAGGGAGCCCACGCTACACGTTAATAACTGGGTGTCCAGCCCTTATTCCCCAGTACAGCCAGTTTGGGGCGACCGCCGAGACTCTGCAGAGAGCAAAGGCTCGCTGCAGACGTATGCCAAATCCTGAGACGCAACCCCCGTGCAGATGGCAAGCTCCCTCTCAGAGCAGAGCCCCGTGGGTTTCGGCTGGACTGCACCAGGCTCCTAGTTTCGGGCCGTTTCCAGCAGAAGGGCTGCTCTGCTTCAGCCTGAGGTCTCTCTGCCTGGTAGCTGCCTCTGGCACGCCTCAGTAACAGAAATCCAGGGGGAAAATGGGGCCCGGGAAGCACGATCCTTTCCCGGTTACAGTGTCCCGCTTCCTAAAAATCGATGGCTCCAGGATTTCCTGACCTGGAGGTTCCACCCACTTCATTAATAACCACCAATGGACCTCTTCTAATAAAGTTGCCTAATCCTATTATTTTATTTATTTTGAATCAATTTATTCTTCAGGTCTCCTCAGCATCCTGTGTCAATGAGTAGCACAATTTCATTACGTGCTGTGTGAAAAAGCACTTCCTTTTGGTCTTGTTGTTTTAAACTCCCTGCTTTGACCATTTCTGGGTGCCTTCTCGGTTTTGTATTTCTTTCTTTCTAGGCTGAAGGAGCCACAGGGCTCTGTGGGACCAGCAGAGCCCACACACAGCAGTCGGACAGGAGAAACCTCAGGTCTTCCCCAACACAAAGTACACGAGGTGTTGGTGTGAGAGAGACACGCTACCCGCAGGTACCGCAATCCCTGACGGCTTCCACAATTAGGATAGGAGCCTGACTTGTAAAAACTTCCGTCATATTCCTATGCGCAAGACCATCGTCGCAGCTAAGGAGGGAGGGCAACAGCGCTGACCTACCACAGCCCCAGTTACACAAAAGCACGAGCTTTGCGGAAGGTGGGGGAAGCGAAAGAGAAGTGGCAAGTAAAATAAAAATAGCCTCATTTGCACAGATGTTTGAGCCCCGGTTCACAACGAGGTGAAGAGGTGCTTCCCTAGCTTAGAAGAAATGAAGCCACCGCTCCTGGGGTCAGGTCCACCAGCACAAACACTGGCTTCACGTCAAGATACTGGGAAATGTGGATGCACGTTACTCATTTGGAGTTAAGTAACAGCGCTCACGACAGCGCTGAACCAAGCCATTAATGCTCTCAGTTACACATGCGCAGAGACGAGAAGCATCCTCCATGCCAAGCACATGCAAGTCTGCTGCAGAGGGAGTGATGCTTTTCCCAAGAACCTCTGAAAGAAAGTCTGGCAACGATGGCATCTGACCTGGGAAAGCTTCCCCGAACATCAGTCGTCTTATACTTTTTAAAGGTGGGATGAAGTTTACATCCTTTAATTCATCTTTTAAAAAGGATTGTGTTACTAATTTTTTTTTAATGGATTCTTTCTCCAAGAAAGAGGAAAGAGTTGGGGATGGGGTGGGGGAGGTTCAGTATTTCAATGGAAAAGGAATAACGGCAGAACTGGAAGTCTTCCTGATTATAAATGAAACACTGCTATATTGAAGACTAACTGTACTGTTTTTCCTTGGGGTTCCCCCCCACCCCAATAGTTAATTTGCTCCCATCCACCTGATTGCATTGCTTTGCTCAAGTGAAGTGTGATTTTTCACAAAACCAGACTTGAGTCACTTTCCAAGTAAGAAGAAATGGTACTGGCTGCAAAGGTATCAATATTTCATCAGGTCTTTGTTCAGCACTGGTTTTAGCTTTTCTTAATGGTGCACTTTACCAGGCAGCTTTTTCATACATCATTAAACAGCAGCTATAGCACTTGTGCCCTGTTTCTGATTTACCGTAGACAGTAATGTTTAAGATCACATTAAACACCACACATGCTCTCAGCTATTTGAGCAACATCAGAGTAATGAACAGTCAATAGTCTTACTAAATTAGTACCCTTTGGAGCTCTCGTTACTGAATCAAATAAGTATCCTTGGTCCTCTGGTGTAGGCAATTCTAATGTGAAATAATGAATTTAGTATCTAATCAAAACTTAGGGGTTCCTTTTCCCTTCTGACTTTCAAGAGTAAATTATATAAATTATGTAGAGTAGATCTAATACTTCCAGCACCCAAGTCCTGCAAGACACTACTGAATAATTACCACCAGTGACTGGGATGCCAAGGTCCAGCCGCGTGCTAATAAAATCCATGAGGGAGGCGAAGGTGGAAGAGCTGTTCTGGGGTTACACATGTTCAGACAAGAAAATGGGGTCTGAGTTCACTTTCCAGTTCTGCCAGAGGCTCCGGACAAAACACAACGTAACCTATTTGTACCTCTGCCTCCTCTTGGCGATGTCAGAATACCACCGCTTCCTAATCCTAACCGGCTTTTTACAGTATCTGTGTAGTAACACAGGAAAAGCTTTTTACAGTAGCGGCCCAGCACCACTAAATCCTCATCACTGACTGATGTCTAAAAATGTTGCTGTGATTAATTGCAAAAGTTCTCTTAACTGGAAGGAAGTAGGAGGCAGGAATCCAGATAAAATACACCTAATCAGTAAATAAGCTGCAGACCCTGACCAAGGCTTTCTAAACCCAGGAGCATGGCCCTCGCCTCCCTGAATGGACATGGAGCACATCTTCACAGCTGCCGACCCACCAGCGGATTCCGCGTTACTGGTACCTGCGTACATGCTTAACTTCCCATTCCTCTCTTATTTTTAACTCATAATCCCTGTATAGGCATGAAGAGCTAAGCGTCTGCACTGATCTCCATAGAAACAATACAGGGCTTTGAAAGAACAAACCGTACCAGACAATCTAGGAAGCAGATGCTTTAGGACAGCTGTGCCGTTGGCCTATGGGACAATGACAGAGGTAAGAGAATTTATCCTAAATTTAGAGGAAATTATGTTTTCTCTTCCCTGCCTTCTATTTGCAAAATGTAATACCTACCAATAACGTCATTAGCCTTTTAAAATGCTCTATGATTCCTTGCAAAGAAAGCACCGATTTTTTTTAATGAAAATTTATGTTTCAGAAGAACAGCTTCGTGACGCAGCCTCAATATTCTTTACAAGTCACTGTTCTTATTCTTAACACTACCACTCTCTTAATCAGGATGGCCTGGTCTTCCATAAGTAACAGCTGGCGTGAGGGTTGTGTTTAAAGGCTACCCATGCCCGAGCAGCATTTGGATTCATCATGAAACATTTTAAACGTTTTTAGAGGAAGTGCTCTCAGTTCTAGAGAAAGAGTTACAAAAACGCTGAGTTGGAGAGTGTGGTCCTCTAACGATTTTGAAAATCCCCTTATTTGCGTCCTACCTGGTCCCAGCAGATGACAAACAGGACGGGACCACAACTGGGGCATCTGTGCTTAAAGCCAATCTCATACATTGGATCCCAAACCAGCATGAAGCATGTGGCACCTCATTCATGCTTTTGGGGTTCACTACAAACCTCCAGGGCAAAGCTCAGATTTCATCCTTCTGTCAAAGGCGCTGGCTGCTGGGTTTCCTTTTGCATAATACTTTAATGTGCCACAGCTACCTTTAATTGTGCGGTGTCGTGAGGGCCACAGATACAACCCTGCTTTCACCCTCGTTATCTCCCACCTCCCCCAGGGTTTTCAAAGGGAATTTTTATTGAGGTTGGGCACCTAGCAAACCTGGACTCCACTGGAAATCCCAGCCTAGTTATTTGTTATTAAGCACACAAGATGATTATCTACACTGTAAGAGCCTAAACATCACAGTTTCATATTTCACCTAAACGTTTAGGGGAAAGTCCAAAATTATGATTCTTAGAAGCCTTGACAACTGCTTTATTCTCTGCATAGGCATAATGTCTGTCCTGCCAGTTCTCGCTCCCTAAAAGTCATGTGTTCTCTCCAAGCCCATCCAGCGACTTAAAAGAGATTCGTTCCACGTGTATGTAAATAAAATCAGCTGGATGAACCACTGGGCAGAGTTGCCTGCCTCCCCTTCCAATAGTTAGAGATACAGCAAAACGCAGCGAGGAAATGCAGTTGAATTTTTTTTTCCCCAAAAAGGCTTACATTTCCTTTTGCAAAATGCTTCTGGTTTTATTCACTTTTTAACCTCTCCATCCCTTTTTAAAAGGCTCTCTTTTCCGCAGTAATTTAAAACTGCAGCATTTCCATATGAAACTGGCAAACAAGTATCTACCCAAACCAATCACGTTTATCCTCGCCTTTTCCACAGCAGGGTCAAAACACTGGCATGCCCAGTCGTGGGTGCTCATGCATGGTGGGGTGGTGACGGGGAGCTTTTTAAAAGAAAAGAGAGAAAACAAACCGTTTCCCAAGCAGTTTGGCTAGGCTGTTCAGCCAAAACCACACCGTAATGCGAGTGAGCTCATTTCTTTACAGTAGCTCCCCCTGAAGCTGTAGCTTACGAAGGGGCTGGTATTGAGGCTTCCTGAGATGCCCTCCACCGTACGCTTTCCCTTTGAACCAGAAGCGGTACCAGGCTGCAGAACGTCTCCAGATGTTGCTGCAGAACGGCGCATACGGTAGAAGCATCAAAACTATTTCGGAATCCTGGCCGGCGCAAAGCCGTGCAGCTTCGGCAGCACGCTGCGACCATGCTAGGACGACCGCACCAGGTCCAGGACCGCTGTACCACAGCCCAGTGTCCCGTACGGCTGTGCTCAGAGACTCGCAGCTGCAACCAGCCACGTGCTGCAACGGGCTTTCACCCAAAGTGCTTTGAAGTCAAGAGAAAGGTATTATTGATTACAGCAGGCTTTGGATGAAGCCATGCAGAGGAAACACAACCGATACTTATCATAAACGAGGTTTTTTCTTTCCTGCCTCTGATTGATTTTGTCATTCACTTGCGATTCCTTACTACTTTCTCCAGTACAAGGATTAGCCAGAGAGCCTCAAAGATAGCAATTGATCGGGAATCAGGTTTGAATTTTATGTTTTCCACCAGCCCTTGTTTTGTTTAGGCTCTTAAAACAACCACGATTCCAAACCCCTTCTCATGCCCAAATCCTGCAAAGACACGCACCTTTAACTTTGCAGGCAGCTGTTTATCAGTTCTGGATTCAATAGGCACAGAAAAGAGCTGCACAAGTTTTTGCACGTTTGGGACTTTAAGTGCTCACAGTTCTATTAACAGCAATAATTAGCACAGACTATTCCACAAGGAGAAATCAAGCTAGGGCTTTGGTTTAATTTCCTTTAACTGTAAAAACAAATAAACAAACAAAAGAAAAAAGAAAATCCTAAAAAATAATAAAAAAAGAAATCCTAAAATACCCTTTATGACCTGAAGGTCTCATTCTTTTCCAGGGATCTCCCAGAACCATTTTCGCGCTCTGAAGGCTACAGCTCCTGGCCTGCAGCACATCCATTCTGAACCCCCATGGCTTATGCAGGCATGCAGTCCACTGGAGAAAACGTAAAAGGTTTCCTAACCTTCACTGGTAGGAAGGTTCCCGTTTCCTTCATCCTAACACATAAATCCATATTTGCTCTTCATCTGACAAGCCTGTGAAGGGCTTATATGTCCTTACAGGACTATCCAAGGTTCTATTATCTCTCATCCTGCTTAGCAATCCCAACTGTACACAATGCTTAAAGTTTCAGATCCATCAAGCTGTCATTCCTGCTATCCGCATGTAGAGAGGGTTTGGCTCGAGTTTGAAGTTTATGAGCAAGATTAAATCAGTGCTAACATCGGGTTCACATTTAATTCTTTAGAATAGCCACGTTCTTACAAGATTCTGACCTCAGCAAGACAAGAACTCTGGGAGATGAGCTCCTCTCATGAGGTTTCTGAGGTCTGTAATGGTGGAAATCTCCTAAGACACATCTTGATGATTTATCCCATCTTATAAACACATGACAGAGCACAGAGGATTCTGGTTGTCTCACTGAAAGCTGCAGGGATACACATCTACAAACCTAAAACTTCTACCCCACAAAATGCAGGGAAGTACTGGATTTGGGGAGGTCAGGCCCATTCCCAGTTCGAAGGTACCAACGCTTTCCTGGAGAGTACGATATATTAGTAGGATACGGCATACTTTTTTCTTTATCTGCTATGAAAGATTGTAGGAGATTTAATATTCCTTTTTATTATTGGTTGTAAAATGTTGTTCAAAAACTTAATAAAAAGCAAAATCTAAAAAAAAAGAAAAGGTACTTCGGAGCCAAGTTCATCCAAAGTCTAAGAGAGACACCTGGGAGGTTGCTGCAAATACTTTACAGCAATATTCAGTCATTTATTCCAGTTTTAAAGGAATTGGATTCAATTACGTTTTCACCTTTTCCGTGTTTTCTTCCTGTCAGTGTTCTAGTGAGCAAGTTTGCTGGCAACAGTGTTTTCAGAGGGGGTGACCCCTAAATGCAGTACTGGAGATCTGTCTTAGAAAGTGTTTTAAGTACATTTGTACTTAAATACAAATATTCAAACTAGATGTCTGCTCCTAAATGCTATGTTTATCCAGTCAAAGAGAAGTGATGCTTCATAGCCTGTCTGGCCAATCAAAACTAAACAACAGACCTTGAACGTGTGGCACGCGCAGGGAACAAGGAACAGATCACTCACTGCTCAGGGGGCGGACGCACTCGGAAGAGCCACAGGGGCAACTTTTGCCTGTCCCCGCCATGCCACGCTGACGCAAATGGGACTGTCACTGCTGACGTCTGTGGAAGCGGATCATACCTTCAGGAGCAAGGAAAAAAGAGGCAGAATGGTTTGTGCCCAATATTTCGCAAAAGCCAAGCGGAGGCACATGTGGCAAAACCCACAGGAGGCTGAGCCTCCTTGCAGACTCGCACTGAATGCTGATGCCGCTGAAAATCAGGAGCCTGCTCGTTCAGGCTGAGCAGCCAAAGGCAGCTGAATATGCAAGCAAGAAACACTCCCACACGCATCTTTGGCTACAGAACACGGCCCACTAGCCCAGATTACAGCGAGCCTGGGGATTCCTGTGCTGAGGTGGGTGTTTATGTTCTTAATTGAAAGGTGCACTCACTGATAGAAAGCTCTGCCCCTCCTTTATGTGACTCCAGGGAGAAGTCAGGCTCACGTAGCTGTGACGCATGCAGCTGAGCGAGTATCCACGCAAACGTTATAGCCACATCTGTAACCTTTCAGGGCACTACAGTTTCTTGCCGGATCGTGAAGATAGAGGAAATAATGTACTGCAAATGCTCAGGTCACAAAAGCTGAATGTACATATGCAGAGGACATCGGTACAAAGGGCCGGATTCTCCAGCCGATGTGTATCAGCCCAACTATCGGGGTTCCCCAGTTTTCAATCTGGCCCAGGAGCGCTTACAAACAAGGTTCCGAATCATTTCCTCAGCTCAGACTGTTTACCCTCCTGATGGGAACGGAAGGTGGCTTGAATTATCCAAAGGAAACGGAGATTTAAATCATCTTGTTCAGTTAATGATATAAACCTCTATTTCACAGGTTCATGTACCTCAAAACGCATTTTTGCATACTGCTGTCCAAACGAGTATTTTTGCTTCGTGTGATCTGGGCTAGAGTATCTGCTTTGAAGAAGTGATCAGAAACGCCAAAGAAAATGTCTAGGAAAAGGTTGTTCTGGTGCGATCCGCTCACTTCCTAGCGCAGATTAGGTCGACCTGAGAAGTCAGCTAGACTACGCTGGCTACAAGGAGGCTCCCTGGAAATCAGCTGATAAATGAAGACAGAAACCTCTCCATCCACAAAATAGTTCTGCGTGAGGACTATTTAGGGATGAATGATTTTAGAGAGCGATGGGTCAGAAGGAAAGACACAGGTATCGTAACAGCTGCATGCTATTTTAAGAATCTTTTACATGGAGAGCATCCACTGCTACCACATCCATCACATTTAGGCTTTCAAAGCACCTAAACTAGGCTGCCGCTCTGATTAGCCCTTTGGGCAAGCCTTCCGCTTTCTGCCCTTTGACTGTACAGACCCCCTTTTGCACCGTAAGATGGATAAAAGCTGGCTAACAGCCTGGAAAATATAGCGTCAGCTTAGTGCTGTATCTCCTCCATCAGCTGGACAGATCAAACAGATACTGCCGGACAACTGATTTCTGTTAGCAAAGATAGTTTAATGCAGGTTTGCATCCCTCCTCCTTTATCCTTAGATAAATGGCATGACAGAAGGCAAAATTGCTTCCTGTCCTCCAAGAAAACCTAATGGGAGGAAAAAAATCGAATATGTTCATATCACTGCCAATAGCTGTATTAACTTCAGTTGCAGCAATATGTTCTGGATGAAAGGGACAAGAGATAAAAGTAAGCGGATATATTACCCCTCCATCTCACGCCAGATGGGCAGATTCTTTTCTCAATGCGTTCTGCAGAAAGCAGTGGGCATGTCTGTGGCCCAGCAGCGAAGAGCAGGGGTCTGATTCACCTTGCCAGGTCTGGGTGCCTACGACACAGATACTGGCCTCTGAGCGAGTTGAAGAGACTCGCTTTATATTGACAGGTCACCTCCTCCCAAAGCAGACATCTATATCAGGTCGGATTGACCCCAGAAGTTTCTGTATCGCTTCCTTGGCTACGCAAGAAGTCCAGACACGACACCCCTATATAGACTTCTGCAAAAAAACGTGCCCAAAGGTAGGTGAGATGAATGCTATTACAGGTATTATTTAGGTATGGAGTTAATGCTCAAAGATTAACCTGCAAATTTTAAGTACTGCCATTTGTCACAGACAGAACACCTAGAAAGTATCCCACATTTGTTATTCCTAAAATAGAAATAAAAAAGAAAGTCTTCTCAGACTTTGCTTTACTAGTTTTGCTTCTGTTCCCTCTTTCTTCTGGCTGGACCAGAAATAACCTTTTTTTCTCGTGGTGCCTATTTAACCTCTCATGATATCACTGCTTTTGATGATGTCAACCAGCGAACAAATATGGCTCCTAATACTCCGATGTTCCATGTTAGACCCAGAGGTAGCCAAGAAAGACAAACAGATACAAAGAGTTTAAAAACATAATTGCAACTGTATTCTCAGACAGCAGTTTTCTCGCTCGTGGTTGAATCGAGCTGATGTGCTACACCAGTATTTTCCAGCGAGGAAAACCAGGGCTAGGTAGCAGCAGCCTGAGCTGCTAGATATTTTTTTCCCCCTCTTTAAATTCTAAATGTTCCCATCTTGCATTTCTCAAGCCCCTTTTCACCATGTCAGCCACCCCCCTTGCAGACAGTCGATTTCACTGTTTTGTTCTCAGAAGAAAAACGACTGTCCGATTTCACCCCAGTTTCATTTCCTCTGAAACCGGAGAATTAATCCCAGGAGTGGTTTGTGTCCAGTGACTTCCTGCTAAAAATGCGAAGTGTTTTGCGAGCTTGGACAGCAATTGCTAAAAGCAACGGGCCAGATTCACCTTGGCATTGCTCTAGTTCTACGCTGCCATAATAGCACTTTAATCAACAAGCAGAACTGGTATAAAGCACTGATGCATCAGGCCCATCATATAGAGTACACCCACTTAATCAGGTAATCAACTTAATCAGGACACTTCCCAAGGAACCAAATTAAGCCTAATGACACCAAGTGGCAAGGACTGCTGCTTAATTGGGATAGTAATTCTGCTTATGGTAATTGGGATGCCTGCAGGTGATTAAATGGTACTGAGCTAAGAAGAGACAATCTCTGTGATGCTCAGAGACTGTCAGTGATTTGTCTCTCCTCAAAAGCTCTGTCAACAGTGGATCAGCAAAACACAACTTTTATAATCCTCTCGTTTGGGCACTGTTTGAATAAAGCATTTCAAGATGGAAACAGGAACATGGAAGCAACAGGGGAAAAAAAACCCTATAGATTCCTTAGGTTAGTCTGAATCTGACACTAGGGCTAGTACCAAAAAAACCCACCAAACAGCAACAAAAGAATGATGAATGACAGACAAAACCAATAACTACTGAGAGATCTTGGTCTGGGGGAGACATAACTTTCAGTCATTAAAAGCTTTTTTCTGCCTGCCTTCTCAAACACACCCGTAGCCGACGCTTCCCAGCACAGCAGAGTTCAGTGACATGGAAGCGCTCAGACTCCGGGAAAGTAAGGACTTCGTACAGATAAGACGACACGTGTGAGGAGCAAATGAGGGGTCACAGAACCGCTTCCCATTATCTCCCATCCTATTTTAGAGCACAGAAATGAATTATTTGCAAAGTAAAAACAAAGAGATGTGTGAAAACCGCAATGTAAAAATATTTCTTGTAAAAAGAACTTTTTTTAACATCTCTAATTGCTATCCAGAGTAGGCACGGGATGTTCTAAAATTAAAACCTGTCCGTCCTTTGAATTAGCTGTTGGAAATCATGAAGTTCTTCTGGAACTAGGTCGCTGATGAAACAGCAGCCTCCGAAGTCATCACACGAGGCATGGAGGCGCAATGTTTTCAGAGTCCAGAGTTAAATGACTGTTTTAAAGTGCTTTTTACTTTCCAGTGGCCACTTTGGACCACGCAATTAGTCCAAATGCAGGGTCTCACACAGCGCTCCATTCAAGCAAATACGGGGACGAAGCGCAGTTTCTTTTACACAGCTTGTCTATTTGCGAACAAAATGGAGAACATCTTGTTTTGTTTCGCTTTTCCTCATTCTCTCCTGTAATGTTTGCCTAGCCACCAAAACCGCACAGATTTATGGCATCTCTATAACTCCTTTCTTTACGGTTTTACGTTCAGATACGCCCCTGCTACTTCTGCTCACTCACTGAAAGCAGTGGACATGAACGCTGCCCACACAGCAAGCCTGGAGAGCACTGCCGCATCAGAAGCTGCTTGTGCCCACGGCCATCCTGAGCAAAGCACAGTCCTTAAGCCCTCTGCTCTCAGAGATGTACCCAAGTGAAGAATAATGCATCTCTTTATTTCTTTTGTTTGTTTGTTTTTAGACTGAAGAAAGACCAATTCCAACTAAGATTTGCACCCATGTCCCTCCAAAACGTGTGTGTGGAACAGAGAGTTTAGGGTATGAGGTTTTGGAGCCAGAATTCAGGCAAACTGGGATCTCATCCATCCACGCACATCCAGGAACTGCAAAGAGGGAACTAGGAGCTGTAGTCAGGGACCCTGCTCTACTTTTGCCTTTGTCAGCTGCAGTCACCTCCTCGTAACCAGAGTTAACCACAGCCTTGGAGCCAAGGAACCACATAAAGGATGCTTTTTCACTGCCTGTAACGTAAGCCCATGTGAATTTGCACGTGTACGGGTGCGTTACCTGGTTTTCATGGCAACCCCCACTGCTGCACCTACCCAGGGAAGTCCTTGTGCTGCATTAATCATATTTGACAATCATCTCATTGTGGCTTGACAGCGTCCCTTGTATACAATGCTCCACTTTTCTTTCAGAAAGGCAGACTTGTATCCTGCTACTTGGCTACTTTTTCTCCTGGGATTTGCTATGCCTTTCTTGCATCACATACTTCATGATTCAACGTGTTCACTGTATACCTGGATGTTTTCAGGTAGGCTGTTCTTTACATGACACTTAGTATTATAAAGAATAACTCGGCCTTACCTCCATGACCATTTAATCTACTTGTTCCCAATTTATTGCCTTGTCATGTTATTAGCTTCATTAGAGGAACGAAACGAGTGTGTGTGCAGTGGGAGAGTAGAGGGGAAATTCAGATTCCTGTTTGCCTTTAACCAGTTGCGGAAGTTCCTGGAAAAGGACTGTCAGAGGAAAAGGTAAGAGAACGAAGCCCTAAAAGGTGAATTCTTAAGTCTCTAAACACCTCCACATGGACAGACCTCTGTCCGTTTGTGCTTCTCAGATGCGGCCTACACACACGAGGGTCCCCAGAGGACCACCAACAGGGAACAGCTCTGACATGCTTCCAAAGCCACCGCATTTGTGTTTCCTGCTTCCCCCTGAGCACTCCAGCAGGAACTTCCCCTTCATTCCCTGCCTGCTCCACCAGGCTCTGGGAAGCGGCCAGCAATCGCAAAGGTTAACTGCTCTAACTAAAGTCTTCCACTATGGTCAGAGAGGCCGAGAGAGCGCCCTCGCAGCTGCATTTGTCGGGAGGTGCAATTTGCCACGTGAACTCAGCGACTCGGCGCTCCCACTCCCTCCCTCTCTCCGCTTTTGCCTGTTTTGCATCACGTCCGACGAAGCCAAACTTGCAGAGCAGTTGCTGGTGAGCCCAGCGAGATGACCCCCTCCCCCATTAGCGCTTACAAAATACAATAAATAAATTCTAATAAATATATCTTCAAATCAAGACCATTTTGAGTTGCTTAACTGAGTGCATATCTAGTCCTTTGTACACATATTTGTACAAAGTGTTGCCTGTAATTTTAAAGATGCTTGCCTCGGGGAGGTTTCGTTTTTCCATTGAAGTCCCCTTGATTTACTGTACGCAATATGTTACAGCTTCCTTATTTGCTCCTTTGGGACAGTTACTGACAGTAAATCTCTATTAAAATATTCTTCCATATGGTTGCATGAAAATTTTATTGCAGTGAGCCTGAGGCTGAAGGTCACAGCTGAGTAGCTGCAGTTAAGTATTGCAGTCTATGGACTCTGAGGTACATCTGTTCTGGGAGCTGGAGCAAAATTAGAATTTTACTGTCGATAGCAGTTCTCCAAAACTAGTTCCATTTGTTTACCGTCGCAGGCCCGTAGCAAGGCAATACCCGCCATATACGTGTTACAGGCCGCTGTGGCTACATGATTTAGGTCTTTAGCTCCGATCCAAAAATTACAGAATCTGGAGGTCGCTGGAGAGAGTCCCTAATGTATATTTCATTTACGAGACATGAAAATTTAATTTTCTCTCACGTGATTTGACTCTATCGCTTGCTTACACGCTTTCTGGCGTGGGCTTCCCCGTTCATTGAAAGCTTTTCTGGGCAGTATATCACACAAACTTTATAACTGATACAAAAGTACGATTTTTAATCGACTACTTGCGAGCGAACGGCCAGCTATAGGAACATCTTGCCGTTGCCCACACAACTGGATGGAGAAAAAACCCCGTAATGCCGGCTGGCTGCGTCATTTGAAGGCCGTCGATCTGCCGGTCAGTAGGTCAGGCTCCTGTTGTAGAAGTGCCCACGATTTGTACAACTTGGAAAGCTGTTTGAAAACAACGTTCCACTGTGGAGGACCGCAGAGTATTAGAGTGTTAGATCGCTCTAAACATTACATTTAGCAATTGCCACCAGGGTCAGCCAAATGTTAATCTACTGCTTGTATTTGTTTGAAATAAAAAAGGAAACATCTAGGCATATTTCTAAGCCCATCTTGTTTAGCAATATGACATCTATCAGAATGGCTCCAAGCCAAACCAGGCCTTTCCAGTATGCGGCGTAATTTGGAATTTCTAAAAGAGAAATCAAACCTAAAATGCATCTGTGATTTTAACCTACGTTAACAACATTTTTTAAAAGGTTACAGCATCCAGTTTGATGGCATTGTGGAAAACTGCCAGCCGAGAGATCTGAGAAGGTCAGGAACGGAGTGAATTTTTGAGACGCTAAAGCCTGTTAGAGAAACGCAGTAATTTGGAGAACAATCAGCAGAGCTCCAGTCCCTCGGGGACCCAGACTGGAGATGCCATAGAAGGGGATCTCGCTGCTGGTAGCACTTGTCCTGACCTTCTGGGATAGAGGTAATTTTCTGAATGCAGCCACTAGACGGAAGAGCTGGCAGAGGAGGAGGTGGGGAAAGTGTGATTTATATGGTCTATTCGCAAACGGTAATCTCCAGTGAAACCTGGATCACTGCTGCAAAGTAGTTTCTTGAACAAGGAGATGTGATGACTGCTTAGTATCACCTCGGTATGTGCCGAAGTGGCCATTTTCTGAATCAAAAGATGAACACCACTGCATGCATGGCATCTGCCTAGATTCAAAATGTTACCGTATATCTCGAGGCAAGGATACCTTGGAAGCCTACAGGATTTTTTTTTTATTTTTTTTTTTTCGACAACGGCTATTTCTAGATTGATGTCCGTGCAAGAATGTACTTCCACTGCAAGTACAGCATCTAAAACCAGGCATGGCATATACGGCAAATGTTAAATAGCTAGAATTTCAATTTCCAACCTCGCTATTAATTGCTCTCTTAAAATCTTGTACAAGTTAACCAACTGTTAGCTCTCCACCGAAACCACAACACATTTCCCCATCCACAATACGCATACAGCACACAGGGCAGTCGTCTCCCTTTTTTGGTGGCCAGGCTATAAGGCACGAAGAGCAGTTTGGCTTGATGCCTTGTCAAACTGCAGATGAAGATACCTCTGGAACTGGCCATCAGCTCTCTGACAGTATGTGACAGGTCTTGTCATGCTGACAATAACATGCTTCAATCAAAAGCAAGTGACTGTTTTGAGCTGGGAAGGTGCCGTCTTTAAGCAACTGCCTGGATACCACTTAGTGGTTCCTTTTGCATTTCAAGCGATACAGAAACGTGTCTTGCAGCAAAGGCAACTATCATGGTTTTACTGGTAAGAGTTAATACTAATTAGATGTTTTGGTACTCACAAGCTTAATTAGTTCACTTGAATCTTATTTTTCAAAGTAGGACAGACATAAACTTGCCATAATATTTTACCACAATAGACATGTACTATAAGGAAGTGAAACGAATTCCCCACCACTCTCTCCCACGCCCTGACAAGCCGATAAAAATTATATTAGGTGATTAAATGTAGAAATAAAAAAAAGGAGGCAGACATAATGATAAACTGTAATGAAGTTAAACAGCTGGCAGACTCCTTGGTGAATCTGCCACCTGATGACTTGTACTAAGATGCAGGCAATGCCCCCAGCTCACCGAAGAGACAGCAGCCCCTGGTATACACACTGAACATCACCTCCCATTCATTAACTGGCTTGATGGAAACTAGCTCTCTTGCTATAAGGACAGAAAACATCAATTTCATACATGTGCATCTGGGGGGAGAAAAAAAAAAAAAAGATAAACAACCTACAATCCTCTAAAAAACCCACAGTAATGCAAGATTAATGCTCCTGAATGAATTCTGGCTAATTTGCAGATTGGGATTGGACTCGCAAACACCAGTCTCATGTAAAAGACATTAAGGCTTTGCTTCTCTTTAGCTTGACAGAAAGGTGTTTCAAGTTTCGATACTGAAATACAGGAACTGGTATCAGAAAAGGTCCCTTCTCACTGAGTTCCAACACAAGGTAAGGAAAGAGAAGCTGCTAAATTATGTTTTAAGGAAAGGAGGAGAACTGACAGGAGATCCAACATTATCACCACCCAATTTCCTGCTGATGACTGAAATTCCATTTCCATGTATTGTCTATAATAAATGCTGGCAAGTCCAAATCCAGAGCCATCCTCGCTCTGGTCACCGGCAGCATTCCCACCACTTAACGTCACGTCAGCACCGCAGAATACGCACAGCAGTCTTGCCTCTGCAAAGCCCTCCGCTCATATGCTGTGCGTAAGCACGCGTGCTGTCCCCAGGACTTCTCAAAGGGATGCACACACTTAGCGGTTCGGACGTGGCTGATGTCTGTACCTCCCGTGCTGCCTCCATCCCTACGCAGTATGGGCTGCAGGAGCGTGCAGGCCCCTCTGCAAGCGTTCGTTCTGCGTAAAGTAACCGCGACGTGACAGGATCTTAAACGGCTATTAACGCAGCGTTACAAAGCAGAATCACGTCATCTTACAGCTACTTCCCCCCTCCGCCAGATACAGCTTTCTACTAACTTAGAATTAACGCTTGGCAGGACCTGTGAGTAAATACTGCTCTTTGCAGGGTTTTGAAAGCTAGCTCAGCACAAAGGTCTATGTTACGGTCTACGCGTATGCCTGTTGACCCATGTTTTTCTCTCTTCATCTGTGCATCTTTCATACACATAATGGTTGCACAGGGTGCTAGCCTCGCGGACGGAGAAAAGCCCCATCCTTTTTTTAAAATTATCTGCTTCGTTAGGAATTGTCTTTCTCTATTTAAAGTGTGTTTTGACAAAGAGGGATGGCTTCTCCTTTAGTATTCGTATTTGCCACGTTAATGATGACAACACCTCACAGACCAGCGGAGCTTTTGTTGAGTACCAGCACATACCAACAAACAACTTTGTACCCTTCATTCCCTCTTCAAGTTCCCATCTTCCACAGAAATAATATTAAAATATTCTCAGAAAACACCATTTTGCCTCTCTACAGATTTTTCTTCTTTAAGACTAAGCCTGCACTTCTCTTTCTTGGGACCTGCAGCTGGGAGAAAAGCTTAGCTCCAGCCAGCTTGTGCAGCAGAGCTGGAGTCTGCCCCAACAAGCGGGACACCCCCGCACTTGAAAGAGTTTTGTTACTCATCTCTGAGTTGGGTTTCTTTTTTCCCCTGCTCTAATCTCTTTCCCAGTCCTCCCCTTTATACCTTACATCTTTTCCCATCTGCTTGCTAGTTTCCTAAATAAATAAATATTTGTTAGTTCATATTTTATCTGCATCACTATTAATTTTTCTTAAAAGCGCCGTTCTCACCACATTCTGCTTCAAAATTTCTCCGCTGCTCGTTATCAGGCCTCGTTGCCCCTAACACCTTGTTCCTGACCCTTGCCCCGGCTCAGCTGTCTTCTCCTTTCCCATTCCTCACTCCCCTTCTCCGCTCACTCCCTTTTGCCCCTCGTTTCTCCCTGAGTGCCCAGGTCACCCCTCGTCCCCAAAGCGGGGCACACAGCGGGTCCCCGGCAGGGCTGGCCCCCTTCCCCCTCACCCAGACGTCTTCCCATGAGCACAAAACACAGACGGCAGCAGAGGGGCCTTATCCATGTGTATCAAAAGCTTGATGCACATAAATAAAAGCAAGTTGGTGACTAATTTATTTTCTCAGTATCTATTAAACACAGCATAAACTTCCCTGGACATATTTAGGCTGGAAATTAGAGGAAGGTTTATAACCACGAGAAGAAAGCCAGCCTCTCAGTAGGAGTAGTGAGGGCAAGAAACCTAAATGGTTTCAAGATGGAACTAGATAAGTGTTTGAAAGGCGTCATGTGATGTGGTTGCCTTCAACAGCAGGGGACAGGACTTGATGACTTAAGGAAGTTCCTTTCAGTCTTAATTCTTATCTTCCTGTGTGGGCCAAATGTCACCCACAGCAGTCTGCGGACGAGCCCTACGGAGACGAGGCACAGGAAAGGCGCCACAGGCCTCTGCCGGCCGCAGTCGTCCCCCCAGCCCCAGCACGCGGTTGCTTTGCAAACTGGGGTGCAAAGGGAACCGGTAAGACTTGAGTACCATTGTGAACCGCTCTAAAGTCTGCTTCAAAAGGATGACAAAGTGCCCGGGCTGCTCAGATGTGAACATAAACGTGCTGTAATGCCCTCTCTGCTTTTCCTCCACGCAGAAGAGGAGAGCAGCTAGACTCTTTTCCCCCACTTCTGAAAAGCTGCCTGCCTTCGGTTGGGAAAGCTCAGGTTCTGCAGCAGTCAAGGGATATTTGCTCCACGTCTAAGGTTTCAGAGGAACTGACACACTGAACTATAAAGCAAAATTACACTAAAAAGCAAAGCCCAACATCATCCGTCGGGTTCAGCTGCATGCTTACTTGTACGGCGGCTGCAGAATTAGGGCTGCCATCAGCCTGGGCGCCAGCTCACGATTAACTGCAACCAAGCCAGAAGACCTCGAGGAGGTACGTCCTCTCAGCTGAGCTGCCCCTGCCAGCAGTCCTTACTGCAAGCTCAAAATGTGTTGGCTTAAATCTTTATCAGAAGGTTGATTTTAGCATCTTCAGCAAAAGAAATACAAGCTGATACGTTTTGCCTTGCAATGGAGGCGGGCTACCAGCGCGCGCACACACTCGCAGCGGCTCAGCTGAAGGGAGGTAACTTGTTCAGCTGAAACTTGTTCAGCTTGACTAAAACAAGTCACCTGCCCAAAACTGCTGCAAGTGTTAGCAGCTGGGGATGACATGGTCAGCAGTGATGCTTGGAGAGCAGGTTGACATCTGTGAGTCTTCTAAGACCTCCATAACACAACCCGCAAAGCCCTGTCAGATCAGCTCTGCCTGTCATTTATTATTTGCTCCTTTGCCTGCAGCTCCTTTTGAAGCTTTAAAAGCTTTTGTTTTTGATAGTAAAAGGATATTTGTGCCTTGCCTGTGGAAACGTCAGGCCCTGTATTGTTCAGTCCACAATAAAATATGTGTTTCGGTTTGATTTATTGCTCTCAGTTTACTTTGCCTTAAGTTGGCAGCATTTCCTGGTTTGGATTTTGCTGATGGTTTTACAGTTCCTTTTTCTGTATTAGGGCAGCCAGTTTTATGTTTGTTATTCCAACTCCAAGACTATATTCAAAATGACTAGGAGTTGTAGTGTTTGAAATCTGATTATTTACAGCAATGCCTCTACTTGTGAAGGCATTTCCAGTAGAAATTGTCTGAAAGCGGACACATGGACTCAATTGAAGACATGTTTTTAAAGTTACTTGTCAGAGGAATGAATCCTTCTGGCCACTTCGGAGCTTTTAAGGGTTTGCTTTTTTTATAGTCAAATTATATTTACTCAAAAAAACAGAAAACCGCAACACCGAGCAGGTTTCAAAACGCAAGCTTGCCATGCGAGCCGCCAGCAGGACAGCCGGGTGCAGGCCTCCCTCCCCAGGGTGGGAGGGCTGCGCAGGCAGACCTGTCCCCCACGCCACCCACTGCCGTCCCCTCTCTCCCCCTCCTGCCAGCCGAGCTGCGTAAACAGGGCCGTGAGCTCCCTACGGCCATGGCTAGCATGGGTTAGAGGCAAATTTGGCCAGCCCCCCTTCACTTCTCCCTTGCTGATGTCTCTCAAAGTGTCTATCAGGTGCCTGCAAGCCCCCCCCCAGCCCCACAAGGCTGGGTGGTGGGTAAGACTTTGTCCCGCTTCCCAAGCGAAACGTTTTGCTTTAGTTTTCTACCTGCAACGCAGGAATGAAGACAGCGGGCTGCACGCAAATGCCTTGAGATCTGCAGCCTGGCACTGATGTTTCCAAAGGAGATGAAGTGCCCTGAAATTCCACCTCACGGCTCTCAAGTCTGTTGCGGTATTACCATTACCTTCATAAATACGAAAGCCTAGATAAAACGTAATGAAACACAGCCAACAAGGTCCTCAGAAGAAAATAAGAAACTCAATGGAACAGCTGGCTGGATATAAGTCCAATAAAAACGAGGTATACGCAAAGTTTCCAGGCTGGCACAAGAAGATTTTCCTCCCCAGACAATATGTGGGATTACACCTTTCTGAAAATGTGACATAAAGTTCACCGAAGGAAGATTGTTTGTTGTTTATCTTTATTGGCTTTGAATTGTTTGTTAAAGCCGTCTCTTCAAAGTACTATCCCCTCTGACTTCTGCTACAGTCAACGGAAATCAACAGGGCTGGGGGTAGGGCCCCTACAGTGGAAACCGAATTTTGAAAGAGATTTTCATTAAATAATCTTCACGCCGGCTGGCAAATTCCTGAAGTCATGGGACACGCAGCCAGGAAAAGGCATAAATCCTTGGACACATAGATAGAGTGGCCGAAATTCAAATGGAGACCAGAGTTGTCAAAACACTCCCAGCAGACTCGGGACAGAGCCAAACCAGACCTCCAGCCTTTTCGCTCCCAGAGCGAGCGGATGGCGCAAGTCCTCACAACAAAAGTTCCCAAACTCTCAGAGCACTCATCTCCCAGCGAATACAAACGCCAGACCTACGCAGAACAAGATTCCCTTCAAGTACTGTTAGTCTTTAATAACAGCATCATTCTCTCCTGAACCAGCGCACTTTTCTATGGACCAAGACAAAAAGGAGGAGAATTGCAGTGGCGGGTGTATCTGCTCCACTTTCCACCCCGCTTTCTCAGCTGGCAGATGATGAACTGTATGTCTTTCAACATTTGCTTTTGCTTTCTCAGTGACACAAGAAACTTAAAGAGAAAATGGATAAAAGTATTCGAGCGATCTCCAAATATATTTCACGTCCACTTAAAATTATGAAAACATACTGCTCACCGGTTTAAGTGCGTCGGTAACAAACCCTGCTGTAGCTAGACTGGCTTCAGAGCAATAGGTCTAGCTGCTTTCCCGGGGTTCTTTCAGTATAGATTTGATCAAAAGGCCATAGCAACTCCTTTGAGTTATTTTATATAGCACGCGCAGTAAATCACTCGGAGCCAACGTATCAATGACACAATTGTCCACGATAGCTCCTTCGGAGCACTTACAGTTTATCACACCGAAGGGGTTGTCACGCACACTTGCAAAGCCTACCAGATAAACACCTGTGCTTTAAAAATCCTTCACGGCACGAGCTCGTGGCCAGTTTGGAAATGCTGCAACTTTCTTTATCCTCGTTAACTACCATCCCATTAAGCATCTGCTTAGGGAACTTCTAACTGCACCATTCTGCCTGAGAAACTAAGATGGGATTACCTTTCTTTTTAAGAGAGAATACTACCTTTAAAGGGATAAGGAAGTGTTTTCCATTGTCGGGATTTATTATTTATTCTGTGGTCACATCTTGGGGTCATGAACGAGAGACTTCCTCCACTTGCAGCTGAAATCCTATCCTGAAGCATTAATATACTGCTTTTTCACATTCCACGCTTACTGCTTAATTTGATTTCAAATGGTGTATGTTACTACGGTTCCACTGAAGTGAATGGAGAGAGTCCAATTGACACCATGTAAGAAGCTGGCTCCCCGCCACTGAAAAACAGGCAAAATTAAACTTCTCAGAAAAATTTTATCACCACACTCTAAGCCCCTGAAGATAACGTACCTAGTGACAAAACCGCCACTGTGTTATTAGGAACAAGCGTGACACGCTGTGTGAAATCCGGACAACAGCATTTCAGAAAAGAACATGGGTCAACATTTTTGGTGTGTAACATTTGATACGAGTTTGACTCACGGATTTCCTTCAGAAAGGAGCTTAATTGGCACCGCTCGTGAACCCTTGCAAATCCTGCCCTGAAATTTTCTACCAGCCCTATCTGTTTTCCTCCATACCAGAACACTGCAACCTATCATCCTAAATGCAGCCTCCCGCGTCTCACTTTGGGCACCCACTTTGAAGAAGCCGAACGTGATCTCAAACTTCGTGGTCTGAAGCTTGAAACCAATGACTGACAAACGTAAACGTGCCATAAATACCGCGGTCTATAATCTTGCCTTGCACTTTTATCGGGACCGAGGACAAGGAAAAAAGACCCCGGTATACTCAGTACTAAATTGATACACGTTTATGTTAACATAGCAGGAAGCTGAAACTCCAGGCCAAGTCGTCGTCTTTCTTAAGGAAAAGCATCGTGTCAGCAATTCTGTTCACTCAATCCAAGGCTGCTTTCATTTCTTGCTTGTTTTGCTATATATTTCTATTGAGGGAACACTTTCTCAGCAGCTTTTAGTCACTTTCTTAAATGCATTTTATGAGGAGACAAAGTCAAATCACTATTACTTAATTAACACAATTGTGAAGACATCACTCCAGCTACACAATAGCTCTCCTAATCTTGCAGAAGGATGCATGACTTCATTATTGAGTATATTGTTTCCTATAAACATATAAAACCCCTACAATAACAATCCCATCAGCTGAAATGAAGTTATCTGAGAAGAGAATTAAACTCTAAATGACCCTTTGCTCCACTCCATAGACCCCTATTAATAATTCTAATCTAATCAGCGTGGATAAATGTACTGTTGCAGCCTATGCCAGGCACTCTGCCAGGAGGTCCTACCGCAGTCCATCTGATTCATTCCAGCCCAGAGCTTCTCGGGAGAAGATGCGTCTTGCACGGAGAGGCCACTGGCTGACTTCCTCTTCTGTTATCTTTTAGCGGCAAAGTCATGTCCTTGTAACTGATAGACACTTTTCTTTGTAAATAACCCTGGAGTGACTGATAGAGCTTTTGCCAGACAAAGCCTGTAAATAGCTAGGCATTATTCATGCCAGGCCTGAGAACACTGTGTCGCGGCTGACAAATTTATGGTAGATATGAGCTCACCTCTTCCACAAATATATACTTTCCCAGCAAATTCATCACATGTTTTAATGGCCCCATACTGAATTTGTCAGCTGTCTGTCCCTGCACATTGTTGCCTTTGGATTCCTGTCAAGGATTGTTTGTTAAAATCATCTCCCTCTTCCATCCTTCAGCTGCTAGCCCCAGGAAAGATCAATGATGACATATCTATTGATAATATTTTATATTCAACTATTCAGGTCATAAATCATTTTAACAATGCTGATATGTTTATTGAGTGTCTGCTGGCATTGCAATTATATAGAAAGTGATGTCACCCTAAATCTTGGCTTTGTTGGATTGCCTTTTATTTCTTCCTTCCCACTCCCACCCCTCTTCATAATTAAAATATGTCACTTTTTATTTTTGCATTCCCACTTTAGAAGCAGTGAGAACTTTGGCATTTTAGAGAAGGTGTGGAGTCCCAGGGCCTCTCTCTCCCAGTAAAACCAAATACGCAGAAGCCTTTCCAAGCAGTATGTGAAGACACCGCTTCAAGTCTGCATAGATCCCTGGTGGAAAGCAGGATGGAAGGAGGGAATGGCAGACACCCCACTTCTGCTCTCTACCCTGACTCGGCAAATTGAGCAGAGGACCCTTCTCCAAGCCCTGCACAGTTGGTTCTGCCACCAAAGTCAAAGGGGCTCCTTGCGTGGGAGAGGAGTGGAGAGAAGGTACTGAAACCCCACGGTAATGAATGCCGCAAGAAGACTCGGACAGGTCGAAAATCTTGCCCCAAGCCCTGTCCTGCGCGCATACTCAGCAAGATCTTCTCCATTTCACGCAAAACACTCCACCTGCAGATCTTTAATTCGGATGATGACCGGGATTAATCTGGAAGACTAAAAAAGTCGCCGCTAATCCTGGTTTTGCAGTTTCCCTCCCTGCACAGCTGCAGCTCCAGGCACGCCAAACTGTTGCTCCCCATTGCACAGAGGGACCTGACTCTACCATCCAGCTCTAGACATTATTTTGCCTTTTAATTCATGACCACAGTGTTATGCAGTTACAACATTTCTACAAAAAGATCTAGGGCTGTGCAATTCATTTAAGACTGTTTTCCTCCTTAGCAAGCTTCTGTTATGTGCACCCAAAGAGAAGAAAGAAAAAGCAAGAGTGTGTTGGCCAGCAGGAAAAGTCACATTTGTTCCTTGAATGCAAAATGTCATCATTCATTAAAGAAGACTCAAAAGTAGAGTTTCTCCCAAAAAGCAGACAGCAGGCGGGATTTACACTATTTCATCAAGTTGCTAATTTTAGTGGCTGCCTTTTTTCTTTTTTCTCTCTCTTTTTTTTTTTTAATCCTGTAAATATATAGGAGGAACGATCTCGGTACGTGTGAAAAATCTTTATAAATGCATAAACACGAAGGTGAAAAAAGCCTAAAGCGTTTTTCATTGGGATGCATATTTTCCTTTATGTACCAAGATACACAGAGCTGATTTTGTCATTACCAATGAGGGGACACACCTCCGAAAATATGTTTCAAATATGCAGCCAACTACCTCTGAGGTGTCCCACTAATTTGAAACTTTTATGACCTGCCTTCACAAGCCTATAAAACTGGACAAGAACTCTGATGAGAATTTCAGGCCATATAGAAATATATTGAGAATAACAGTTTCTCCTGTGGTAAACTGGCACATCAACATGTAGATTTAACCTTTCTCATAGCTTTCCAGAAGGCGCCGCTTCTAAGGCCGGATTCAAATTTCATTTATCCCACTGTAATTTCACCGTGTCAAAAGATATTACTTTAGATCTACACAGACTGAAGCAAGAACACAGCCTGGTCCTTGATTTCAGCGAGTAATGGGCCCAGAAAAGAAGAGCAGATCTGCCAAAAGGGGAGATATTTAGGGCTGTAGTGAAATCTGGATTGTGATCTGGCTTCTGGGTTTGCGAGGGACGCAGATACATTTACTATTTGGATTTCAGAACGCATCTGAAAGTCTTAGGAGAACAAGTACCACAGACAAGCAAAAAATTCCTGGCGGATAATTGCACTTTTGCTTTTGCAAGTTGCCTTGTTCACCCTGTAAATGTTTGAATGAATCTTGGCCGAGTCTCAATTTCTTTTTAACAAACCCCCCAGACCAGACTACTTTCATATGGTCTCTGGCTTTCTGCAAACATTTTATGGTTTCATAACTCTGAAAGGTATTTTCCTGTTTCCAGTGCTTCCATTTTCCTCAGCACTGAAGGCTGAGATTCCTTCTATCATCTTTATCTTCTTGGAAATTCTGGTAAAGAAGAGGGAAGTCGAGCCTTTGGCATTGGAAATGCCAAAGAAACGCCCTACTTACAGGGGGCTTCGCCTAAATTTGACTGAAGTCAAAAAGAAACTCTCCGCCTTTTCTGACCTCCAAACAACTGTACATTCCATTATAATGACTGCAGGCATAAATCAGCCCCGAGTTACGCCTGTCAGATAACCCGCTAGATATCTACTTAGCTCCATTTGTGTTCAACAACTTAATTTATGTACACACTCTTCAGTACCTTATGTATATAGATAGATGAGAAGGCCCGATACATAAAATGATAATAATCATGGTTTTCACTCTGAACTGCACCTCCTGCTGTTGTGTAAGCAGAGGCCAAACATTCCTATCTAAGGTAGGCTCTTAGATCTGATCGAGTTGCTAGGCACTGCGAAGGTATGGTGGGAACCAGGCAGACCGGGGGTTCAAAATGCCTCAGCAAAGGGCACAGGGCCGCCTAACTTTGGGCAGTTAACCACAGCGCCCACTTCAGAAACCTAAATCACCTTAAGCTGCCTTTACGATCAGTTAAGAGTCACCGCTTTTTCCATGACGGTGATTTATTCTAGTTGAGACCCCCCCTTCTATTTCCATTATAGAAGCACCTGGGATTTAGGCACACCTTGTAACTGCAAAAAGGGAGACGGGATGAATCTGCGCATATGCAATCGTCAAATGAAATTTATTGGGATATTGACGCCTGAATTTGTGTAAGGATTTGAGACACCTATTGCTTCATCAGCTCTCCTTTAGAAATGTAGCCTTAAATATGGTCAAATCCGTTTGCGTCCAGGGTCTTGTTCTGCTCAGAAAGAGGGTGCTGCTTTTCCAAAGGGTCTTTAAAAAAAAAGAGTGTCACATGGATGCCAAAGTTTGGTTCAAACTCCCTTTTAGGTACTGCCTTGGCTCCATGCTCACTTACAGAGATAATAATCAGGAGCCGACAGACTCGTGCCCATTTAAGATCTGGCTGAGATCAGGAACAGGCCCGGTACACTTATTTAACAAAATAAATTGAAAAGCATGAAGAAAGATATTAACAATGATGATACATGCTTGCACGTATATTTGATACCTTATTTGGCTGTCTTTATTATCAGGGGAACCCAAATGTCTTGCTCACCACAGACTGCAGAATGTTTCAAGCACGAATGGGGTATTGCGTTTGTTTTTTGTATTTTTGGGCAGTATCCTGTATGTAGTCATAGCAAACCCAATCTCAAAAAGACTGTGAGAAACTTAATTTCCCCAGTAATTGTTTACATCCATTTTAGCTTATTCTGCTAAACTTTTCTGTACCAGTTGGGGTTTAGATATCGCTAATGCTTTTGCACTTTAAAACACAGGAGTGGCTGGGAGGAGGGGATGCATTCCCACATTCACTTAGCAATAAACCAAAGCATGTGCACTTGTATGATACTTTTGCCAATTCCATTATTTTATACACAAAATGTCACTATGTTCCAAAGTATTATCATTTCCTTTTTTCCCAGACAGTGACTGTCTGTAACATGCTGGTTTGGAAGGGCTCCCTCCCAGATACGGGGTATTCCTTCACTCACAGAACTGTTTCTCACCACAAAAAAAACAAAGAAGGAAAAAAAAAAAGGTGGCATGTTGGAAATCCAGGCGTATAAAATGCAAGGGCATTGGTCGCCTGTTAGCTTTAGCTTAATTACTGATCTTCGCTTGTACGTTTTCCCAGGAACAACGCTTTAGAGGAAGTGGCTATCGTTACACACTGGGTTATCTTAGGGATCTCAAACAACCGCCTACGAATGGGCTTTTCCAAGAGGACGCAAGCTGTGTTTGATTTAACTCCATGTATATTTATGTGACAGAATCTCACCAAGTCGGACTTTGTGCCATAACCATAATGTTTGCACAGTTACACCTGGGGAGGAAAGCCCTCCCACTACAATACTGACAAGATGCCAGTGGCAAGAAAGTTTACATAATAAAATCATGGTTTAAAGGATTTATACATCTGTCAGTAGAACAGTGATGACATTCCTCATTTACAAGCAGGGTACACAGCTTCGGCTGTGAGTAAAAGATTGAGGATAAGGCCAAATAACAGCCCCTGCAGACAGATAACAACGCGCTCTATCCCATGCCCCGTTCCCTCCCTCCAGCAAGGATCCTGAAGGGCACTTTGCTGGGAACCTGTCTCCTACATGGCCTTCTGGATGTAGACATGAGTGTGTTCTTCCTGCCATCCAGCACGGCCAGATGTGAGCTAGTTCACACAGAAACAGCCACCGCAGAGAGGTGTTTAGCATGGCGCCAGGCCCGTAAGCACCGCAGAACACTCCTTAGTGCAGTCAGCAGCTTCCATACAGATTTTGGCACTTTCCTTACCCGCCTCTGCTCTCTCCCTCCCTTGATGGCCAAGATTCGCAGCCCTGGGGAGCAAGAGGAAGGCGACGGAGCCACACGAAGGCACAACTTATCTCTACCTTGGCACTGACATCAAGGAGGCCCGATTTTCAAAAAAAGCACAGAGCAAGAACAGCCCACACACCAACTCCAGTGCCTGGACACGGCCCCACGAGCAACGCTGAAGGCTCCTGGTGTCAAAACTTGGCTGGCGCCAATGCCATTCCTGCATCCAGCTGCTATCAGACCCCTATGGCCAGCGCAGGCGTCAGCGCACAGAGCGTCAGGAAAACGCTGGTTTTCTTCTCTCCCGACTGCCCAAGAGAGCGCCAAGAAACAAAGCTACTTTGGAGGGGCAGAGGATGGAGAGCGGGAGATACAGACAGAAAGGAGTCAAGGAAAAGGCTGTTCAGTTTTCTTACTGAATGAAAGTCTCGGGCAATAAGAGGGATGTAGGAAAGCACCGTGACTCACTTGACTGGCCAAGCTCCTCTGAATCACCACCTTGGGGAGGTGAGAATTAGCACTGCGGGAGCTCAGGGAAAACCCACCTGGCAAGCCAGCTCACTTTCTAAATGGTAAAAGAAAAGTGTCTGGTGCTTTCAAACCTCCATAGCCAAAAGAAGGAAGGGGAAGGGAGAGAGACTCCAGGAACCTGGAGCAACAGAGCACACTGATGGTGAGGGGGAGAGAGCCGAGATTACGCTGCAGACTCTTTCTTTCATGGATCCCTTCCTTGTTCACCCGAGCAAGGCAGCTGGCACGTGGTATCTGGGAGTGCAGATGGATCGGCAATGTCAGACGTGCAGCTGTGCATATTTAACACACAGGGATCTTATTATCTATTTGCTGGCTAGCCAGCAGCAGGCTGATTTTGGAGGCGATTGCTCACAGTTGTAGAGAGAGAAAAATAGAGAGTAGTCCACAGCCATTAATCTTACACAACAGGCTGCGCAGCGTTTGAGCCAGAACTGCTACTCTCCTGCATCTGTCCCTCCCACTAGCCCTAAATCACTGCTTCTCAACTCCTCTCCATTACCGAGAAGAAAATTGGCTGGGTTAGAATTAGATACCACAACAGCACAGGCGGCCCTGCTACACGAGAAGGCTGCTACAGATTTTTACCAGTTTCAGGTGTCTAACAAGCCTTTGGTCTTACCATTGACCATCCAGTGGGAAGAAAGGAAAAAAAAACAGAGAGTTTTGATGCTGGTCATTGCAATTTTCAGGTTGGGAATCAATTTTTCACAATAAGGCCCTCCTTTATGGAGCTCTTTTCCCGTACGACTTGATCGGCACCAGAGGCAGGGGTATGCTGCACATGCAGTCATTCACCCCTCCCTAAGCAAAGTCGTAAGGTTTTAGGTCTTCATTTAGCAATGCCCCTAAAACTCACATCTGATGTGATGCATGAGAAACTGTCCTACTTGTAGTTCATTTTAAAGTTCAGCCAATCTTTAAGAGCTTTGCTGAACCACAGCTTGAGTGCTTGTGAGAGCCTGAGCTCATGATCACACTCCGGTTTTTCCCTTCCGCTGATGTGGGAGGCAAAATGGGCTATATCTCCAAACAAGCAACTAGCAGCAGCGTTCTCAAGCAGGGGAGACTCAACAAAGAGGCTGAAGTCTTTCTGTGTGCATAATCCACAGGGAAAAAAGTCGTGTGAGAGATCTGCAAGGTTCTCCATAGCCATAACAGTCAGTAGAAACAAACTCATGAACCGTTACGTTCTGCCTCCCAGTATCAAATAGCAAAATCAACTCACTTGCCATAAGTTCAGCTAATTTCCAGCCGATCAACCTTCTACACTTGGGGAAGTATGTTTTAGAAGATGTAGCTTCTAAATGACCCGCTTACTGAGAAGATCATGTTCATCTGAACGGTAACTGGCCAGGTCAGGTTTGCAGTAAACACCTACGCATGCTCGGATGACACATTTTAAAACAAAGAGTGATGAATTGTAAGATATTTAACTTCACTGTTGCAACATGATATAGAAAAAACAGCTCTACCAGGAAACAGCAGCAGGGATGGAGAGACATGCAGGTATTGTAAAACGGTCGCAGGCCTGAAAACATTCAGGGTGTTTTCCAGTACCACTGAAAAGTAGAAACCAGCCATACCTAGGCAAAAAAAACAAACAAACAAAAAAAAACAAACAAAAAAACCACAACAAAACACAACACAAACACTGTAAGTCANAGCTGGAAGTGAGATGCTTTCAGTGAAAACAGACCACTCTGAAAAAAAACAACAATTTAGAAATGATAAATACGTATAAGGGTAGGTAAAGCTTGGGACCACTTGCAGCTCTTTGAACCTTCTCTGTTTTTTAATTGCAAAGTTGTTCCATTACGCACAATGGGAAAAGCAAAAGCCTAATCTCCCATCGAACACTTACAATCCTAACTCTAAAATAAAAATTATTACACAGCGACAGAAGCGGAGCGAGAGACTTCGTGCTTGTGAAGAGAGGACGCCTTAAGCCATGTTCATCTGTGGAACAACAGAACTTTTGTGATTTCCCTCAACTGCCCGCAGAACTCCCACCTGCCTTATCAAGGCTGAACCTCAGCACCACCAGAAAGGCAGAAGGAAGAGTGACAATAGCTGAAAGATGTAAGGAAGGTGCAGTGAGGGAAAGCTTTACTGAACGAAAAACTAGCTTGAAAATAGCAAAAATAAAACCGCAAGGACTTTGTATGGAAACTGAACCAAGAAGAAAAAAGAGGAGGGTTTGGAGGGATTGAAGCAGCCCCTGACAATGGCAGTCTTTTCCTGGACTGCGGGAAAAGCTGGCCTCGTTGAAAAGGATGTGATTAAAGAACTCAGGCTTTAATGAAAGAGATTATGTTTCACTAGAAAGGAGCAAAGTCTCTGAAAGACTCCTTATCAGCCTGTACTGCACAACGAAGAAGAGGTCAGATTCAAGTGGTACATTAGTCAAATAATACCATCTGAACATTTACTTCCAGCTCACTCTTTTTGATGAAGGCCACGGCCAATAATTACTAATGGATAAGAGAGGTTTATTTGATGGGGACCTGACATTCATTACAGCAGACACTGGCACGGTTAATTGATCAGAAGGATAGTAAGCGAAAGAGTTACACTAAAAATAATGCCGTTAACGGAGTGATGTACGTGTGCTATTGGTCAGCATCGTTTCATAATTAGGTCACTTCGGGAGCCTTTTGGGTCACTGATGGTGGAACAGCCGCCAAAACCACCAAATATGCCTGCTGTGACAGATGCCCAAGTTACCGTTGGGCATAAGCACTACAGGTGCTTGGGAAGAAACAGACCTTACAGCCTATAAATATTTTAGCCATGGTAGATGAATAATAAATTGTTGAGAACAACATAGTGACATGAACTCATGTGAAACTATACCACACACTGTGAGCAATATGGCCAACCGCATTAAAGCAGGACATTTTAAAAAACATCCTTAAGAGGTGGTCATCAGTCTTCTTGATCCTCTACCACGGCTACCTAATACGTGGCCTCGATACAGACCATGAATCCAGTAAAATCAGAAATGCCGGCTCTCTGCAGGAAGTAAAACTCGAAGAATCTGTTTCCGTACTACTGTTCATCAGCTGCTGAAACCCACAGGGAGCAAATATGGCAGCCCCGCGCGCTAGCGTTGATAAAGGTAAAGGAGTAACAGGGATGGAAGACGCAAACCAGCAAGAGTAACAACGTTCAAATACGAAGCGGAAAATAAAAAGTCCACGCCTTTTCAACTTCTTCCAAAGAAATGACCTCACAAATATTAATTTTTACTAAAAATCAGCAAAAGGATTACAAAATGCCTGAGAACTTTCATCCTCAGACTTGCAGCATGCAGATAAAATGGAACTTAAACCTGAACCAGCCCAGTCCGTTTTGATGTTACAAAACCAAATTACTTACTAACGAAGTCCTGGCAAAACCAAATCATCCCTGATTTTCCTGTTAAAGAATGGAATTTGAGAGCCCCAGGGCCTAGGTAAAATAGATCTGAAATCCGTACTGCTCTTCTCAACTGCTTCCAAAGGCAAACCTGAATATCCATATTCTTACAACAGCCACCACCAGTGCCATTAGAAATAGAGACCATGCCGACTCCAAAATGCTAATGAGACTTAACCCCATACTCAGGGTAAAAAATAATCTTCCTCCCAATTGGAAAAAGCCTCCATTCTGCAAAACTGATCACAGATCAATTTCGGGCTGTGCCAAAAAAGCGTACTGAAACTAGTCAGAAGCTTTCCACTGCCTCTGCCTGGCTTTGGATCAAGCTCGTCCTGACCAAAACCAAATTCACAGAACTAAGCCACAGGTAGATGACAAAGACGTCAAGCAGAGGAACATAATTACAGGGACTTTTCAGAAATCACTAGTTAGGCCAAATGCCTTTTTCCCTGGGCTCTCAGATTGTAACTCACTGATTTACATTGGAATATTATTTAATTAGATCAGCACCAAATGACTCATCGTATTTTGTCATTTTAATGATTCTTTATATTTCTCCAGTTTGATGGGTTAATCACTGCCTATCACAGTTTATGGCCTCTGTCTCCTTTATTGTGTTTTGCCTCCCATCAGCTATCCAAGGTGATGTGAACTTTGTGCTATTGACTTTTCTCACTCCTCTGGGGAGGTTGTCATGGAGAATTAAGCTATTGACAAATCAACAGCCAACGCGCTGAACTCCGTCCTGCACATCATCGTTAGGAACGTGGGAACCAGCCAACTTTTGGGTTGTGCAGAACCAAGATGTTCCACCACATAAAAGAAACCCCCAAAACCTACATATCAGAGTCTGTTCTCATTTAAAGCTCTGCAAATCTGGAGTAAAAGAAGCATTTCATCGTGTAGCTTAACAAAGTCTTTTTAGAACAAGTTCAGGCAGCAGAATTAAATGAATGAATTTCAGACTTCCTCCAATAATTTTAATCTTCTCAATAGGCATAGTTTTTGTTTCCAGAAGCTGCTGTCTTCATTAGGTGCGACTGAGCAAATGAACTAGGCAGAGATAATTAATACGGTGCAAACTGCAAGAAGTGATGAATAACAATTCTTTTTCAAACGCACTTAATAAATGCTAATTTGCTCCTTTTTCTTCGTTTTACTCCAAAGTGTGGCAACTACTCTTATCATCTAGATAGTCAGTCCACCAAAAATATCTAACTTGTGAGTCAGTACGGTACCACTCCTTAACACAGAACCTCCCATTATTATATAAGATACAAATTGATACAGAAGATTTCTGCATGACTAGAAGGTAAAAAACGATGACTTATTTACCAAGATGCAATAGCCGATATAGAGACTTATTCTGGTTCATATTTCAAAGACTGCCCTCCCCTCTTTGTTGGCCTGATTTGATAGCAACTTTTGTGGATACGGAATTCAATTGCAGGTTCAATTTTAGTTTGTTGCACTGTGGATTTGTCCAGGGGCAAATGTTATTCCCAAGCATGCCTCTGCTTAACTGAAAATAGGTCTCTTAATGTACCATTAAATATACCTCCTTGCGCTCCCCCTCAAATGTTTTCTCAAATGTTAATGAAAATGTAATTTCAGAAATGTTTTCTTCCCAAAGTTGTTCCGCTGCCAAGTAGTAAAAATAAGTCCAGCTTCTTGTTGTCGCTGTGGCTGTTGTCAGAGCAGATGATGAGCCAAGGAACTTGCACTATATGTTCTATTTCCATTCCCCAACGGAGAACTTTAGATAAGCTCCTCCAACCAGGGTTATGGAGACAGTGCCAGGAAATGTTGTGGGAGCTGGAGGGAGTGCTGGACAGTCTAGAAAAGCAAAGGAAAAAGCTCCAAATTCAAAACTGAAGCTTTGCAGATCCAAGTCAACTCCCTGCTTTTCCAATGGAGTAATCCACTGCTTAACTTCAGGCTTGCAATATGAAAGTATTCAGTTCTCTACTCGCTTCTCTGTAGCACTGGTTATGCCAGAACTCGCCCTTTTTCCTGCTTTAAGTCAGCTGCAGTCTTGCACCGTCTCTTGTTTCACATCGACTGATAAATCAGTCAAATGATCAGATCACTATTTTTTAATGAACCAAATTTACTTTTTGACAGCTGTGCTCCATCGCCTCCTCCTCTTTTGTAGATTGCAAATACACTTAAATTATTACCGTTACAATAATGCAAATCCAGTAGGAGTGAGACCCCTGAGACCTTGCATCAGCCAGCTCCATTAATTAAGCTGTATGGTGCCATGCAGTGAAAACTTAAAGCTTGTCACGGTTGTGACCTCTGCGAAAAGAATATGACTTAGACTAGGTTTGACTTTAGCCACTAAAAACTAGCTGTCTAAAAATAAGGCAAGCCGAGCTGGCAATCTGCACTCCCAGAAAAGTCTACGCAGACAGAAAAAGCCCTTCCAGAGAAAAACTTATGTGTCTATGATAAGCAGATGACCCACCAGGTCTGGTATATCTCCATGGGGATTAATATCATTGCTATTACTGGGTTTGGGTTTTGGTTGGGTTTTTTTTTAACTCAGTAGCTCCTCCAGAAGTGTTACTAGACTGAGTGGTCAGCATTAGCTGGGAACCCACTGTCAGACATGGAAGCGATCAAGGCACAAGCACACAGGCAGGATAAACTTGGTGACACCAACCTGTAATTTTCCTTTTTTCGTAAGAGAAAATAGTCTCTTTTTAATAAGCAGCTCAGCAACTTCCCCTAGTCTTGCTTTCTGTCCATTTCATATTTATTTCTCTTCCCCTACTCCTTCTCTACAGTCCTCCTTCTTCCTTCCTCCTCTGCTCACAATATCCATTCTTCCTTTGCCAACAATTATCTCCTGCACAAATATAATCTCTGAATTTATTTTGTCAAAACCAAAACAATCCAGATGCTCTGAAAAACGTTTAAAGATGTTCTTATATGAATAAAGTAAATGAATAAACAGAGTCTGAGTAGGAAAAGGAAATAAAACTAATAAAACAAACATTGTCCTGGCCTCTCCGAGGACATCCCTTTGCCCAAACTGAGCTACACGAAGTCCCATGGAATTACCAGGGGAACGTTTACACGGGACTTTCTGTATCAATCCCTCATCCTGCCTCCACTTCTGTTTTTTCATCCTCTCATCTCTCCAAGGCAGTGCCCAAGTGCTCCTAAGCTTACCCAAAACTGACAGCAAAATGGGACTCCCAATTTATGGAAGGCCTTTGGAAGCAAAGACTGCTGAAATCCCCGTGAGAAAGTCTGCTGTTTTGACGTTGGCTTTACTCATGATCCAGGGTGAAAAAAATTAGAATATCTTCTCAGAGAAAACTCAGATTTTATTATGTGAACAGGAGTCTCAAGACTCTCTGTGAAAATACAGCTGCAAAAAGAGACCCCCCCCAGAAGCCAGGGGGGTGCGAGGCAGGAGAGTAGAGAAATGTGAATAACCCAAAGCAACAACTGCCAGGAAGTCAAAACAACCAAAAGCCCCTTTTGACTCCGAAATCTCTCAGGACGCACAGGGATTCAAGTCGAGCCACAAGCTAGCACTAATCTGACCTGAAAAGAAACACATCACTGGATGTATACAAAATTAATACAAAATCAATTTTCCTTCAGATTCTTCACTGAAACTTTTAAAACACAAAACACTGTTTTCTAATACATCAGCCCACTCTGACAGATGAAGAAATACCACATTTCACAAAATNCCGCCGTACAGATCCATGCAGGATCCAGGGGAAGGGGGATGAAGAGACTCCCCCATCCACTTTGGAGGACAAGCTGTGGACGTTTCCAAATTTATTAAAAGCTCTCCTTCAAAGCAGCACGTGAGCCCGATCTCGCATCCAAGTGACAGTCTTCGACTGACTTCTCTGGGAGTTGGTCAGCCCGGATTTGTGCTTATTTAAAGAGCGTACGCACAAAGAAAGTATTCAACTGTTTTCTTTCATGTATGAAATAATACGTGGTAAAAGACCACCATTACCAAACGGCTTCATCTGTCCCTTTCACTTACTAGTCAGCGCAAACCTAAAGCCTTCATTCTTCACCCCTTTGACCTACCCAGTGGGTTTGTCTCCATCTTACTATTCGGAGAAGAAGGGACCCCTGATTAAGAAGTATGTTGGGACATCGGTCAACAGAGAGCCAAGGGTCTCATTTCCTCCTGCATTAATATCTCACTGGTGTTAATTGCAGTTATGGGTGAATAGGCAATACTGGAGAACAGAGGATGCTTTGCCATTACTGATTACCTCACATCACACATTCAAAACGAATTTGCTTGTCCCTGCAGTCCTTGGGTCAGAGGAAAAAAAACCTAGGGGGGAAAAAAGCCTGTTGTTACTGACAGCTGCTCTTCAAAGGTCAGGGATTACAATAGTCAGAGCACTGCGGGTCAAGGCTCATGTGAACCGCACAGAGAAACTCTTCTTGCCCTCCCTGCAGTTTGGCTGTAACGAATGTTATCTGTCCCTCTCTCTTTATAAGCTTTGAATTCACATAAAAATAAAAAAAAAAAAGAAAAATAAAGCAAATAAAAAATATTTACAATGCAATCTCTTCTCTGCACACACCTCTTCCAATCAGGCAGCTATGAAAGCTGTCCTCCTGGCAAGATAAACTATCATTTTTTAACAAGGTAGATGGATGCCTTCATACATTTTTAAGCTTGGGACAGGATATATTTTGTGGTTTATTTATAATGACATCAATTACACTTGCTCCTAGGTAATAATTCACTCCTTTATAATTATTTATGAGGTGATTCTTACTTTTTTGAAAGTTTTATGTTTATTGATGTGTTTGGTTAACAAACGCCTAAATGACATGGTCAGTTGCTTTGCAGGATGCTGGAGAACAGCAAAATCAATATGTTCTGCACCTGAGAACAATCTTCTTAGTTTTGTAGTAATGATTCCCTGAGCAAGGTCCCAGGAGCCCAAGAGATAATTGCAATTCCACATAGTCAACAGTCTGCTCAGATCTATATAATCACTGTCTTTAGCTGCTTCATTTTGTTTGGTTTTGTTGCGTGTGATCTTTGCCATTAACGTCTCTTTCTCTGTGATCTCCGCTGGCTGGGGTTTGCCTCCCAGCCCCTCCTTTGGCTTTCATTGCAGAGCCTCACCTCTGCTCAGTTCAGACCCCCGCGCAGAGCAGAGAGAGCGGTTAGTTAAGTAGCTGCTTTCTGCCACTCGATTTATCTTTGTTGATTGCTACCTTTGGAGAATGAAAGTTCGTAGCGCTCTGGGTAAACATTAAAAAAAGACATAATAAGGCCTAGTATCCCCAGCTGAAGATAATTGATCTCCTCAGTTGCTTTAATATGCAGAGTACAGAACACAGACAAGCGCTAATGGAATAAAATATTCTACGGCCCCTCTGTGCTGGGAGGCCGACAGCACTCCGCACGGTGAAGGATGCTAGGCAGGGTTAGCTCCTCCAGTCGAGAAGCTGGCAAAGAAATTTGTCTTCAGGTCGCAAGGCCTTTATAGATGCAAAGGAGAATATATGGTGGTATTTCAATCTCCAAAGTGGCTTGCGCTGCGGCTGTGGCACAGAGTGAGTGGTTTTTAGAAGGACAGGCTCAATGGTTTAGGGCCTTTTTGAAGTGGTAATTGTAGCTTTAGTGTATTTGTGAAATGCCTCACCCAGCAAATGCACCGAGGTAATTAATGAGGTGTATTCGTAAGTTAGGTTTGGATGCAGAGCACATAAACCAAGACAGAGCTTCACAGAGTAAATCAGTCAGGGAAGCATCACAGACTTAACCCGTGATCTCTCCCAGTGTGGTCCTGGACCACTTCTGGTCTGCAAGGCCTCCTTCAGTACTCTGCAGCTGGTCCCTAAAAATGTATCAGACTGTTTTCACATAAACAAGAGCGTGTGTCCTTTCACAAGATCTTTGAGGATCCGACACTGATCTAAAGTGGTTGGGAATCACCATCTTCCTGGACCGCCACAAGTATGAGAAACATAAAAGCCTTTTACGCAGTGCCACAACTTTCAGAATGAGGCTTCCTCTCCAAAGACATTCAGGTATGCTTTGTTCATCAGTTCATGCAGACAGTCACCTGCCACACTGCTAGGATCAAGTAGTTTTGAAACGCACAACCTGATCCAGTCTCTTATCATCCACATGAGCTAAAGGACCGCATCCAAGACCTCAGCTACAGTAACCCTCACCCTGTTGCAGGGGGTCCAGCACGGCTTTCAAGCGCAGATGCTCTCAGAGCAAAGAGAGTATCCAAGGAGAGAGAGGACTCGGTAGAAAAGATCAGATAATGTCGGTTTGGAGCTCAAGCAGAGACACCCGAAAGAGGGTAGATTTCCACGTACTGAGCACCTGAGAGATGAAAACCAGATGTCTTACCTGGACACCGAAATGACTGGGTATTCTCAGTGGTCACTTTAGAAAATGCAGCTCCGAGTCCTTTGGTTAATACGAAACAGGCCAAAAATCTTCCAAGTGGTCCAGTGAAACCCCCCAAACACACTATTTGGAAAGTTATGAGCTGGTAGCTGACAAACCCAGTTCTCCCGCTTCATTTACAAAAATGAAAATTGGCATCATTCTTCTGAGTTTCAAAATAGACCAGTAGTAATGTTAACGTGAATAAATCAACCGGGAAGATGTTTGTAAATCTTGATCAGCCAAAGAGATATGGTTACCTGCTATAAAGGAAGATAGCTGACTTTTCTACTTCCATTAACCGTTGCCAAATCTCATAAATGTAAACAGAGAATAAATCCTTTCAGTCACTGAATATGAATATTCTCCTGGGAAAATCCAGCTGGCATCCAACTTGATTTATGTGCTTTAAAAAAAGCATTTCTTTTATAAGCCTAGGGTGAGTCTTAAAATATAAGTTCGTGTATAAAAAATATTATGGCTCAGGACCTATTTCAGAAAAAAAATTACCTCCTCAGCTGCCAACCATTCCCCATGCCGAGAGCAAAGGCACGTGAACTCAGGGTCACGGCCTCTGCTCGGAGGAATCTGTTAAGCTTGGGTATTGAAACAATGACCTCTAGCATCGCGGCCCCTTTCCAGACAGCTACTATGGCTCCTAATCTATGCACCGGAATTAGAAGTCTGGAGCCTCAATATTCATTGGATCTGAGCCTGATTTTTCCACAGCCAAAAAAAAAGAATCAAAAGCCTTCCCACACAATCCCGTCTTTGCTGCTTCTCATCTGTGTCCCTGCAGGTGAAACGCTATTCCCCCAGCCCACACTTCGTAGACGTTCCTAACATCCATCTTCTAACCCTGCTCTAACGTGCAATACCTTACCTGAGCATTCCACACCTGTCATTAAGGAGTAAACTTCAGTTCTTAAGAAACATCAGCATTACTGGCAAATTTAGGCCAACTACGGAACACACTGCTCTCCTAGCCATTGAGCATTTCCTAAGCATGAAAGGAAAAAAATATATCTTCAGGCCACTCATTACTCTTCATTGTCTTTTCTCATTTCAGTTGCCCTAATCAAATCAGTAAAGAAATGCCCACCTCTCCTTTTTCATAGCAAGGCCACACCATTAAGCCCCACGCGATTACAAGGTCAGTAACAGGCCTGTTCTTTGGCTGGGGAGGCTGGAGATCCACGAGCTCTGGGTGGTGGAAGGGGGTGAGGTCGTGCTAAGAAAGATTTGAGGGAAACCGTGGATATTAAAGTGATTGGTGGTCTGTGGTTTGTGTCTGTGCCTGATTATTTGGTCTCGTAACTCCCAAACCTGAAGATTTTTCTGTACGCGTACATGCGAACACACACACACACGAAATGCACGCTTGTTCCCTATATATGAATGTCCCATGCCATTTTATTTTCAGTCTTGGGGAAATTGAGAGAACATTGCCAAGCCTGCTCTCAGTTCTACTCTGTAGAGGCCCGAACTAAAATTACGACTGAAAAGCAAATGCAGTGACCTTTAAAGGAATCGAGAAGCAGCTATTTCCAGTACATTACTAAATGCTATATTTTAAAGGTTCTAACCTTATTTGCTACAAGTGTATAATATCAGGAAAACCTTGTGAGCGAAGGTTCTGCATTCATCACAGAGCCCAAGTCACTTACAGAAGAGATGAGGAAAGTTATTACTTTCCCCCTTGCAGACATTAAAAGTTCAACCCCCTTTCCTGTAGCGTTTTGCAGCATTAAATAAGGTTCATGGATCACTTTAAGAATTACAGGCTGCTCAACTTAACAAAAATACAGTTTCCTGCAAGCAGCCATAGATGCACCATCAAAGAGGGAGAGCAATTTATGAGATACGCACGTCCTACACAGCTCAGACAAACAAGCTAAGGGGAACCGGGTACTGTTATCTGATACTGCCATAGCATAAACCTTATTGAACGAAATACTCTTTTATGAGAATTATAATAGAAATTGATTTACAAGATACAGGTTAAAAGTAAAAGATAGGACAACAAAAGATATGTCATAAACTCTTGCGAGGCCAACCTTATGCCTGGAGTTTAATTGCATCAAGTAAGTAACAAGAGGTGTGTGATGGTGTGCTTGTGTAGTGCTTTATATTTAATGTCTGACAGTCAACAGAGACTTTGTGTTTTGATGCTTAGAAAAATCATAAAGTGGAATGTTAACTTCACTTTATTTATTATTATTATTGATTGATTTATATTGTACCTTTCCTATGTATAATGGTACTCCACCAAATAAATCAGGGAGCGTAAAACCTTCATCACAGCAAATAAAGAATGTAAGCAGGCAGAACCAGAAATGCCAATAAAATGCAAAAGCGGTTAGTAAACAAGTGTGGGGTTTATCTGATTTGTATAAATTTGTCTGGAATTAGCTGTATGGGTATTGTGGTGTCAAGTATTTCACCAAATAAGTTCCTAAGAAGAAAATGCAACATATCAGGTAACAGACAAATAGGAAAGGTAGAGAATGCAAATACTACAAACCAGAGCTACAATGCTGCTTGCACAACGGAACAGAAATTGAGTCGGGAAACAACACTAAGAAAATACGCAAGATCTGGAATTCCTTAAAAAGCACTGTAACATTTGTAATCAAGAAAGATCTAATACAAAGACAATCTGCCACCATTCAAATCTCATCCCTGCTAGCTGAGTCCCTGGCCCCGTAAACGATAGTATGGGCTTAGCCATGAGCTTACAATTAAGCACATAGTTTATAGAATCGCCGCTAGATATTACGTGTGAAAATGAGAAAAAGTTGAAGAAAGGCTCCAAAAATACTACACAAATTATTTTTTTTTTTTACATTTCTTTTTTGGCCATCAAAAAATACCACCGTTCATTTCAGTATAACAGCATCGCGCCCTTAAAGAGCATAAAGAGTTACAGGCCCTGGATGTGCTTTAAAGCAGCACAGGAAATCACAGGCACAGATACGGTACTTGACCTTTAGTGGTGCAATGAAACCACTACAATATATGTTAGGCTGCAAAATGCTGAGATCTTCTACCGTGAAACAAAACAGGTATTGATTTTTCGTATACACCTTTGAGGACGACAGTAAGTCAAACACAGTTGGTGCCAGATGATTCTGGTTGTTTGACATATCATGCAACGTGTTCAGTAAAAGTCAAGAGTAGTGAGATTTTAGTACTTTTGCAGCTTGGTTTTCTGAATTAAATTAACCAAAACTGCGCCACCAATGTCCCTCTCTCCCTCTACCTTAGACGAAGCGAAACTCTGTGGAAACTTATGCGGGCCCCCAGCGCTGCCCAGTTTGACAGGCGAGGGGATGAAGCTTTGCTGCATGGACGCGAGACGATGTTTGGATGAACACAGTTGGGCTTTTGAGTTAACCACTGGGCAGGAAACCAAAGGAAAACTTTTAAAGATTCCTACATAATGGAGGAGTCCGTGCCTCATCAAAAAACAATTGCAGATTTCATCTAACATAAGTCTAGAATAACTTGAGGATTTGATCATTAATAGTTTTTTAAATTATTTTAAACTACTGAATTAGCTATCCCTGACATGGAAATAAGGGAACATATTTTTAATTCTTTAAGAACAAATGCTTCTCAAAAAGCCTTTATAAACTAAGTAACACCTGATGGTAACAAATTCTAATGAGAAACAATTTCATACATCAAATATATTCCTACATTGCTGCATCCCAGAACACAGCGCTGACTTTTACAGACCAAGAAGTGAGAAAGGACAGATTAGTCTTTGCGATTTTGGATAGGAGTCTGCAAAGCTGCTTCTCCCACCCCGCTGCAGGTCCAGGAGGCTGAAGGCACACAGTACTCTCTAGCATACCCTCTGTGCTCTCCTGCTGTACGATCCTACTTTAAATACAAAGATCTCAGTGACTTTACTACCGGTTGCTGTGGAAATTCTTGTGAGATCACCGAGGTCTCAATGAGAACAGCAGGAACTGTCAGATTAAAAGTGGTTTTCAATCTATCCACAGAGCTCTACGCATTTAAAAATTGTAATTAAAATCCACGGAAAATAGGTCGGCTATTCTTAGTGACTTTTCAGAGGTCACTACATGGTCTAAGGACACTTGCGGACTCTGTGCAGAAGTCCAGGGCTATGCATGTGTTTTATTACTCATAAGAGAGGTGATGTGGTCGACAAAGACACATCAATCCAACTGCAAACCGAGCTACCCACCGTGCCCACCTGGAGTACCTGAGCACCAGGCAGAGGGAAGAGCCTTAACTGACACACCCCGGGCTGGTTTACAAAGGCATCCCCCTGATGCCTGTCAAGGTCCTTGAGTTGTTGCTGCTTCTCCGCTCCAAGTTGGAGCATTTCAGGACTACCAAGTCTGCGCTATCAGGCAGGTGGGGGGCTCCCGTTCCCCAAACGAGGGGAACAGCATAATGAGCCCCCAAGATTGGAAAGACATGGACCTGTTGGAGAAGGTTCAGAGGAGGGCAAGCCACAAAGACGATCAGAGGGCTGGAGCACCTCTCCTATGAAGAGAGGCTGAAAGAAGAGAAGCCTGGAGAAGAGAAGGCTCCGGGGAGACCTTATGGTGGCCTTCCACTCCCTAAAGGGGGCCTACAGGAAAGCTGGGGAGGGACTTTTTACAAGGGCATGTAGTGACATGGGGCTTTAAACTGGAAAAGGGGAGATTTAGGTTAGATATTAGGAAGGAATTTTTCACTTTGAGGGCGGTGAGGCACTGGCGCAGGTTGCCCCGAGAAGCTGCGGCTGCCCCGTCCCTGGAGGTGTTCAAGGCCAGGTTGGACGGGGCTTGGAGCAACCTGGGCTGGGGGGAGGTGTCCCTGCCCGGGGCAGGGGGGTGGAACGAGATGATCTTTAAGGTCCCTTCCAACCCAAACCATTCTATGATTCTGTGAAAAACACCAGCAGTGATGACCCAACCTTGCCACCCTGGAACACTCGAAATCTGGTCCTCCAGCTATACCAATGCTACGTGACAATGTCAATCCAAGCAGTGAGGCCAGAACTGCTCGCTAGCAAGAACGCAGGACTTCAGCTGACTCCAAGGGGAGTTCATGCACAGCAAGCATGGGTAGTCAGAACTGCTGAACATTATTAGTAACTGCAGCTGGGTTCCTCCCAGCTAAATCTTCCTCGTCCACAAATGACCACCAGAACATGAAAAAAACAGATGACTTGCCATACCGTAAGTGAAAAAATATGATTGAATAAATCCCGAGCATAAGACTTTGTGCCTAATTAGTTAAATCCCCTTAAGACATTAAAAAAAATTGCTAAAAGGGCTCTCAGTAATTTGTAATAAGATGCTTAGATAATGTGCTCACTATCAAGGGAAGTTTCCAGTTTCGCTGTACTCCATTTTTTAACATCTTGGCAGAGACCTTTTTCTCTCTCTCATGCTAAAGACCTCCCATTGACACTGTAACGTTAGCCTGGGAGCAGCTGGTAACTATTTCTGATGAATGGCAGGTGAGAGAGCTTTTCACGCCAAACCAACACACACGCAAAACTGAACTCTCCATCCTCGTTTCCTTCATTTAGCAGTTTTAAAGAAGGCCACGACAAGGCTGTTTGGGAAAGTTAAGCGTTCATCTTACACAAGCAGGTTGGCTACAGGCGAAGGAAAAGCAAAGAGGGAAAAAAGCCCTGAGAAGGAGCTGCCTGTCCTTTGGCTTGGCATTGACGCGCTCCTACGTACACAGCGCTCTAGCGGGGCACCGGTGGCCAGCACAGGCCACATGGGTACCTCAGCGCCACAGTCCACAAACAAGATGGAAAGACATCTCTTTTGGAGCTGACCCAGAATAAAATGGGCTTTCTCCATAAAATAAAGAAACAAAATCCATTGAAAGGCCTAATTAGAACATTAGCATTTCTCCCCACGTCTGGTTTTCGAGGCATTTTCTTATTTTGATTCTACTTTCACCTTTTTAGTATACTTAATTTAGACATGTTTTAGACTTGAAACTTTATTTCAGAGTAAGAAATGTAAAAGATTGTCTTTTTCAGTACTTTTTTTCCATGAACAGTTTTAGTTCTTTTGAAACTGCGTTTTTTCATCCCTGCGAATAAACTGACTGAATAACAACTGTTGCCCGCTCCCTATCTACCAACACAAAACACGTGAGAAAACTCTGTGTCAAACTTCATATCCAAATCTTCCATCAGTGGATAAATTTAATCCATGCAAGTTTAAAGCAGAACTGGATAATAACTGTAAAGATGCCAACCAAAGATGCCTCTGCTGACAGCGGTGGCACTGGCCTTTTAGCGCACTGTGATTCGAATCTGCTCTGGAGACCGGACTGGTGTGATGGGCCGGATGAGGACTGGCTGCACAGTCTGTCATTTCAAGTATACCAATGTTCCTCCTGATCTCTGCACACGAAGAATGCAAACATCAAAAATGCCGAGTAGCATTTTGACTCAGTTTTTACAGAAATCAAGGGCATGCAGAAACAACCAGGACTGCCGTGCCCCTCCCCCCCCCCCTTTTTTTTTTAAAGTTCATCAAAATACATTTTTACATTGCTTCAGCTTTTCTTTTTGTGCCAAGTTCCAGCAATAAACCTGCTTTATTAAACTGACATTTTGCAAGCAGTTAGTCCTGAAAATTGACTAAGCCCTTTTGGTATTAGAAAAATCATTCTGGAGGCAGCTGAAATATTAAATGAAACCAAAAAAACAGCTAATGGAACGGCAGGAAATCTGATTAATTTCTTTTTTTTCACAGAGCCATGCTGACGAGGCAAGATAGCCATTTTATTCAGCAATGAGGTAATTTGTTTGGCAAAAATAGAAACTACCTGAATCTGGGCTGAAAATCTAACCCGTGCTTTAGCTGAAGTTCAGAAATATTATTTAAGTTCACTTGAATTGTGTTTTTGTATTCCCACTCTAATTATGACGGATTGGCACCCATACGAAATTAGGAGCGGCCAAGAGGTGGATGGGAAACCTGAAGAACAGCGAAGTTCTGCCTGAAGCGAAGAGGGTGATTCATTTGGAAAGAGGTTTTCTGAGAAATCAACGTTCCAATTTAGTTACCTGGCAGCTTGGGGCAATTAGAGTGGATATTTGAAACTGCAGCCGAGTTACCGGTCCTGTGAATTAATTTTATTATTCTCTCTTTAGTTAACTAAGCTCACCCTGAGAATCAAGATTTCTAAGAGCATCTGGAAGCAGGATTTAAACAGAGCTTTTCAAAGCAAATATTAAATATGTATAGTATATGGGTACGCCACCTTATAATATTTGTAGAAAGACTGGGAACATAACGCCTGCAAATTCACATAAACGTTGTGAAGATTTTTCTTCCCCATCTTTTTAGCAATTTTATGAAAAATTAAAAGTCTGTAGTTGCACGCTCAAAGGAGACAGCGTATACCCCGCACGCACAGTCGCACACTTTCTAGCTACAGCCACCACACTGAACCCTATGCACTTCACTGAAGTGCCTAAATCAGACAGGTGATTCCAGAGGACCATTCACTGCACTCAAAAGCCAAGCTGCCCTCCCTCTGTTTATCTCTACCAAGCCTAGAGGGAGTCTACAGTAACGAAAATCTTATTTAAGTGCTTGTATTTTTGAGGGATGAAAGCAGGCTTTATGTGCACATTATTCTGTGGATTCAAAGGCAGCTCTGTTTTTGCGAAAACTCTTTCTTACCACCACGAGTTTTGGTAATTCCAAGGTTAAAGAAGACAAATTGAGAATACTAGTTCATCACTTTAGTTGAGAGTGTGTCAACTCTTGCCAGTTCCTGTAAGGCTTTGGTTTTGTTTGTGGCAAAATAGGTAAATTTTTCATTATGTTTCTTTCCGACCTGCTTGGAGGAGAAGTGACCACCTCTACTGCTGCCTAAATAAAGCCGAGGCCCTGTGTTACACTGCTCTGAGCATTAACACGTCAGGCAAGGACTAGCTTGCGTTTCATTTTCGGGACTGAAAGAACATGCTGGTTATGAATGGAAAATAAGATTATACCAAATGGAACAAAAACTAGAAGCGGGAGCAAAACCGACCAATTCAGGGCATCGCTGCAAGCTTACTATTATTACGAGTGACTGTTTCACCTTATAAACCAGGTTTTTATTATGTTTCTGATAAAGCTACGTTGGGAAGGGACCGTTTTCCTGCCCTGTTTTGAGAGGATTTTGCTTACCAGTTGGGTTGTGCGGCAGCATTATGTGAATTTCACCAATCTAATAAAGCAAGCCGCGGAACAATATACTGAAGTCATGTATGTGCCTTCTGCCCCTTAAATCACAGTAGGGAGAAGAAAAAAACGCCTCAACCCTCTGAGCTCTGCAGGCTGGTACAGCCCCGAATCATTAATCTCTCCAAGCGGCTAGCTTAGCCTGGTTTCTACAATGTCATCATACATTGCAGTCCATGTCCACATCCAAGAACGTACACTGATCTGGGAACTCTTGATTTAATACATGTTGCCACACTGCCCTTGACCTCAGAAGGACTTTGAAGTTTTCTGGCTGGAGATGAAAGTTACAGTATGTGTGGCAGAGCCGGGCTGTAGAGTAAGGAAGAATTGCTAACTCAACAACTTGTTAAAACACATATTTCCAGAACTTTTTTTTTATTATTTATTTTTTTTAAACTAATAAACACACTATTTCCAGAATTTCAGTCCTCTTGTTCAGATTGATTAGATGAGAGATGAATTTGAACAGACAGATAGATTAAATCAAGAGTTATGGGTAAATTATTTCCAGTCCTCCAAATCTGGCCTGCTGGTATCCATTTCCTAGTCCTCCTTAAGGATTTCTGCTGGAGTGTGGCCTATAAAGCTTCGATCCCTGCGTGCAGCGTCAGGTTGTGAGTGGCAATTAGATGCAAACTGAGGATATCTTCCCAGAGAGGGCTTTATTCTTTGGTAGTTGTAAGAAGAGACCAGATTCAGAAGCTACTTGTTGGCAATGTTACTCTCCAAAAGAATAAAGAACTTGCAAAGGCGTTTGATATAGTGTGACCAAATCTGTGTGAAAAACAAGAGGGATGAAACTCCCCGAGATTACTGTTTGCCTCCCTGTCATATGTTCATGCTGTTCGGACCCAAAGCAGACATCTGTTGGACAGCTTAGTCATGTTGTAAAAAGGCCAGATGTAATTAAAGTGTGTACTCGTTTCTTGCCAATCAAAAGGAACTGAAAAAAAGAGCAGAAAACCAGAACCCCAGATCACAGTTTTCTCTTTCTCATAAAGGATCCCATTTTCAAGAGCAGAAGCCTCACGCTTCAATCTGCTGGGCAGAGATTCACCCGTAGGCAGGCAGGCTTTTAGGAGAAAAAGAATCCTTGCCAGATCTCTCTAGAAGCGTACCGCATTTTCTTACCAGCAAAAAGCAGAATCAGCTCTTGATAGCACTCTGTGCCTGCAGAAAACTAAATTCACACAGACAAATAAAGAGACAGGAGAAGTCTTTTATGTCATGAGGACCATAGATGAACAAGGTTTGACATCCTTGACACCGAGTATCTAATATTGAATTACTCTGACTTTGGACAAAGAGGAGTCACGTAGTCACAAGTGAGAAAAAAAAAAAAAAAAAGAGTTAAGACCACCTTGTGAATCGAAGAGCTTGAAGGGGAAAGAGAAAAAAAAACCCACACAGCATTATCTGGTTTTTATGTCCAGATTGGATAAACTAGAAGTTGTGGGCATAAACCAGCATCTGAGAGATTCAGGTTGGACACTAGCAACAGTTAGTTTCTCATCGTAAGAGTGCAGAATCGAATTAGATCGCAGGGGAAGAACAGCACACGATTAAGTCTTCAGCACTAGGGGTTTGTAAGAATAAGTTCAACAAGCATCTATTCAGAAAGATTAAATCAGTCCTGCTCTGGGCAGAGGACTAGGTGATCTAGTCACTTGGGCGACTTTTAGCCCCAAGATCCTAAACTCCATGTAGAATCGAAGCGCTTGCTTTGCCTGCGCCTCCTGAGAACCAGTTCTGGGACCCTTTTCCAGGAAATCGGTATCTTTTCGGTTCACAGCAAGAAGAGTTCAGCATTACCAGAAGACTGTAATACCCCTTAAGCAGCAGAACACTGTAACATTGCCAAGCAAGAGAAACAGAATGTCATCTTAAGGGCTCCCCCACCAAACAGATAAGCTCAGCAAACTTCAAGTTAAGCAAATTCACTAGGCCATCTTGCTAAAATGTGTTATGATTTACGGTATTCAGGCACAGGAAACACCAGGGAAAGAAGCAGTACACAGTCTTTTCACCCCCTGCCCCGCTACCAGTCAGGGAACTGGTTTGTAAACTATGATTATTTACTGCAACGATGTCCTGGAAGTACTTCACCACCACCGCTCCACACCATCACAGGTTTACAATGCGTTTGCAAAACAGATTTTCAGTAACCGAGGTACTGGCAGACATATGGGCTATTTGATTTGATTCTCCACACCACGATGCTGGTGTCACTCCTTCAAATCAAGTATCAGGACTAAACTCATCCTTCAGTGGGATCAGAAAGTGTACTGAGTGCAGGTTAGAAACTCCAGTACCTTTTATTTTTTTCCAAAATTATTTCTGAAACACTATTCTCAACCTGTTCCTGGTCAGAACTGTTCCTCAATGCTGGAAATCTCTTCTAATTCACTATTTTAGCTGGTGGTTCCTATTCATTAGCTCTAGACAGACCCCTGCTCAGCACCTTACGCAGACCTGGGTTGTTTTCCGAGACTAGCTAGCTCTCCCCGCTGCCCAGGTAAAGGGGACACAGCCTGCATATGGCTGCTTTCTGCTAGGTTACTCACATCCCTATTCTTGAGGAGGAAAAAGCCCTTTCACAGACATGCACGCATTCAATGACTATTAAGAGAAGTCCTACCAGTGCAAGCGGATTGAATGATATGCTTAAAATTATAAGCAGGACCTACTACTGATGGCTTCCTTTTACTGCTCCTGCTAAAGGACTGTTCACCGCACAGGTGCTGACAGATTGTTTGATGAGATTTTCACGTTCAAGAGATGAACAAAAGCAGATATTAAAACCAAAAGAGAAGGAACTATTTTCATGCTGTTCTTTCGTACTTCAAAAAGTGGTACTTCCCACTTGCTCTGTCCTGGTTAATATGCCTTAGGTCATTTAGAGTAGTTAAACAATCTTGAAGTGCTAGTGAGCTGATCCAAAAAGTAATTTTTCACACCTAATTAATACGAACATTTACGAAGGGGAGGGTTGGGTTGTTTTTTTTTTTTACTTTGGATTATTAAAAGCAGACGTGTTGGATCAGAGGTAGGCTTACAGAGTCATGAGGACACAGTGCATCCACGTTAGCCATCAAAAACTGACGTGTGTAAGTTTAGGCCAGTCAGCAAAGCTGCCTACAGCCAGCAGAGAGGGACAGGTATCTGCAGGGTATGATTCAGCCCGTCCTAAAATAACTGGCAAGTACAATGCAGATTAATCACTCCACACAAGCGATCATTTCTCTCCCACCAACTACAGACAGAGCCTATACCATTAGGTTAAAGACAAGGAATTCTTAAGCGCTTAATGTATGTTAGACAAGAAAAATCTCCTCAGAAATTCAAAAGCGAAGCCCAAATTGAAGGCAATCTTTTGAATCAGATCTCCTCTTTTCTCGTCTGGGATCAAAGCTGCCAGACTAATCTTCCATTAACATTTCTTCTGCTAGACTTTCTTATGTTACAGGTCCAGAAACTGAACACCCTACCAAAACATTCTTGCAATTTTTTTCAGCTCTTCCAAAAAAGTTGCAGGACTTTGCTGACGAATTGTCATCTTGATTGTTTCCTACTTTTAGGAAGAGAGAGATGAGCCACACAAGTATCCACAAATTTATCTCGGTTGAACTCCTGAGTTATTTTAGGCTTGGCCATCAATTTAGCTGTGGGAAAGCTTGCAAACTATATGGCTGATTAAGCTTTAGCACCACTCCCAAGTCATATAGTGACACTAAACATTCTTTTGTCTATTTATGTATCCTGGCTTTCCCCCATTATAAAGTGACTTTTTTTCTTTTTAACAAAGGTGCTATTTAACTGCTTAGGGTTTGGGTTTTTTCCCCCCAGTCTGTCTCATTTTGTCATACAGCATATTCAGTATGATGTTTTGACATCACCAAATTTCCCCCTGTGCAGACTTACTATGTACATGCTTTCCCTTTGGTGCCTTTCTATCATCTGGTTTAGACCAAGAAGTGTACGTCATCTAGATAGGCGTTGCTCTGAATTCAGAATTCCACAAAATCTGCGGGAAGAGACGACGGATCAAATGGGGCAGTTATGGTTAAAATGGCAAATTTCATACTTTGTCATAGACTAATGGAGGCTGAAAACAAACACAAACAAAATCACCCTGATTGCTCTAAGTGGCCTTTTTGCTGCCATCTAACAAATGTTAACAGTGCGGCACAAGGCATTTCACCGAGAGCTGCAATTTCAAGCTTTAAAACTCAGAAACCATTATGACATTTTAGAGGTTTGGGCTTTGAAAACCGATTTTCACATTTTATTTGCCTGGATGCATGGTGATGAAAGATCTGATAATATCTCCACGACCTCAGTCTACCACATTTCACAGCAAAATGCATCAGTGCTGCGTTTTCATGGTAGACAAAGAACCAAATGCTTATTATGGGCTTTATGACACCACAATAGAAGGGTAGATTTGACTATATGATTTAAGATTTTATGTAGCTTAGTTGAGCCACATAAAATAGTCCTTTAGAAGACCAAAACTTTTAGTCAATCTTCATATTCTTTTCAGACCTAGTTTCATCTCACAGCCCTTTTCATTCTGTCCCTTCTCAGATACGACTGCATCTTTTGGAAATGATGGTAACCTATACTGAATACAGCACAGTACGGGGTCTTAATAAAAGAATTAAGCAATCCATCACCATCTCCTTAATCTTATATTCTGCATTCAGGGTCTTAATCCTGGCATTCCTGTGGCTTCTCTAAATGTTTCTCCAAAACATCGGAACATTTCCAAGAAAAAGCCTCCATTCTTCCACCGCCCTGGCACAGTACAGCAGCCCCATTCCTCTCTACTGTACATAGGACAATCTGGTAAGTCCATTTCTAAATCAGTTACATCAGTCAAATACGCCAGTTTCTCGGATACAAATTGCTCTACTGATATGTATTATATAGACAAATATTCTAAATCAGATGTCAGAGGCTCAGCTACTTGTCTTACGAAAACAAATCTTGTCATTCCCATTTCTCAAATGCAGTCCAACCCAAAATAGTACAGTGGTTAAAAATCCTGCCTAAATTCAGTTACAGAAGACCATTATGATCCACACATTATCATCATTATTTATGCTGAAAGAAAATTATAATACAGACAAGCAATTAGCGCTCAGAAAAACAACGTCTGAGTGAGGAAAATGCTTTAGCCCTATTTAGTCCGTAGTCTAATCTTTAACTAATTGTCTGCACTCCCTCAGTTAAATCTTATATAAAAGCCTTAAACACCGAGGCAGACAATCCTATTTTAATACGTATCAAAATCTTCTGAACTTTGCAGTTCATTTATTGCCAGCTTACAACATCTTTGGGTTTGCCCACCTCCAAAATCTACAGTCACGTGATTCTCCTATAACCAGATGAAAATCATCCTCTACACTCTTTCCATAACGGAAAGAGAGAATTTTCTGAGGATGGTTCAGCCCATCCTATGACACGTGTCAGAGGTGGCAGTTCTTGTTCTGCTCCGTTAGCTGAGGAGTGAACAGGCACTTCCACAGAGCAGCCTCAGCCACACGATTTTAAAGAGCTCGAGTCCAGCAAAACAAGTCTGCGCAAACCACGGAGAACAAACCTATGCTCTCAAGAAATGGTCTCCCTCACCAAGTTGAATATAAATCCTCGTGCAAGTCTCTGGTAACAGAGAGTGTTTCTCACCAGACGGCCTCCTTTAAAATGGAGTATTTAAATACCAGAAGTACCATACGGAAAAAATACATTAAAATAACCCATCTGGGGGTCAGCTCAGTTTTTGTTCAGTAGTGAAGTACCTATTCAGTATTGCTCCCTGAGATTAATGGATTTGTTTCATTATGCACACAGTCTACAGAGAATTAGACAGCCTTAACCACCCTTTCCCTAGCTCTTCGGCACTTGTGGTCCACGAAATCTTCTCTAGGTCAGTCAGCTCCAATCACACAACTTAGGCCAGCCCCAAAGTGGTCGGGCAGTTGGACTGGATGATTGTTGTAGGTCCCTTCCAACTGAAGTGTTCTGTTCAGCTCTAGTCTATACAACAATCTCACATTTTATTTATTTATACATTTTTTTAAAAAAATCCCTCAGTGCTGACCCTCTGATTTCTACAGCGAGGCTGTATCTTTCCTAGCCCTTGCGATATCTATCCTGTGTGCTCAGAGGTTCCTCCGCAGAAGGACCGTGAAGAGAAGAGCCCAGAATAACACATTTCGTACCCACGCTGTGGATATCATCTCCACCTAGCAATCTCCCCCTGCCTTCTCCCTTCTTTCAGCTGCATGGGCTACTCTCACANAAATCCACATTTACTTCAGTCCTCTGTGCCTACCACAGGGGAGTAGCTACAGAATCCCAGGGATACACAGTACAAGAGCATAACGCAGCCTGGACCCACCACTTCAGATCTCTGCTCCTGCCCACGTGCAGTCACGGAGTAGGAGGAAGATCTTGGAGCCTTTATCCAACAGCCAGGCCTGGCTCTGCTTAATTTGACGGCAAAGTTTCCACTGCCTTCACTAGGGTCAGGACTCATGCTGTGACACTGCAGTTACGACCACTGTTACATTATACACGCGTGTGTATGCACACATAGAACATAAGCACTCTGCAAAGCGGAAAACATTTTACTATAAACCGCTAGAAAATTTCCACCCACCTCCCCATCTAGCAACCGTCCTCTGCCCATTCCAGCCACAGGTCGCTGCTGGTTTTTTACTGAATTAACTCCAAGCATTTAAAAGAAAGGACATTTCAATATGTTTCTCTGACAGGTAAGAAATTAACTGCATACCAGGAGCTATTGAATTCAGCTTTAATAGTATCAATAAACATTTCTGATTAAATTATGAAATTGATTTTATAATTTTGACCATTATGTTTTTACATCAATATCATCATATGACAGCAAATGTAGTTACTGCTTCCTTATTGATCTTAGACATGGCACTCCAAAGTACTCGTTTGACTATATTACAAAATCAAACTTGATTTCCTGTAGTACTGTAGTAACTTTTGGTCATGACTTGATATGAAGAACCAGGAACAAATGGATTTTCAAGTTATTAAAAGGTATGCTTTGTTCTCAGAAGCCCAGGCACAGTTCTGCTGCGTGCTTTTAGCAGTTTCAGGGCAAGTTTCAGGACTCAGGGATGCTGTTATTCTTTATGTCAAATAATAATCCCTCCTCTTGCTCTTGGTGAGCCATCTATCAGGTTTCTCGTGAGCAATCTAAACACTATTTATTAATGAGAAGGAACAAAGTGCTATTTATAATACTCATTCAAGCAATCCAACAAAAACCCGGAGTTTCTGTAGCTTGGGAGCATTACTCTTGATCTCACCCGCCCCTCTGTCAGGATAATAGTTATGTGTTGGGCCACTCCATCTCCCCATAAGGTTTAATGTTCTGTTAAGAGAATGCATAATTCAAAAGGACCACTGTTGCTCCGATCCATGCGTAATAGTAAATCAAAGGTGTAATGTGCTGGATATTTATGTCTCAGGGTTAAGAACAAGTCCGATCAGATTAAAGAAATTTCAGGCCTGGGCTTTTTGACTGCTGTAAATTTTTCCACAGGCCCTCCCATGTCTGAACCTTTCTAGGCTGAAGGACTATGAGGCATCTTCACTGATGCAAACTGCCATCACGAAAGAGGAACAGCGTGTTGAGACCTTAAGCTGTTTTGTCAGACTGCACTTTTGCAATGGATCCGTGGGTCGGCTGACACGTTACCCAAAGGTGTCTTTTCCAAACAGTCAGTCAGGTTTCTTCCTCCCTAATTACAGGGGCATCTGTTTCAAAATGTAACTAATCCCTCCAGGTTTTGTGGGCTGAGGAAAGGGGCGGGAGGGGTCAGCTGCAACTCGTGCTCTTATCCTTCTTGCAAGATTATTCCCTAATATTCAGAAAAGTATTTAGGCCATTGAGAAGTATTTGCCTCGACAAGCCCATGGAGAACTTGATACACTCTTGTCTGTCTCAGATAAGCTGCTCCCTGAAACAAGACATCAGCAGAGCACGGGAAGTTGCTTCACCTTGCTTTGATTTGAAAAAAAAAATAAAGAAATACAATTGGTAAGCTGCTTGAAGAAAAATACCGGTAATTTAATGCCATTGGGAATAAGTGATTTATAGAGTGCTGGTTAAATGAGTCCGATAGTCAGCACAGATAGGCAGTGTGTAGAGTCCATGCGATGATTATGGGCCCTGTAACTGCTGCTATACCAAAGCCAGAAGATACTCTGAAGTACCCAATAGTGTGGTCTGGTGGTGGAATGGGGGTATCAGTATTTCATTCACTCAGTTTATGCTGATGCTCCTTTTATTTCCTATCCTGCCCTCTACAAGGTCTCACGATATATTTAAGTAGAAAATGCCTCAGTAGGTCACACATAAGAATCGGGGTAGAGCAAACCGGGGGGTTTGGAGCAACGGAGTTTGCTGCCCCCCACAAGAGACTTGTGTGTGGCCTTTCAGCTCTGAGCCCTTTCGTCAGAACAGCTTCCCCAAATCTTTAAAACACATAACCCAAGTCTCTCACTTGTCTGACATGGTCTCAGAAATCCCTTTCTGACTTTCCATCACCGACCGCTTTTCCAAAACTACACACCTTTACCTTGCGAAAGCTTCGACACTTCACTCAGGACCCTGTTTGGAAGCGTAAAAATACCATATATCCACTGACAACTTTGGGCCAGAATCAAGGCAATAGCTCCGCTGGCGTCAGTAAAGCTTGCTGATTTATCACCAGCTCAGGACATAGCTCCAGTTGCAGGTCCATGTCTCTTCACCGAGCCACCTCCAGCCTGCTCTAGGGCTCTTAGGTCAACAGCCTGACACCTGAAATCTCCCTGAGGCAGTGAGCACCCTAAATTTATCACCACAACATGGCAAAAGCGGGTAAGGAAGCTCGAGGTACAAGCAGCGAATTCAAGACCAAGCTCTCACTGCAAGTGAAGGAAAGCTTTAGGCTACACAGAGGTTAAAAAAAAAAAAAAAAAAAAAAAAAGCAGCCCTGAAGGACCTGTGGTGGCTTTTCAGCCTTCTTTGGGAAATATGAAAAACCAGGTGAGTGCTTCCCACTAATTCCTGAAACACTTTGCATGTTATAGGTTAAGATAACAGCATGATCTTAGAAAGGTGCTCCTTTTAAAATGTAACATATTTATTCTTACAGGTACTTACACTGATCAAACAGGGAAGGATGAGTGTCCTTGCTCTACAGAAGCAACCAACTGGGGTGCCATGAGTGAAGACATGAGTCCTCTCGCCTCATCTTAGTTAACCAAAAGCTGAGCATCCCACCTCAGGTATTTGTGTGCTCCTTTGTAGCTACTGGAGAGAAACGCCTTCAGAAGGTGAATCATCCCATCCTCAAGTAACTGCACAAGTGGGATGTATCACTGCAGAAAAAGGCAATTTCAGGGACTGACTCCAACTAAAAATGCAACTAAATTCTAGACAGCTAAAATTAGGTGAAGTTAATCGCACCCTAAATAATTTGCCTAATCTCACAAAAAATAAGAAGCTTGCAACAGAATGGAAAAATAGAACCTCTTTTCTCCGGTCTCCCATTGATACCTGAACAACCAGGACATTTGTTCCCCGCTGCTGAGCCAGCCTGCCTTTGCGTCTAGTCAGCATTTATCACCACGGGAAGGTTTGCAAGGGCTCGGTGCGCCAAGTGATAAAATTGGCAATTTCAACTCAGATCTGGGTTCTAAACTCTGACAGTTGTCGCTCGCTTTCCATTTTCAAACCATTTTTTCCTCAAAAAGTGCCAAAAGGTCTCACTGCCTCTTCAAGTCATTTGGTAGCTCACAGTCCTCTGTTCTTGGGCCAGGAGATGTTTGTGCTGCTGCTGGCCACAATTTATCCCATCACGGATGAAATATTTTGATCTTCAGCCTTTATTTCCCTCGCTTCGGCAGTCTTCCCAAGCACACAACTTAGTTAAGCGAGCACATAGCTAAGGAACATAAAGTAGAACAGACTGGGCACAAGCTCTGAATACTTCCACGTCCAGGACCTACAAACAGAAGCTTCATTATTGCGCATTCACCAGTATGCCCCCGACGCAGAAGTTAAAAAAAAAAAAAAAAAAAAGTCTAAAGTTCTCTTCCCGGGTTAGCTGAGGTTAAACAGGTGTTTTTGGTAAGGATTGCAGTTACATTTTGATTACACTAGCCCACATTCTTACATCACATAATGCAATATGATATACCCAAATGGATCCTTCGGTGCCAAACTGGGGCCCCCAGCTTGATGTTGTTCTAATTGTGTTTTTCATTAATCCCTGTGACCTCTGCAAAGCATCACCAACCAAATACAGGCTCTCAGAGCCGAGTGTTGGGTTTTCTTCTGGGGGCATTTTTTGCATCTCCTCTTTACTTCTCGATGAAGCAAAGTAAAAGCAAAAAGGAGTCTTCAAATTCAGCTGTGAGCATTAAGTCTGAGATTCGTCTGAACAAAAATACATCTAAGGAACCAGTTTATTGCAGTTGGATAGTGTGTCTTCTCTGGTAACCTGATCTAGCCTCCAAAAGGAAAACTCTTAACTTCTTTAGAGGGCTTTGGGCCCAGCCTCTGCTACAGGAATGCAAGCGTGAGGCAATGTATGCTGCTTTATAAAGAAGTAATATTAAAGGGGAGGATGGGGGGTGAGGCCAATTCTTGATCTCATCCTGGAGTCACTCCACACACTTCAAATACGGCCAAATTCTGTCTCCAACCACACCCTGGCAACCTCATTTCCTTTATTAGGGTTGCAATGGCTCTATCTGGGGGAGAATTTGACCCAGGAGACCTTGTTCTTTCCTGGCAGAAGCCCACCACTTCTGGAACTGGGGTTTTCCAGGGCCCTGGACTACAGGGGGAGTCAGAACCTTCTGTGGAATTAAATCAGGGACACTGGCGGTCACTGGCGCCTCCTTACGTTCTTAGCAGAGGAATAACGTATTACACTAGAAAACACGGGTCTGAAGTAAGAGTGTGAACAGGAGAGATTTCAACTTGGAGAAGCTCCACTGGCAACACAGGAGCAGCAGAGCTACTCTGCGGCTCACCTGCTTTGTGGGTCTGTAGGTATATTTTCACGCACTCTGGAAAGCGTTTGACAGATGTACATTACTATGCAGAGCAATAACTGGTGTATATTAAAAGGAGCTGCTCAAGAAGGGAGGAGAGAAACGATGCACCTGTTTATGCACCTTCCCATCTACTGCTGTTTCTTCGCTGAAAAACAGCCATTGATTTATGCTTATCTGCATAAAGGGAAAAGACTTTGAAGAAGATTTTCCTATGGCAGGAAGGGTAGCTGGTGTCCATTTCGGGCACTCAGCCTGCCTCCCAGGTACACACTTTTAAATTCACCTCTGAATTATTCTGCAACCAGTTGGAGGTATTACACCAACAGCCGAGGAACACGGGATGCATTTTCTGCAGCCCGCTCACTCCTGTCCAACCATTTGCTGAGTCCCAGCACAGCTTTTCCAGTATCTCCTCCATATGTCCCGTTTTCCCCTGACAAACAGCTATTACATATAGTAGTCTTTTTCCTCCTCAGACTTTTTCAGAGGATTCCCAACTCTTCTCATTCATTTCAGATAAGATCTTTGCTTCTGCGCTGGTTGAGACGAGGACTGCTTCAGAGTTGCCCATTTGATCAGTCTTAAGCCTCTCTCGCTTCAGAATGTAACGTGTGAGGCGAAATCCAAGCCACTGAGAAATCAGTGGGAATTTACCATTAATTGCCATGCTCTCACCATTTCTCCTTTGCCGTCTGTATTTTTGAGGGGGCAGCAAGAGGAAGAAGTACTGTCCCAACTCTGACATCACTGATAGAAGATGATGAGTTACTTCTGGGAGAAAAGCTAGGCTTCTGTGCAGCACAAACACATTGCTGGAGTACACGCTGGAAGAGGCTTAACTGAGAAGTAAAATGACGAAAAGGAAAATTGGTTCTGCTTTACCTGAAACCAGGATATTGCAGACCCCATCGAAAGGATGGGGAGAAGGAGCGGCGGCTGCGCTGCTGTCTCTTGAACCCTGGGAGCTGCTCTGACCGAGGCCACGGCAGAAAACCATGCTGTCGCTGGATGACGGTTTGCAACTTCCCTGCTTCCGCCTGCAAAGCTGGTGAGGCAGCCTTTACCAGAAGATTCCCCAGGGCTCAGCAAGTTAACTGAACCCGTAAGAAAATCATCAACAGAGAAACCAGGTGATGCAGCAGGTCATCAGGGTGGAAAACTAGGCAACGGCCTCAGCCAAAGTGACTATTTTTGGACTATTTAAGAGCTAAAGGCAGCTTCAGCCAACAGCTTTGCTGCGGTAAAAATGAAGCCCAGCGACAGCTCCCCTACTACCCCTACAGCCACAGAAGTCCATGCATGGCACGGCCATCACGCACACTGTCCCTTTCCCCATTTTTTGGACAAACCACTGTCCGGCACACTGGCACGTATGCTGGTGGTGCAGATGGACAGACAGAATTCAAAACCTAATCCACAGTATGCTACACAACCTTGAACCACAGTATAAAAATGGTATGTATATAGGCTTTTCACATTTCCCTAATCTTCCTTTTCTCTGCCATATGAACCAGAGATGGACAAGGAAGGAAATCCCTGATCGGCAGCTTGAACATAAACCTCTAGTATCAGCAGGACTATTTAAGGAGTAAGGCTCAGGAAGGGTGTCAGAATAAGGCTCACTTTGGATTTATTATTTCATACTGTTTCCAGATACTTTTCTATTTCATCCGCAACAGATTATTCCTGACACTTTTAGAGGGCCCCTGGCCCATTTGCTTATTGGTCTGATCTTTACTAGCAATGAAACTAGAAGTCTTTGCTTACTCGACTTCTGGAGAGTTAAGAGGGTACCCTTTTATATTATTCACTGAAATTGCTTCTTGGCTAAAATATTCTCCTGTCAGTGTTTTTCATGTGTTCAGCAACATCTGCAGGATGTGGAAAGAACAGAAACAAACCAGATGTTGCAAAAGGTAGTGACACTGAGAAACATAATTATTACAGTACCATTCTTTTTTTTTTTTTTGTCCATCTTATGCCTTCGTACATCAGTAACTTTTACTGCTGAAACAGAGACTCATCTAAGTTCTCTCTAAACAGATTTACAATCATTTGTAAAAATTGACATATACCCCCCATTAAAGCCAAATTTCCTTTAGCAATTTCAGAGGAAAATAGATTAGGGGAACGTGGATATTTATCTCAGCCATCAACATTTATTCATTTAGGTAATTATCACTTCATTATGCTGTCAAAGAGAGCATGAGGGGAAATTCACCACTGATGAACCAAACGCCACAGAAGTCCTCCACGTCTCGTGCGAGAGCGGGGTGCCAGCTCATGCCCTCGCCAAGCATTTGTCACAGGGATGCGACAAGGGCCACAGGTCCAAAAACAGTATCGGCGGAGTCTCCCGTGCGGTGCGGGTGGGCGAACGACCGCAGCCTGATCCAACAGCGCCCCCAAAAGCAAACCCACCGACAGCCCGACACCCCCCAGCTGACAGCCCGGGCTCGCCTCTGCTCCACAAACTAGAGATTTTCTTTTAAAAGCTGTTTACTCGTTTAGAAAAAGGGGAAAAAATAAAAACTAGAAAGGCTGCTGAATGCCTGCTACAGTGCAAAGATCAGGAGAGGCTCTATTAGATCAGGAAAATTTTCCAGTTATTTTAACTCAGACTTCAGGAATTTCGTAGGGGGATCAGAAGACCTGCAAGCTCTGCCAAATTCTCAGGGAACAAAGTATAACTAGATTAATATATAAATCTTATTAACTAAAATGTAGCTGAATACAGTCATTTGTTATCAAAGTCTTTTGATTGTTTAACAAATTGCAACATTTTGGTCCCACGGGCTCCCTGCCAAGTTGAGGCCTAATTAAGGTGGTTGGAAATGAATAGTGTTCTAATTAGTTTAATTACAATATGATGAATTATCAAACTAATTTTTAAAAACAATGTGCAATTAGCCTTTTAGCATTCAACCCCCACTTTCTGAAACAGGAAATGAAGCGGAACATACTTGTTTTTATCTGGAGGCTGGAGACAGAACCAGCCTAACCCAGGAGCGCCCGAGGATGCGGCGAGACAAGCCGCTCCCCTCCTCCTTTCACCCCACTTCAGGCTTTGGGCATTGACTCCAATGCCTCTGGCGCTGTCTGCGGCAAGCACCTTGTTCAGTCCAAGACTGTATCGATGCTCCTTTTCGGATTCTCAACCCGGAGTTTTCCCTCCCCCCTCGTTTATTTGGGGTTGCATAGAAAACCCTGCAGCGTTACACGCGTGGCCATACTGGCTTGGTAAGATTTTTTTTATTCTTACCTTTCAAAGCAGTGAACGAGCAAATTCATTTGCGCAAGAACCCTAAAGGTAGACAAGTTCCTACCTACAGCACACAGGCAAGTAGTATGTCTGTAACCAGCCAGTCTGTGCTCCATAATGCCAATTGCACAAACACTATTTTCCATTTTGTGAGTATGTTTCTTTTCCATTTGTCCCCCAAAAAGCTATTTTCTGCCTCTGGCTACCAATCCCACTGTGTCACTCCCCCAGACAGCAAACCTTTCCAGAAATACACTTGCACCTGCATAACCTCAGTAATGTTGCACCCTTGGCAGCGAAAGCACCATCTGGTCCTACTGTAGAGCGGTTCATAACTGGAGGAGTGGCCAAAGGTCGCCACCTTTCATTAGCACTGCCAGGTACCTAAGTGGAGTTTGGCTCAATTACAGCATAGCTCATTGCTGAGCAATAGAAGAGGACGTATTAAAAATATAGGTACCCATTGAATGGAAGGAAGGAGCAAAGAAGTTCACTTTAATGACGTGAATCCTTTAACAAATAATCAGGTTAAAAATGATCTACTTGGTATTTTGATGAGAATGGATTTTCTCATCCTGTGAACCAGAAAGAAAATGTGGCAGTAAAATAGCTTTCGGCATGACTTAATTATCCCCAGAAAGACTTAGGAGCCTGCTCCAGCAAAGCACTTAAATGCATGCCGAACTTTAAGCACATGGGCATTCTCAAGGGACTATTCATATATCTAGAGATAAGCATATGCTTAAGTGCTCCGGCAAGACACCAATCAAATTGAAGTCTCTCATCAGGGCCTGGAGTCACAGCTAACGCATCTGGCAAGCGCGACAGCGTTTGAGATGTCCTGTCCACCTGGGTGCTTATAAAGTCCCCGTCCTCCAGACTATCTGAGCCTTCCCCAATAAATGAAAATAATCAATCACGGTTCCCTCGCTTCCTGACTAGCATGTAGAAAAAGGATTTAAATAGGTGCACATATCTGTAGATTAAATCAGTTTACTGGAGGGAACCAAAACGAGGAGATGAAGTTGCCATATGTTTCTGCTTGTGCTGAAGCTAGTGGTCATGCTTGTTTTTCCTGGAAATTTGTTCCACAAGCTTAGTCTGGCTATTGCCAGAGCCTTCATTTATTTGTCAGCAGTGGCAAGGATCCAGCAGATGAGGCTCTTGTAAGAAAAAAGGACTGCAGAGACCACTGACCTCTCAAGTAACTGTGGTCAACCCTACCAAAGGCTTGAACGCCAGAGGAGGTGTTCGGCTGAAATCTGCGCGCCGAGGAGCCACTCCATGCTGTCTAAGGGATACTGCCACGAGGACTTGCTGATGCTTTTTGGCAGAAGAAGGTCCCAGACTTAAAGACTAGGCACTGCTGCGCAAACAGCAGGCTGCTGTGGTCTGGGGCTGCTGTCCCCTAGGACTGGCGGCCTCTTTGCCATCACAGCTGTGGGCATCCAGCACCGCAAGGGTGCCCAGAAGAGTTGGAGATCGCTGATCAGTCCAAAGGCCCATGTGTTCAATACAAAGGATACAGAGTAAACACAGTTTTCTGAAGAATTCCTCTCCTCTTTTAACTGATTCTTACGGGAAACGGAGAGCTAGCTCTGTGCCTTCCTACCAGCCTTCCCAGTTAATTTTTGCAAGACTGTAAGGCAGACTGGTTCTTACGGGACCCTAAAAGCAGCCCTCTGGCTCGAGGAGGACTGGGAGGCGGCAAGCCAGACTGGGTCTGTCTGTTCACTACCAGCGATGTGTTTGGCGAGACACGTGTTCGAGACCGGTGCATTGCCAGCCATGCAAGCTTATGAGAACTGAAGCAAACACTAACAAAACAAAACAAAAAAATCGTTTCTGGCAATAAAAAGGTTAACACAAAACAGTAGGTATAAAGATAACTTGAACCCATCATTAAAGAAATTCAGTTATTTAGTCAATTTTACTTATTTACAGGCTAGAAGATTAATGAGCTCAAATACAAACTGAGACAGTAATTAGGTTTCAAAAACATACTATAACACGATCAATCATTGCTTGGGAGTATAATGACATTAGGGTAGAGCCCTCTTTCAGCTGAAGTTATTAGCATGTGATTGGTGAAGACTGGACTTGAAGAGAGAGTCTACCCCAGGGTCCTGTAATAAAATGAAAGAGGAATCTTAAATAAGGAGAAACTATGTCTTTGACCCTTTGTCCTTTGCCTGTAGATGTGGAGATACTGTATTCGGGATTTAGGGCTCTGTAACAGGACTTTGGGGAATGATGGCATTTCAAAAGACAGTTGGTATTTTACTTTAAACAAGACTTTACTTGAGACCTAATACGACACAGACGGTATGTGTATGTCCTCTAATCTGGTCTTTGAAGCTATTAGCAGCTCCTTCCAAGGCATTTCAGATCTCTTCTCAAAGTCTTTGCAAATACATCATCTCAGAGAAGGAATTCAAAATGTTACGGAACATGAAGTGGGAGAAAGGGTGAAAATTTAATGTGAAGAAGGGAAAACCAGAAACTACACAAAAGCAAAGTTCTCAATTATTGTTGCTAAAGGATCTTTCGCTGCGGAACTGCATAAATGGCTTTATATATTCTCATCGCAAGGAATCTGGGTAAAAGTTCCTTAAATCCAGAGTCCATTGGGTTCACAAAGAAGGACAGGGATATGGCTTTTAAGATTTAAGCCAAATTTCGAAGTCAGGTTTTTATGCATGTATCAGCTTAATCCAGCTCCCACAGAAATCAGTGGTAATTCTCACACTGATTTGAATAGGAGAAAAGTTATAACAGTGTGTACAATTTTTCAAATTCCACCAAAGAAGCTAAAACCAGACACTTCAAGCAAAGTTTTTCAGAAGAGGCTAGGGCATTTTCTGACATCCTCTAAAATGTCTTTGAAAATCACATCCCAAAACAATGTTTAAGCAGCTAAATAGAAGTGGCCTAATTTTCAGAGATACTGGGTTCTCACAGACTTCAGTAATTTCAGTATTCATTAGCTCTTAAAAGCAGACTACTTCCTTTGATTCACCTATATATAGGGTTAAGTACCTGATTCTAAGCGCCCAAGTTTGAAAAATGTCATCCTTAACCCCTGCACATACTTCTCGTGCGTATCGAAGTAAATACACACTTCCACAAATAACTTCTGCCTCACCACCACATCTAAAATGAAATCTTCATAATTTCCTTCACCTCAAGGGCTCAGTGGCACAGCCCCCGCATTTTGCTACCGGTGTCATTCTCTACAGGCATGTAGTTGCTATTATTTATTCACTGTGGTATTCTCAACTATCCCAATTCCCTGATGAACAATTGAAATGGATTGCAATAAGGACGTGACACACAGGAATAAGAAGCTGAAATGTATTTCCCGGCTTCAACCTCCCAACCTGAGGGAAGGTTATGATGGTTGACATGTCTGGGGTCAACAGCAATCGGTTCTAGTGGTTACCGTCACATAGACAGTATGAATACTTCTGATGGCATTTCAGAGCAATCCTAGCAGTTGACAAATCAAATGCAGAAGAACCTTAACTCAAAATGCATTGTAAATAATCTCATAATGGATGAACAAAAAAAAAAAAACCACAAAAGCAAAACTGTATTTCAAAGCAAGAGTGTGAAAACATAACAACACGCAACTCCAGTCAATACAATCAATCCTGATAACAAGAGCAGTCAATGCAATTACATTTTATAAAATCAATGCATCCTCCTACTATGAAAACCAGGCAAGGAAGGAAATGAACCAACATATCCCTCTCTATCAGCATGTGACAATTACAGTTTCACCAAACACAGCTAAACAAGGAGCAGAGCAAGCATCAGACCCTGAAACCTTGGCAAAGGAGTCAGCACCGTGTAAAATCTTCAGTCCAAAGGACAAGCTTTTGTCTGGCTGCTTTTCTGACCCTCTACATGTAAATGCATTTTCACTCACCGATACAAAAGTGTAATTCTTCCAGCAACGTTTTTCTGAATCTAAGCTGCTGAACATTGTTTTTCTCCCCTCACGACAGAACTACAAATGTGATGTATGACATTAAATCAAGCTGTATGATTGTGACTGCCCAGGTAACATAACTTGTGAGCTATCTTTTACCTTTCCATATATATTTAGAGCACAAAAAAGCCTGAATGTAAAAACTGACTGTCGTTTGGCCATCTGAATATTCTTTTCAGCTGACCAAAAGTGAATGTTAGGGGTTTGCAAAAAATCCATTAATACCTCCAGTTGTTCAGTATTACGAATGTTTAACATGTTCAGTCTCCCATCTTGTCCCCTTCCCTGGGAGAAACCCCTCCAGGAGTCAGCACATGCCCTGCCCATGGAAAGCCTGAAGGGAATCACTCAATACAGTAAATTCCCAGGTGGGAATTTTAGATTTTACATTAATTAGTCTCCCTGCCCTGAGTGAAATGATGCTTTCCTTATCAAAACACTACTGCTGACCGCAGCCCTGTGAAAAAGACTGAATGAAGAGAGGCAGAGCTGAAAGCAGGTAAAGGAGTCTTTCTGATGGCCCTTCTTAATTAAGAAACTAGTGTTAGGTTGGAGAGTATTTGATGATCTCGTGATAAATGTTTCTGGCTGGACTGCAACAAGGAAGGTGTAGTAGACACAGAGAGTGAGGTTAGAGATTTGCACCACCTAACCGCGGGTGTCTAACCATGGGGCGTTAAGCCCTTAACCTGTCTCCAGGGGAGCCTTTTTACTCCAGAAACAATACAAGAACCTCGGCTGCTAGTCAGGGTACCCAAGGTAGGTGCCCACGGTCAGCACACACGACTCGCCCTCCAAGGCTGCGTTGCTATGTGTGTGCATGTCTCACTGAAGGAGAAAACCTCTCTTCAGCAGGGCCTGGGCAGTATTCCCTGCCATCAGGCTTACCCCTATCACCTTCTCCCCAGCATCTGTTTGGACATCTGTCCAAAACGGACATGTCATTAATTTTGTGCAGGGTTGCAAATTGGTTTTAGCCATAGCATCCCTATGCAAGAGGTGGTTGATCATCGTTGTCTGTAAATGATGAAAGACGACAGTCTTACAAAACTAAACCAGAAACGACTACTTTGGTTTGTATTACCCTAAGCAACCACACTGCAAACATAGTTCCAGCAAATCATCTATTTTCCACTGAACTAGTACAAAAGAACTGCAGATACAAACAATTATTGCTGTTACATTATGCACTTGCATGTGGGAGAGAGAAAACATAGTTTCGCTGCATTTTTCTTTTCCCTCTTACGGAAAACATCCAGTCTTAACACCCCTTTCTCTTGGAAGAGAAAGCTGCCGTTATTATTTCCTGGTATTTCCAGCTTAGCAACTACCCATCTGTAGTTTTTTCATCACCAGTGTTCTACATGTGTATGACCAGCCTCAAGCAGTCTCACGATGACAAAAGTATTTGTGGAACCCTGATTTGTTACCTGCATACTTTCCTTGTAGTGTTTTCTCACCAGTTTTAAAGTGTCTCAGGAAATCTCCACGGGATTCCATGGATCAGATAACATGAAAGGGTCTGTAAACCTGACATGTGTTGAATTGTGGACTACTACACACAAAACAGTAATCCCTAGGCATCTTCTGGATCATCCATAAAGCTGCACACTCAGTCCTGGAGACGGTTATGGCACGATCTAACTTAATTTATTGAGAAAGAAATGAAAGAATGCAATTATGAAGATGAGCGAATGAAACAAAGTTGGAGCAAACCTTGCCATCCCATTATTTAATATTTACCAAAACTGAGGATTTAGTAAAGAAAGTAGTTCTTAGAGAGGAGCTATCTTCAAGTTTGGCACAGTTTAATGGCTTTCAAAACAGGAATACTGCTCGATAATTAGGAACAAAACAGAATTGTTAAATAAGGATATGTAAGTTCCTCAGTTTGGCAAGTGATGCTTGGGTAGACTTCCAGGGAAGCTGATGAGAAAGCTGAGCAGCAATGCATGATCTATGTAGCCCACATCATAAGATGGGAAACCAGCTAAAATACTGAACAGCTCTAGCACACCACCACCACTACTACAGGGTGATGTCGTGCTTCATCCCTGTCCCTGCTGGGCGGGACTCGGACCCTGAAGAGAACTGGAATCAGCATGGATCTTCCCATCTGAACTCAGGGGGTCCTGGAAAAACACCAACACGTGCATTCAGTTAGAGACAGAATTCCTCTGGGCCACCGCAGATGCCTACTTAAGATTAAATGAGCTATTACTAACTGAAGAATCCAGCTGACTAGACCACAGACGAATTCAGCTACACCAAAAGAACCTGGAGGTACTCATCTCCAAGCAGGTAATACACTGACATGAGATTTGGGCCATGGTCTACATCACAGCCATAGCCTGCCTCTGAACCTGCCTGGCTTTACAAAAACAGATCATAAACCAAATGGTCACAGGGACAAGACCTAATAGCCAGGTCTTCCGAAACCAATTTGTATGAACAAAAGTCCCTGTAACTTTTCGCAATTCAAACCTATTGCGAATGCCACAGCTGGGTTCAGCTTCATGGTCTCAGCAAGACCTTCAAAAACGATGAGGGTTTGAGATTGAGCCAAGCTTCTTGTCAGCGCTTCATACTTCAAGGCATTTGTATTTATAATTCCTGTTACTTAGCACAACAGATCCTAGCATGACAAATCCAAGAAAACTGTTATGCTGGGGTCTTCGTTTTCAGGATTTGCACCAGAGCTTAACTAAATTAGAAAGTATTTGTATGGCATCTCTCTTTGAGCTGCTGGTTGATGTTTTATGTTTTAATGTTTTAAGTAAAGTTTATTATGACAAGTCAGTGAAAGTGCTTTTAGTAGGTCAATAAATCATGGACCTATCATATCACTGGGTGACAGCTATGCACAGCACAGAAGGAAATTTGATATTATTCCAACAAAATGGCAACTACAGCTACTTCCAGCTTAGCTGCAAAGCCATATCAGCCTGTTGATTGTGAACTGAAGAAGTAAATAATTATATTTTGGGGAAGGAAAGCAAGGCCGTTGTAGATTTTTATCTGTCTGGTATTTCTAAAACTCTCTTGTGGGGAAAAAAAAGAAATTATTTGTTTAATCTCAAATGATCCTCTGGATGCCCACCATGGAGTCTGTTCTATAATTACCTAAAGTGGAGGAGTGGGGAAGGGGCTGGGGAAGAAACACAAAGCAGATGAAAAAAAGGGGATAAAAAAGATTTCTGAGAGAGTGAATTCAGTTTTGGCATCTCTCCAACCATATGGAAATTGAAGGGATGTTAAAAAAATTCTAAGACAGGATGCACAGGACAAGGGTGGGAAGTTTCCCTCATTATTACTGTCAGGAGGGGGAAAAAGAAAAAAGCTTTTTATATACAAGACAGCAGCACACCTGTGAGATCAGGGAGTGTGCCCTAAACTTCAGTAAGAAAGCAACAGTGACCCAATCACACTTTGAAATTGTTTACACCTGATCAGACACGTACGAGAAGTCTCCCGTAAACACACAGCAGAGTTTGAAGAAGAACTTGCAGGGAAAAACAATTCTTATCCTCTTCTGTTCCACAGTGCTTTCAACTGCGTGGTATGGCTTTTGACAGCAATAGCAGCTGCTTATTGCCTGGTGTAGCCATCACTCTATGTCTAGCCTTGGGTCTGGACTCCATGGCTGCTGCGTAACAGATATTACATCACGGAAGGACTCACGGCTGGAAGGCATCAGGGGAGACCCATGTTGAAACCAAGTGTCTAGTTAAAATTAGACTAGAGAATCTACTGTCATGTTTTCTTCAAATGTAAAGGGCAAAAACATGTGTGCTCATTCTGGATGCCATTTCTTTTCAGACTATAAATTAAGGGATTTAATATATATATAAATCTCTTTGCGAAAGGACTGTTACACTTAAAACCTGACAAAATATCCACGGATTCCCCTGCCACTGGGGGTAACCACTGGATCTGTTATGCACCACAATGGTATTTCACATAAGACTTGTAAAATTTGAAAAAACTTGGGAAAAGCGTTTTATTCGACTTTTGCCTTATCTTGGGATCTTTGCCTCTCAATCATCTGCAGCTTGTGTCCTCTTCTAAGGAGGAGAAATACACCCCAGTTTTAAAAGTGATTCAGAGAGTAGAAGGTGCAATGAGTCTGTGAAAAAAGGCAAAAGATAACTACATATCAAATCTAGGTCCTTAGAGACACCCGTACCTTATTACCACAACCTTCTCAGTCTGCAAACAAGATCCATTTTGAAGTCGTAGAAGCTGGCATGTGAACAGGTTCACCCGTTGCAGCAAGACCTTCTGGGGCAATGCTCAAAATGGAAACAACAACTGCAAAGGTGCGTCCCCAGGATTTCACAGGAGATAACCCAATACTCTTCCCATAAAGGCTCAGGAGGCAGGAGCCATTGGCTTTAGAGATTATTACATGTGGGGCATGTGCAAACACAAACCGTCTAGGTACACTTGTGAAAGGGAGCCAGTGATGCCTGCTTAGCATACAGGGAGAAATGGGAAGCTTAATCGAGGAGAGAATTGGAAAGCTGATGCAGAAGCTGCTCCTTTACCGTCCCCGTCAAAAGACTGGGTCACTCAACAGGTACTCCACAGACTGACATTATAGTGTCAGATCTGAGCAACCTTGGGCAGATGACTTTTTCCCCCCTCTCTCTGCTCCCTTGGATAACCCTGCCCTTTTCAAGTATAAGATCACAAGGGTGAATTATCATATGCACTCAATTTTAAAGCTATGGACTGTCTTATGTGGAAGATAAGACCAGACTTCAGTATCCCTGATAACTCTTTGCACTCCAGTCGTATCTTCAGTCTTTTCTGCAGGGTCAGAGTCCTACTCTTCCAGGTACTGTATACAGAAGAAAAGGGGGCATTTCTAGTCTTAAAAAGTCTTTCTCAGTATCTAAAGCACAGAAGAAGATAATCTATTGTCACACACCCTCCGTTGCACATTATAGCACTCTTCAAATGACTCGCAGATTCAGGTCTGAATGGAAAGACTGCTAAATAACAGTATCTGTAACGTAATGAGGTTTACAATTAATGACTAAGCAGAGAACCTAAGCCTGCAAACTTCTAAGAAAATAATAGATGGATGATCTTAACTTTTGTTTTACCTAGTAAGACAAAAGAAAGGAAGAATGGTAGACAGAAAGAGACAAACGTACACTGTTAATCTCAAATAAGTACAGTAGGACTGAAAAAGGTGCTTACGGTGAATCCCATGATTCAATGGGATTAATGATAATTAAGAAATAAGCATAATTCCATATAAAATATGGGGTCCAGCAGTGGAGCATAAAGATCAGAGGGTAAAGCTGGTGTAAAATATGATAAGAAAGGCAAAGAGGGAGAATTGAACAGGGCAAGATTAACGCAGGGGTTAAGATAAATAAGATATTTTTTAAGTATATACGGAAGGAGAGGGCAGTGAAGGAGACAGAAGGGCCTCTTAAAAATGGCAAGGGTAATTTATCGACACAAGTAGTAAGGGCATTGTTGGGGGGGGAGAAATGAATTCTTTGCCTGAGTGTGCAGAGAGGAGAGGGGACAGATGCCAGAAAGAGACATAAATTTCCCAGAGGAGAAAGAGAAATGCTTAAGGAAATCAAGATCATACCAGTGCTGGTGATCAAGAAAGTAGAGTGTTGGAAAACAAAACAAAACAAACAAACAAACAAAAGAAAAAGGCAGAAACAAACATGATGTATCCCAAAATCTAAGGGAGAGGGGAAGACATACTGCGGAGACGTTTAGAACCTGGAAAGCACTTGGCAGGAAGCCGCATGTGCCGGCAGAAATCTGACACTGTGCTACCATATGGTTAAAGCTAAATTCAGGTTGTGGATGCCACCCAGCAAGCTGGTATTTTTGCTTCAAAGACCTTGTGGCAGTAAAGGAAATTTTACTAGCAATAAAAAGGCCAGTCGTCTTTGCTTCCTTCTTGCTTGCCCCGTTTCCTTTCCAACACCTGCTTTTTGCAAAGTTAGCCTGTGACAGAAAGGGTGCCTGCGAGGGAGTATTCCCGAGGAGCTGCGTGACATTGTGGGGAAGCACAGTGGCATCTCAAATCCCCTGTTGCAGCTGCAGTACCTGCTACTGCTCCCAATGTACATTTATACCTTTAAACTGAGTTTTTTAAACAGTTCTAGAAAACAGAAGCCTTACCAAAGACATAGGGAATCCACACTACATTGCAAAATCAGTGACCTCAGTCCATAAAAGCCACAGACCCTAAAGGACTTGGCCCTGCACGCACCAGCTTGGCTTTAAGCATGTGACTATTCCATTGACGCCAGTAGAACTGCTCACAAACATCCATCTGAGTCCATGTGCTGCTGCTCCAGCGAACAAGCAGTAATGAAACCGGGTCTACAGCATGTATATCATACAAATGGTAACATCAAACAGAGCAGTAGAAGGACTGATGTTGGAGGGAGATGGTGTCAATGACATGCACTTAAGCAAAGACAGTCAGGCCTTAAAAGAATTTGTGGGGAATTTGGCTACACTAAGAATAGATAGTACTTGGAGCAGCAATGGGGCAGCTGCTATTCGTAGAAGTTTAGAATGGCTATTCTAAACTTAGTGTGCAAGTATTCAAAGGTGGTAAATACTGAAGGATATGCACAGATGCTACCAAGAAAAAAAAAAAAAAATTGCTGATTGAAGAGCATGATCAGGCAAGGTGCTGAGTGCCAGTTCCTCAAAGGACCTACGCTGATCTATACAGTTGATACCCAGCCCCTACATGCTTCCTTCCACTCCTAGCAATGAAATTTCAGAGCTCTGCACCACACAGGAGCATTTCTCATCATGCAGGATTCTATGCGCAGGGCCTAATCCCACTGACTCCAAGGGCAGTCTTTTGAACAGCTCCAAGGGTTGGTATGGACTTTCGATGAGCATACCCAGTCCCATCATCTACAGCACTTCCCCCAGTTACCACTGAGTAACTGGCTTTACTCTGCTGGGAACGGTTTTGGTAATACTTCCAATCAGCACATGAACTGAGGCCGTGAAAGTAAAACGGGCTGATGCCAAGTGCAATTGGAGGCATCAGATATAGGCAGTGCAGGGGTGGGGAGGACAACAGGGAGAATTCAGATACACGGTGTGAAACCTCAGTGATCAGTGGCCAGGGGCTGTGGTCTGTACTCTCCGGGTGAAACTCTGCCCGGCAATCACTCAGCGACCTTTGCAGACTATAATGACATGCCTAAAATAAATAGAAGTGCAGCTGAGAAATTTAGGACAAGACAGAAATAAGAGCAGAAGCTGTAACTCTTTGGAAGATTTATAATTTATGACCGTTCCATGGCATGAGTTCAACTGTGACCTCTCAGCTGGCAGCTGTCTTTATGCTGCTTTCTCCTTCCACCTGCCTAGTGAGAAAACAGCCACCGTCTCTGTGAGCATGGATAAATCTGTCATACTGACTTACACAATGAACTCTCTGGAGGGAGACTGAAGCAGTCCAGAGAATAAATCTAGCCCTCAGAAACAGTAGCAAGGTTGTCCAAGTTTACAGCATCTCCTTTTAACCCCTTTGGTGTGGACCTTAGTGGCTATAATTATAACTGGCACTGTCTGACATGCTGAAGCCGGGAATCCTCTGCAATATGATGGATGTCTCACTCAGGACAAGTCATCGTCGGACACAGAAAGCATCCGGGACAGGCCAATGATGCAATATGCAGCTCTCATCTGACGTGGCAGCCCTGGGCTTTAAAGCCTTTCCCAAGGACATCCAGCTGGGCAAAACGGCTTTACAAGAGAAAAATGTCTTCGCTGAAATGCTCAGATCACAAGGACAAAGCGCTGAATTAGATCATTAGATTTTAAGGCCAAAAAGGCATTATTAGTTTAGATGGATTAACAGGCTCCTTCCACTCCTCCTACCCTTCTGATGGGAATATAGCAGACATTAAATTGATGCTGAATGTAACCAATGTCAGAAAGACATCATCCTCTAATAAAATCTCTCCAAGGCAAAGCTTCTTGGTATGGTCCAGCAAAGTACTCTGGCCAAACCAAATGGCTGTCTGTGACTGGGGATGACAGTTTGTAAAAGAAGCTAATGTTATTTTAAAATGAACAGTTTAAAAAACAAATATCAGAGACTACTTTTCATTCACGGTTAATATTAAGAATTTGCATCTAAACAGCTTATAATGGCTGTGGACTGCGATTGTGATAGCTGGTAAGTTCACTCTAGTAGGTAGTCAATGAATTGCCCGTCACCGTAGCCTATCCTGAACACCTCCTGCAGATGTGCTTGGACAACTTTCAAACATATTTACAACACACACATGACATCTGTTGAACCACACAGAAATAGGACCTCGGTACAAAGGCAAGGAAACTACAGCATCATACAACATTATGGCCAGGACCGATGCCAACACCACAAAATCCCCTCTGGGCAAACCCATTACTCTCACCACACCTTAGTTTTATTCATGCAGTTTCTCTCTCCTGTAGCTCTTGTTTGCATCTGAGCTTGATACAGTTTCACAAACATGAAGATTTGGTCCCAAGACACCTGCAAAGCCACATTCAACTGCACCACACTGGCTCTGCTCTGGCGGCAGCAATAAATGGTAGAACAAGTGGGTGAAGAGAGGCCCCTGCACCCACCATCCCTACTGGAAAGGCTGCTTCGCAGAAAGGATTATTTTCGCTTTTCTTGCGGGCCCTGAAGACTGCACGGTGACTGCTCTATGTTATTCTCGTCCCTCTGTCATTCTCCTCCTCACCCCTGTTTCGTGTAGGATTTACAGAGCCAAAGTCCTCTGCAATTTTATCTCCTCTGTTCGTCAAACCTTATCGCACACACCAGACATAGCTTTCTTGTACTGTGCTTAAGTTGTATCCACCCTTCTTCCTGCAGCGCTTAGATTCCAGTGGTCCACGACATTTGCCATTCCTTAACTGACACAGGAAACCTCATTGTGCGAAAGGAGTATTATTTGTCTGGAACTCATGAAATTACAACTCAATACAATGGCTTTGTCACAGGTTTTCTATTCTGCTATGGCAATATCACTCAAACCTTCCGGCCTCTAGATCTCCATCAACAGTAACAGCAAGACCTCTCCCTCAGCCTTTATCCACATTCATGCTTTGTACCCAAAACCTTTAAAGAACAGGGAGGCCTTTGATGGGATGCAAACGAGCACTGATCAAAAGAGGGCTCAGTTTTCCAAGAGGGCTTCACAATAAAACTGAATGCCAAAACCGATCATCAGATGCCACTGGTAGCAATCACCTTTCAACTACTTTGAGAAGCTCTTTTGGCACTGAGGCAGCCTGCAAGCAAGGAACTAGACTGCGAGCCTTCAACGTGCTTTTCTAAGGACAAAAAAAAAAAAAAAAAAAAGCTGTCAAGAACTTCTGTACAAATGTCCCTGTCCAAGCGCCACAGTAACGTTATGAACCACCATGAGAAGAAATCATTCAGACCGCTAAAGGCAGACGCTCAAAGGTGCTGAGTACCCTGAACTTCCCATCACCTGAAGGGAGCAGGGGGTACTCGGACACTTTTATTGTCTTGCAGAACTGGGCACTAAGCAAACCACGCTATAACTCAACAACCTTGCATATGTTTTTTCTCTTTAAACACACATTTCCACATTGCTTAATTATCTGATTCTAAAAGCATTTTGTTAGAAGCTGTACGAGGCACATTCCAGTAATGGAGATGTACTGCAGATTCCAAGATTTAGTTCATAAAAGCACTGTGCTAACCTTAATATCCCAGATACTGTTGACAGTACAGTAGTGCAATGTAGCATACTGTCTCCTGGTTAAGGTAATGACCAGGTGGCGTGTGACAGAAAGAGGGAGAGAGGGAGAACAGTAGCTTTCTGGCCAGCGGAGAAGAATTGCCGTACCTCATTGCTCTCCTGGCAGAGATTTTGTTCTCAAGCCTTTCACTCCTACCTTTCAGATACCATCCTTCTCTTTCCTTGCCTTCCCTCCCGCATTACGGCTTGCATCCTCACAGGGCTTCAGGTCTCAGTTAAGAGTTTCTTCCCCCATGGCATTAAGATACTATTACGGTGCCACTTTCTTATAGATCTAAGGCAACAAGACCTCTGCAAGCATAGGTTTTGACCCTCCTAACTGATGTTCCCTTCAGACTGCTAAAATCCCTTTCTAAGCATTCCTGTCTTCAGGAATAAGGTCTTCCAGTTCCCCTCTTTTGCAGTGAGTAAGGGGGAGCCCCTGCCTTGTCTGAACTGATAAAGCTCTAAACACGACAGACAATGGGAGGAAAACAGGCGAGTCCAAAACAGCGACACAAACGGTCAACGGGGATCTGAGCACATAAGTCCCTCAAGACCACATCTAACTAAGCACAAAATGAACTCCTTCGAGAAACTATCCTAATGAGCATACATTCTTACAGATCAATATTTTTAAAAATTCACTTGTTAGAGGCTGGATTCTACCCTGCAGCACAATGATTTATACTCATAATCTCCACTACCAATCTTCTCCACACATTGTATGTCAGCGCACAACCTGCTTGTATTCCCAGCAAGGTTCTCTTCAGTACACTGGTCACCGTCCACCCACCGTGGTGGTGTCTGAAGTGATGGATTGAGAGAGCACAGAGAGTCACAGCACACCGTGTTACAACTGTAGCAAGCTGTTTTCTTCTTCCTTGACATTTATGTTTGAAAACGGGATATTATTGCTGGACGGGGATGTGGAAACTCAGAAAAAAAACTGGGGAATAGCAATAAGGAATGTTGTTTGCTCAGCAAGATTTGGGAAGAAAGGAAATGATCTATTTTGTGAATTGAAATTATCCCCTTAATGAATCTGGCTCACTATTTCTAGAAAAAAAAAATACTCATGCTTTATTTTTTTTTTTAAAGTGTCAGCTGTCCAAAAATACTGAACAGCTGTCCTGAAATAGCAGATTTTCCTGTATGTTTTTTTTATGATTCAGTCCATTCCATAATTTTGCAATGAGAACTGCAGACAGTTCTATTTTACTTGCAAGAAATATGCACAATATGGCATGTGCCTCATAATCTTCTGTGATTAATGTATAAAAACACAGTCAGAACATATTTATACGATGGCTTGTAGAATTATAGAGATTGATCTTGGTTTCACTCACGGCCAATGGCTAAGGAGCACTTTAATCTGCTACAGGTGAAAAGGTAATGCAAACACTCTCATGTTTATTTAGGACAGCTATTGGGAATATTTCATGCCATATTTCAAATACAAATACTCTTTGGCTGTCTACGAGTCAAGGAAATATAAAGTCATTAGTATATGGTTTTCTACAATCTATTGTAAATATTAAAATTACACAGGTCATTTGACCCAAATTGAGATTTCTGCCTAGTTTCTTCACAATCTTGGCTTCCAGGGGACTGTGAGAGGAAACAGTCTCCACCATGGCAGCACAGTGCTGCAAAGGCCACTCCATAATGAAGTGGGAATGGTATTTCAGGACATTCTTGGCAAAGACTTCAAGCCACCTAAAGACTGAGAGCGAGAGTCTGCTGTCATCTGAGTCAGTGGAGAAGCCCCCTTTGCCTTTCAAGACTAAATACTGCTTNCCCCCCCCCCGATGTACAGGTTAAGATTGTCACCTGCTGTCAGCTGGATAACCATTTCGGCGTTTGCATGAGAACCCCTAAGGCGTCTCCAAGGAAGAGCTTGCACATGCCCACTACGCTTAGTGTTCAGAAAGTTAGTTGAGATGATAATTATATATGTAGGCTTGGACTCATTTTCATAGCAACAAAAGAAGTCTCCTACAAAGATCTAAGAGGTGAGGTGCTCCATGCAAATCCACTCATTGCATAGAGCACCTCTTCAGTAGAGTCTCAATTTACTTCACACATTTCCTCCCAGGAGGTTTGTGTTTTTTCTGCAAGCTGAATTTCCAAGTCTAAAACTACCTAGTGTACTTCCTGAGCTTCATGTGCTAAGGAAGGAATCTCCAACCCAAGCCCCTCATACAAAAATATCTTAAATTTATTCATATATTTAGATAAAACACTAAGTCAAGCAACACTTAAACAACGAATGATGAGCTAAAGCTCCAGTAGCAGCAAAGTGCTCGTGCATCAAGTAGCACTCAGATCCCAGACACTTTCTTGTACTTCTCCCTCACCCGAACCACACCACCTTTCCAAAATCCCCATCTGCTTAATCTTTTTATTGCTGAGTGCCTGGAAGGCCCCAGGTTTAGTAGATTTTTACAGTTCATCTCTGCTCTGTAAAACCATGGAGAGAGACTGGGGGGGGGGGGGGATGACAAATAACA
>VZSZ01011362.1:349561-367504 GCA_013398815.1 Ibidorhyncha struthersii | reverse complement strand
TCGTAAAACACGGAGGGGGGGGTGGGGTGGGGGGGGAGTATCAAAATGAAACAGGAGAGATCAAAACAACCCCAAACACGTTCTGGGTCAAACCAACATCTGATACAGGGGCTACATCTTCACTGAAGTCAGTTACATTTTCACTGCCTGTGCTCTTCAAGGTGAATTTAGCTCATGATATGGCCTGAGAACTTACTGCCTGAAGTCTAGAGTACCTTAGCTCAGCCTTGCAGCGGTGAGGAAACTGTGTACCACTGCAGAGTTCCTTTTCAGCTACTCTGAATATTCAAGTGACCCAAGTAGTCAGTCAGTCATGAGCAGCAATATATGAAGCCTTGGGCATTTTTAGTCTAACTGACTGAAAATATTGGACAGAAGTTACATCCAGTAGCCCATGGTTACTCTGAAAAATGAACTCCAGCTATTTGTTCAGACGACAACTCACTTCAGTCTAAGGTTAGTTGTAAGAGAGCAGCCAGCTAGTAATGCGCTAGGGCTCGGGAGACCTGAGTGCAGTACCTGGCTCTACCGAGGACTCTGTATGCAATTCACACTCGAGTGGGTTACCATCTAACTTTATGCGCCTGCGGTAGGAGCTGAGGATCTACACACACTCAGTGAAGACAGACAAGGCTTCTGAGGTAGTCAGTGTGGCCCTTTAGCAGAAAGCGTCTTCTCTACCTTGATTGCAGAGGCAATTTTATTTGTTCCTAACATTGGGGGATAAATACAACCCCGCTGCGGCACAGCTCTTTCTCTTGCCGAGCTTGCAGCTCTTTGGAACATCGGGAGATGCCAACAACGTTTATTTGCATCATATGACACACGGAGGACTTGTATCTTAATGGAGTATGTGAGCTATGATACACATGTCACTACAATGCACGCTGTCCTGTGTGAACAAAGCTTCACTGGGGGTGGATTAAAAGTATAAGTGTGGCATAGGGTTGCACAGTCACGAAGACCAGCCCGGTCTACATTATCTTAAAAACTATGCTAACTGATGCTTGCTGGGTGATCTTAAGGAGCTCCTTCTGAGCAGGTAAAGTTAGATAGCATAAACTGGAATACCTTCACTTCGTACTCCACATGATATTGTCTATGCAGAGGGGGCAAAGAAGTGCACATCCTTGAGACTTTTCTCATTCCTGGAGAGGTATCCCTGCTGCAGGAAACTGGGGTGGGCTGCACAGACAGCACATGCTGAGAAGCTGATGGAGTCGCCACCTCCAAAAACACACTGATTCACTGCCTTTCACAAACTCTAAACCCTTATGTAGAAAATAAATAAATAATATTTTTTTTAAAAGTACCATTTAACACTGTTTCACATGGGACTCCTCACACAAGTTTCCAAAGAACTACCTTACTTTGCCCTGCAACAGCATGCTTCTAGGTGCTCAAATGCAGTGTTAGTATGCAGAAGGGTTAGAGAGAACAAAGTCAGATCAAAATATCATTTCATCCCTTGGGTCCACGAGGTATTGGCTGTGAATGTAAAAGAATTATCACACACGAGCTTACTTCTACAGGCGGCCTGGCAGGAGTGCATTCCCATTCAGTTAAAGATCCTTCACAGGGAGCAATAGAAATGTTCTGTTCCTTCAATATCTTTTCATTCCTTTTCAAGCATTTATACAAGTATTCAGGGGCTTAACCAGAAATGAAAGAAATTCATTTTAGGTTATGTGTATTAAGAGGCTCTGGGACTCCTCTACCTGTCTGACTGTGCTAAAGATTTTGTTAGCTGACTTTTTTTTTTTNCTTGTTTTTGTCTTTTTTTTTTTTTTTTTTTTTTTTTTTTTTTTACCTCTGGTAACTGCCAGTAAATCCCAGGACCGGATTATTCTGCCCACCTGAAACAAATTCTCTTTTCACACTGAGAAGCATTCCAAGCATTTGAAGATGTATGGGATTCATTCAGTATATTTACTGAAGAATTTAGTTGTAATCTCTTATAAACATCTGTTGCATTTTAGCTCAGTAAGTGTAAATAACAGAAATAAAATGGCGTGTGCATCTCGGATGCCATCTCTTGAAAAAAAAAAAAATCAGGTTATCCAGCCCTCAATCGCCAAAAAAAAAAAAAAAGGGAGAAAAAAAGTACAACATACTGCTTGGGGAAGCAGAGTTGATTAATGGGCTAGCCTGTTAAACCATCTGTTCTTGAGGACCCAGCTTTGAATCCCAGTGCCCCTAGCTGGGTCAGCACTTTTCCTGGTGCTGAGAAGCGACATTAACTCAGCCGGCCTTTGCTTTTAGGAAGGAAGAAATAGTCCATGGAATTTCATTTGCCTTGGAAAAACAGAAATACCTTCCCAGATTCTCAGCACCAATGTTAGCAAAGTTTGGTGAAAAGCATGCAATGGATCAGCATTGCCTAGAAATAAAAGCGGGGAATGCTGCAACTCAAGAGGACTGAGTTCGAAACATCTCCCTGGGAGCAGAGAATAACCTGATCATCCTTGGAGCAGAGCGCCGTAAAATTAAAAGGAGAAAAAAAGGGACCTGGGGCTTCTCTGTGGCACACTGAATAAATGCACTTCCTGACATTGTCTTTGATAGGGTCCCTATCAGCTTGTCACTTGGGCAGAAGGTAATGCCGGCCTAGCAATAAATGCTGTAATAATGTTTCGAACCCTTTGAACTAGATACCACAAAAGCTGGGGGCAGTCAAAATGCCAAATAAAGTTAACTAAGCACAAGAGTGGAGGCCAGAGACAGATGCTGTGAGCTGAATGTCAGATCAAGGGATGAGATCAACAAGGTGCTTTAAGAGGCATTTCCTGGTTAATTCAGGAATCTCCAGCAACCTTTGTAGTCTTTCATCCAAGCCTTATTAAGAGAACAGAGCACGGGTTTTATAAGGGGCACGGAGATACAAATGCACGTTCATTTGAACTCATCAGATCTAGCTGGAGCTGTTTTGGGTAGCTGCTCTCTCCAGTGCGATGTTTTAATTGAAGTTATCATAAAGAGGATACAATGAAATGAGAGATTTCAGCTCTGAAAAACTGACATAACATTTGGTTTCTTGTCTCCAGTGCCAAGTGCCTTACTACATAAAGATTGCTGATAACTCTGTTTTTTCATTATCAATCTTTTTCATCAACAGTAACGATGAATTAGTAGCTTACTGATATTTTGCATGAGAAGTGTGTGGAAAATTAATGACAATCGTACAAAATACCGTTCACTCTAACACAGGCAGTAGCTGCACAGCCAAATATGGCCTACATAAAAATTGTGACAATTCAAAGCTACGAGCAACGAAAACACAGCGACTATAAGCAACGGTGGAACAACAACTGTCCAGAATACATTGCATCTTAAGCATTGGCAGAGGATGGGAAAGACTCAACACACCAGCAGGATTGCTAGCCCCAAAATTCTCAACTCAGCAAGAAATCTCCCTTTGGCTTCCAGTGCCAATGCGTTACTGCAGCATTTCCTCCAGCAGCCACCCGGAAACAGTATTTCCAAGGTGCCAGTGATGTCCTAGCCATTTTAAGTGCACTTGCCTTTCAACTCCAGTTTAAACCTGGTGACTCTGGGCTGTGTTTAGTCCCTTGCTGTAGATACCTCCCTTACATCATCTCGATTACTTCAACTCGCAGGCTGCAGAGGGAGCCAGGAGCCGGCAACCTAGAAGATCAAGCAATCTGAACAGCTTTTTTCTTTCATCGACATAAATATACGTTTGTTTGTATGTAAACACACGATGATTTTTCCCTACTTGTTACTGCCATGCTGCACAATAGAGAAGGTGGAATGCAGATATTTCGTTATACATATGCAGATACGTCTACGTGTTTGTGTTAACATGGTACATATGCCAGACAGATATTATGATGACTTGGTGGCAAATAAGGCAACATTCTCCCAGATGGGAAACACCAAAAGTGGCAATTTTTTTCAACTTGAATGCAGTCATCAAGTACTCTTGCCATGCCTTTCACAACACAGATAGAATCGCGATCCAGTGTTTTCCGACTTGAATGATTAGCCATATGTGTTTCACTGAACACGCTGAGCCAGATACCACCGTCAGCACCCACTGAAATCCCTACAGTTCCACGTGAATAACGCAAGAGAAAATCTGCCTCCAATTACTGAAAATGACGCTATATTTTTCCTCACAATTGCTAGTTTGTGCTGCTGGTAGTATAACATCTAACACTGGTTTATGGTACACCTCTCCTCTAGTTCCTCTACTCTTGAAGATGTTACAGGGGAGAAATAACAAAGCGGCGCTGTTCTCACCTCTCATTTTCCATGTGCCTGTGTGTGGTGTTGCTTCCTCTGACATGCATCGATCACTGTTCCTGCAGCAGCCCATGTACTAGCACCGTTAAGGCAAGGTATAAGAGAAATCTGAGCCCTGTTGCACTGTGCTCTGTAGAAATACACTTCAAGAGACGGTCCCAAGTACCTACCAATTCTAACGGATGAGACAAAAAATGGTTGGGAGCAGAAAGAGAAAGTACAGACGAGACCACATGACATATGCAAGAGCTAGAGGAAAGGAGTATGCTTCATCCTGCCCGGCGCATTAATCCAAGGGCACTGCACTTACCTCTGTTTATCTTTTAGAACCGGGGCAGAAGACAAGCTTGAGCAGCACTTTTTTTTCACATCAAACAGACAGGAAATGTTAGAAACAAGCAGTCATGGGTGGCTCCTGACTGAAATAGTCTTGACATACTGAACATTGTAGACCATTAAAGTAATGTCAATATTTATTATACAGATGTGTATTGATTGTGCAGTAAAATGATCCAAAGTAATATATGCTATAATAATAACTGAACTCCATTCAGAAAAAGAGCACTGACGTGCAGCAAAGGAAAAAAAAAAAATCACAAAATCCTATATCCATTTATTAAATTAGTTCATGTGGGCATCTGATTACCGAGCTAATAGTAATAGCTACTACAAAGCACAAGACATCTTGCATAAGCAAAACAAAAAGAAACTAAGGCCACATATCTAAAATAGTTCACCACAGCTCATTGGGGTTTGCCAGTTTAGAGCAGCGGAGAAATGGGCTGTAGTGCTCCACAGTTCAAACTCTGTAAGGTGCTCTGTATCCTCTCTCACTCATTTGCTTTTTCTTATGAATGACTAATGAATTTCTACATTCAGCATTACCACACGACACATCAATGCAAACGCTGCGCTGTGCTTTGACTATGAGGGTATTACTATTTACAGAATAGCAAGCATTAATTCAGATGGATGAAATAAAGAAAGACTGCACTTACTTCCAAATTCAAACGGATGTGGCACCTCTTTATTCCTCCCCCCTTCCTCTTTTTTTAAGTGGGGGGTTAAGGAAAAAAAGAGCCTGCTCTGGGATTTTCTTTGTTTTTATTATCTCTGGTGAAATTGGATTTATTTAACTAAACTGGCTGTATATTTAAGTTCACAAATTATCCACATAGTCTTCCCAGGCTCCATTTTGCCTAATTGCTGGTAACAATTCCAGCCATAGGACTGCTTATACGGCATATTTCCCACTCTTTCACCAGATGACTGATTCTTTTTTTTCCTTTTTGCTTTTAACTGGGGAATGATAATGTTCAGTATTGAATTAGTAATGAAGTTCCAATTAAAGACTGTGAAACTGTTTGGACTTGCAAATATTTTCAGGAGTATCCAGCTACATGGTACCTGGTGTTGGACAAAGCCAAACACTGGCATGGAACCAAAGTCATCCATTTAAAAACCTGTTTGCAAATTTGATTTTGCTTATTCTTGTAACCCTTGACTATGCACTAACCTCGCAAACATCATCTGCCTTGCAAGAAAAGCAGCAGTGATACACCTTGGCGAAGGCCATAGTTCTGCTCCAGTTTGAACCAGGAAGCGGCAGAATTGTCCTGATGAAGGTTTCCAGGCTGACTACAAGCTAAAAAAAGCTTTTTATAAGCTCTAGATAAACATTTAGCATTCTGCAGACCCTCACACTGCTATTCCAGCAGTCATACGGCTCTGCGACACCCACACCTCTAGCCTGTACCCTCCAGGCGCATCTGACCCAGACCAAGAGCAGTCACACAAGGAATAGAAGTGATGTTGGTGCCTCGCCTCAGAAACCTGCAAGCATAAGAACAGGTTCAACTAACATTTAATTTTGTCCAGATGCCTCTGCCCAAAGACTTTGTCTTTGCAACAAGCCTATAACGATGGTACGGAAGGCCCCAATTTACTCTTTCTGTGCTCAGAGTTGGCTACAGACAGGCCAGGAGCTGTAGAAATGACCATTCAAAGCAGTGCTGAGCTTAAATGCCTTGCTTCTCTGTACCTGCGCATCCCATTTCATGCCTGGATGGCACGATCACAAAACAAATCTTGCCTGGGCCAGCCAGATTCATCCTACGTTACCTGAATTAACAAAAGCCATTTCAACCTGTTTATTCAAGTTGCTTCTACCACTTAACACAAACCACAAGCAAAACGAACATTAATATTTTTACAATTTCTTTAAATAGTTACACTGAGAACTGGGGGATTTCCCCATGACACGGCTGGGCTTTCTTTGTCCCAGAGAGATGGCTTCAGCACTTCCCCCAGTGCTGGCTAAACCCTGGACATCTGCAATGGCAAATGAAAGCACCTCCTGAAATAGCCTTCCTTATGCTTCTTTCTAACCCCCCCCCCACACACACACACACTTTTTTTTTAATTATTTTCATTTCTATTCTCTTCTCTTTTGTTTAAGAGCAGCTTTGCTCAGCTTGCTAAGACTGCCGTAAACAATGCTTAAGAAAAGGCAACGTTAAAAAGCCCAGAGCAGATAAAAATTGGCCAGGAATAAGACCACAGTCTGTCTGTGTCTCCATGTAGCATGAAGTCACAGGTAAGAATCAGCATCAAACAGAGAAGTAGCTCCCCAGACATCATTGTCCTTCTTTGCCTTTGTGTGTTTTTCTTGTCCTGTCCTTAAGGCAGAGGGGGAATTAAGCTCCAAGACAGCAGCCACAATAATAGCTCCAGCACAACCCTCCTGTCTCTGGAAAGGACAACTTACTGCTATTATCTCCTCATCAGGGAAGAACCTTAGTCTCCACCATGAAAAGGAAAGGGATGACAGGCTGTTAAAATAAAAAACTTACTGAGTAACTGACCTTATAAGTGCTTAACTGTTATCCACTTTATTTATTGTATTTTCTAGTATGCTAAAAAGATAGACAGCTAATGATTTTTTGTTGAAATATAGACTATGGTCTTCATGTTCAAAATGCTTGGGTTTATTCTACCTTTTATTGCCCACTGACAGTACCAAGCCAGGTTTAAAGTTTTGTCCCTGGACCATATTTCCCAGCAAGCGTGAGAAAGCAACCCCTAAATCCCACTACCGGGTGTCCAATGGTGAAGCCAACCTAATGGAAAAGTTCCTGTTCACTTTAATGCTCTCATTTCATAAAAATTCCCCGTTTCCAGGAAATTTTTGCTTGAGTAACTGCTCTGGTCGTCAGTATAACACAACACCACCAACACATGTTTCCCAAGGTTAGTTTGCTCAGGTGCCTGCAGGCGGTAAGAGCAAGGGGCCACACCATGAAGGTATGGGGAGGAAGCGCTCGGTCTGCGCTCACGCACCAGCTCCAAGCTAGTTGTCCACCTGCAACAGTGCCCACAGATTAGGAAGCCCTGCGCCATGCTGTCGAGGAGAAGATGCTCTACAGCACTTACTGGTGACCCAATTGATGCCGCTGAGTTTCAGAGGTGTCGCAATAGGACGTTCCAGACCCTACCGGACTTTGCGATGAGGTCTAGAGACATCTCAGTACTTGAGATTTCAGTCAACATTTGAAAAAGGAAAAGAAACAAGACAGAGGGTGGCAGGAAAGCAGAATCCAGATGAAGAAAGGGAGCAGTCTGTTTTGGTTTTGTTTTGAAAGGGCTCCTTTCCCCCCCAAACTGAAACTGGTTGCATTTAGCTTGCAGCCCTGTTTGTATGGTGCAGATACACTAATGATTAATGATGTGCCAAGTGGTTCAGAGAAATTCAATTCAGACCCACAGATACTTGTCAGTCCCCAAGGAACAACAGCATTTTTTAAAACTGACCCACTAATTACCCATGAAAAGATTCAGGTAGTAGAGCACACTTGACCTTATTCTCAATGGCAGCAGCAGGTCTGATTCCAGGGAGTTTCTTTTACTTCTTTAGCTTTCCTGACTCAAAACTTGAAAGGCCACAGTCTAAGATCCGCTTCTGCTCCTCAGTAGTCTCCTAAATTTTCCAGATGATATTTTGCACAATGATGTGTCATTTCATGTTGTATCAATCACATTACAGTATGTCACTTAATATAGCATAAAGCAATATGATTGACACAATCTGAGATGACTTGTCACAACACAACACGTCAACTGGGACATCTGTATGTTTTGGGTTTATGTACACAGAGAGACACAGAGCCTTCAAAGGGTGGGGGGTGGAGGGAGGACACTCTCCATCCTTTAAAAGTTTTCACAACACTTTCCATTGCAGTGATTGATAAGCATCTGTTAAACATACTGAAGTTTCTGCAGTTCTCTCTCTAGGCTACCTCTAATAATAACCTACCAGAGCTTGAGTTTATTCCAACCTCTATTTATAATGGACACCTTCTCATGACATATAAAGTGCCCTGTTCCCAAGAACAGCCTTATTTTTAGGGAGTAGCATAATACAAAAGCTCATTACAATTAACCACTTGTCCCTTGGTGGCATCTGACACTAATTCAGCTCCTAAACAATTAATTTGGAGTAACCTCACAAAGCAATCCCTAAGCAACAGTAATTGGCTAATTCCCCTCTACTTATGGTTATGCTCATTATATTACAGACAACTTTAAATCAGGCTGTCATCGCTAGCTCTTGCTGTCACCGAGACGGTTCAGAAGGATAAGTTACTACATCCGCGATCACTTGTAACCCATCTGCGGAAGGAACGCTTCATCCAGGAGTGCTGGGAAGGTGGGAAATCCCGAGACGCGTTGTGCAGGGGTTTGAGAACACAAGCGCGACTGCAACAAAAGCTGTAGAAGTTACAGGACTTTAATTCCCAGTGAAGAAGCACGGTTTCTTAATGAAATTTTAAGGAAAGTATGCTTGCCATAAGATCTCCAGGCAGTCCGGTCTGGCAGAGGAAGTCCTGTGTGGTCACTGGGATTTGAATCATGTTATTATATTCTCTGTGTTCTTAGAGCTTGGCTATATGGCAAGGTGCAGACACCTGCCAGCTAACCAGCACCATGAACAAAGGGAGTTCAGACACGTCTGCACCTACCTACGGGTTTCATGTTGTTCTACCCCATGCCACGATTCCCCACGTAGCAAGCAGAGCTTGTACTTCACAGGGGTGTTTTGAAGCTAAAACTCACAAATGGCTGAAAGATGCACTGGGACTGTTGAAAAGCAGAGTACAGAAGGATTTCATGAGCCTGTTAAAGTAAACCGGATCTTTCTTGGACTGCTGCCACTTTCTGCATCTGGGGAAATAACTTAAGAGTGGCAACTGTATGGCCAGATGTTGCAAAACTAATATTTTAAGTTCTTTTTTTGTGGCACAGGGTGGTGCTCCATTGAGATATTAGAATATACTCTAAATATGCCAACTCAGGCACCAGGAATGGTATGTTCTGGCCAAGGCAGCTCTGTCATCAGTCAAAAGTTGAAGCAAAAACTACGTGATTGACTTAGAATCAGCACAGAGATCAGATGATTCTGCCATGGCAGATGGTGTATCCTGACCTGACGAGCAGCTGTACGGAAGTCAGAAGTGCAGGTCTCTGCAGATATGCCATCTCACATCACATCTGAACAGTGGTGCCTGCCCAGAAATGCAATATCCCATATTTGTTCTGAGGCTGCAAAACTACAGAGGGTGAAGAAGGAAAATACTAAGTACAATAGGTTCAGATGAAACTTGTCCCCCTACCCAAAAAAGAATCTTCAAGAACTAAATGCTTCTATTTTCCCCTGTAAGTTCACCGAAGTATTCTGCAACATGGTGATTCAATTCATATCGCCCATATGGCGAGCCCTTTCTTAAAATTCAACAAGCAAAGATATTCAAAAGTAATCAGTAATTGATAAGCAACCATGAATCAAGGACTCCACTGTTCTGTCATTAGTATTTCTTCCCAAGTATCACAGTTCTTCCTGCTTCTAAACCTGCACTTACAGATGGGGTAGAGGGTGAGTGGCACAGAAAAATTGTACAGATGAGACTAAGCAGGCATCATGTCTCATTTGTAGTATTTCTAAACTGGGGAATCAGAGACCTCAGAAGCACAGATCATAAAACGGGAGAACAGACCACATCCTCTGGTAGTACAGTGTCACAACTCTCAATGTCCAGCTCAGCATATTTAGTATATCATAAATGCTAGCTACAGGAAAACCCATGCAGCAGTAGGACATGGGGTTTTTTTCCTAGCTGAAGGATAATCAAAAGTTCAAAGGCAGAGAGATCAGCACTGAGAATTTTCCTGACTTCTCCCAAAACCACAACTCTAATTAGCAGTCTTTTCTGTGGGGCAGTGCTCACTGCTCCTGCTCTTGTCCCATCCCACGCCGCCCGGTCCTTGGCTCAGGGAGGCACTCAGCCCCAGAGAAACCCATTTGAACAAGGCAAAGATTGAACATGCAAGCCAGTCACAGCACAAAGACTTGACTGTGACACAGACGTTGCTTCCACAAGGAAACGTTCATCTTGTCCTTTGCAGAGCGAAAGCTCTCAGTTTTTACACAATACCTGCATGTTGCTTATTGCTGGACTACTTTGTATTTTGGGGAGAGAATAATAATTTTCAGTAGTTTATCTGAATTGCAAAAACACGAGATGGAAGGAAGTAAGAGGAAAAGCAATTGTAGACCGAGAACTGTACCACAAGGAGGGCCCATGAACAGCTGTATAAAGGACACTGCACAGCAACTAGAGCCATACTGCTCTCCCTCCCCGCCTCCAAGCTATTGCAGGTATAGTAAGTCCACTTTCCCTTATGCTGTAGATTCCTAAGAAATTCTCCAGTTTACAAAATTACGTTTTTAAAGGATGTATCGGTTTCCCAAGACAATTCAGCACAAGGCCCCGGGTGGCAGAGAGGGACAGCATGGAGCAGAGACAATCAGGCAGGTTTGGGAATGCCTTGGCTACCTGAAACAGCTGATATCTCTGAACATGCAACCACAGATTCCATTTGGTTAGGTGCACGTTGCATTTCTTTTGGTGGTTAAAGCAGTGCCTGGACATTCAGTGATCTTTTGCAGCAGCACTTGTCTGAGACAACTTGTTTTCACACAGCTGTTACAGAGCTTGCCAGAGAATTCAGCAGGTTAAAAATAACCATGCAAATAAAAACAACAGTAAGACCCCGGCCCCAGTATTTGAGTTTAATATAATCTAAACTGTTTTCACTACCAGGAAAATACCGCTGAGAGTATCACTCGCAGGGACGGCACCTGAGCCAAAACCCCTCTAGAGCAAACCCCTAAGTACAATCTGAAGGTCTCATCATGAAAGACACTAAAGAAACATCACCTTCCCCTCCTATCATGTAAACTGAGATGGCTTAATCCCCACAGAGTACATCTACAGTATAAAACAATTATATTGCTGCACATAATCTGCATATAAAGGTATGCCAATGCAAGATGATACACAAAAAAAACCCAACTTTTTTTGTTGTTTTTTTCATCCTGTCAGTGACATAACTCTCGTTTATTTCAGAGGGGAACGTGGCTGGGGCTGGTCTTTTCAAACACATCACCCAGCCCATGTGCGTCTAGCACTGAGCACAAAGTCAAGTTTGCCAAGTTTCTGCATAAGCCCCCAAAATCAGCTTACACAGTGCATTAACCTAGTGCTGGAACAAGTTTGCTTGGTAGCTTGTTCCAAGTCTTCTCCCAGACAAAGTTTCAGCTCCCTGGGCTGAACGGCCAGTTAAGGGACATTAAAGGACATTAAAGTTAAGGGACATTAAAGTTCCAGATTTGAAAAACCCTACAGCCAGCAAGCCTATGGCAGAGCCAACTTCAGACCCAACACGACGGTCATGTGAAACTTGACTTGAACTCGGCGCGAATGCCTTCCTCCATCCACACAGATTTGCAACCTTCGAGTTTCTCATCAGAACAAGCCCCAACTCTCCAAGCAATCTTTGGTCAACATCGTCAAGTTTCACACCAGTTTCTCATTAAAATATCACACAGACCTTCTAATTTGGTGTGACTTCAATGCTCATGGTTATTTGAAACTGATCTCATGAACATCAAAGTGGGTCAAAGCTCCTTCAGCAAAGAGTACTTAGAAAAGCAGGAATATCACTGCAGTTTTTGCTTAAGCATTGGATCATTTTTGAGTTGTTAATAGCCTCTTTGCGAGTGCTCGCAGGTTTGATTGCCAGCATCTCACATGGTTTTAGCTGAACTTAAGTGTGGCTCGTTATTATATCCATAAGTGTAGCTAATATCACACATGGTCACAAGCTCTGCAGTGACCTCAGTAAAATTACAAATCGACATTCAGCCGTCCATGAATTTTTCTACCTCTCTGTATTAAAATGCTAACATCACTTCAAGGTCCTTCGTATAGTTTAATTATATACCTTCAGTCTGGCATAGATAATGAGTAAACGTATTGCTATTGACGAGCTAGAATTATCACCACTATTTCATTTATATAATTTGATGGAATAACAGAACAGTAAATTCTTCCCTGGTAAGCGTAATACGGAACAGCTCTTGATGTCGCTCTGAAGAAAGGAAAAGGCTGCTCTGCCAGCAGGAGCAGAATCTGCGCCCCAGACAGCTTGCTGCCATGGAAAACTGACTTGAATTAAAACAGTTAACTAGAGTGATCAAAGTCATTCAGAAGGGAGCTGCCTGGAACAATTCTTAGCAAAATATTTTTTTGATCAAAATATGCTGGTTTTGTCCAAGTGGGAACATTTCACAGCAGTATCTGTTTCAGTGAAGTTTTCGAAAGGAAGATCTCTGAGGCCTGGGCTAGACCACTCTGTCACTGGGAAGGAAAGAAATGATAAACCTGACTTCTTTCACAAAATTCCCTCCTGTGAAGTGCTCAGGAGCCTTTGCCTCTGTTCTACTGATGAAGAAAAACAAATACTTTAAAACCTCAAAAGTTGTTGCAAACACTCATTCTCTGGCTGCCCCTGCAGGGAAAGCTATTGCTGACTCCCACAGCTAGCTCTAGGTATTACAAAACTTGTGGTGCGTAAGTCAAGACCACCCAGTGATGTGAAATCCGCACCTATAACACAAATTTCAGTGAGACCTTTAAGATCAGGTTAGGCATGAAGGGAGTGGGAAGGCTGTAACATTTTCAGTTTTAAAATGTGAAATATTGTTACTCATTTCCTTTCTGATAGCAGCCCAACGCAAGCAAATCAAACAGGTGCGGTACAAAGAGCTTAACAGTGGAACGGCTGCAGAAGGTGGCTCTGCTGATGCCATAAGATCAGCCGTGAGGAGGTAAAGGTGTGTAAAAGGACCAAAAAGCAAAATCTAACAAGTACCGCATCTTTTACTTCACTTTGTAATGATACTTCATGCACTTTTTTTTTTTTTGAAGTGTACAAGAGTTGACACAAAGGTCCTCGAAGTTTTAACACAGGAAGAAACGTTTGCACCATCAAAAAAGAAAAAAAGTCTCTCCCCCCCGCCCCAAACTCGCAGTGAACTTTCTCTTAACAAAGTCCTCAAGGGAACTTCCAAGGCAGTCTCAGCACCCGCTTCTTACTGCCTCACTGCTTTAATTTCCTATCGTGCCTTTCTCAGCCTCTCCCACCTCACTGAGGAGCTCGTCAATCCTCCGGCACTCTCCACTGACCTTTCCAGTATCGCCCCAGCTGTCTCTGGAGCTCAGTTCTCAGGCTTCACTGCTCCAGGTTTCCCAAGCTACAGCATGAGCAGTCATAGGGCATGATCTCATCTGCCATGTTTCATCGCAGAACAACAAGTATTAACACTTGCATGAGCTTTTATCCATTATGCTTTTTCGAAAACACACACTGCAACAGTGGGGCACTCAGCAGCAACAAGGTGAAAAGCAGCAAATACAAGAGTCGATGACGTACGCCACCAGAGAACACAGCCCTCACATCCTTCTGCAGAACAAAAGCCACGGAAATTTCAAAACGTTAACCAAAGTTGTTTGCCTCATATTGCATTCACTAAACCTGGACTTTTTCAGGCCATTAGAGACACACGTTTCAGAGGCGCACACTCTGCTTCACTGACAAAGCCGTGTTTTGTTGACTGCAGGGAGAATAATCACAGGAACCCAACAGATCATAACTCCCATGATAGGGCATGAAGTGGGGGTGGGAGGGAGAAGCAATTTTCTCAGCTAACCTTGTCCCAGGCCTTTAAGGGCTTAATAAGATCATAACCAACACCTTGAATTATATCCTGAAATAAACAGGTAGCCAGAACAGAGCACAAAGCTCAAGATTTATGGGCTAATAGTAGGTGACCTTCAAGAGAAAGGTTGCTACAGGCTGCACTCGCTGAAGTCCTTTGCAAGAGCGGCCCCAAGCACTGAGCGCTAACCTGGAGGTGATGAAGGCGTGGAGCACATGCATCACTGGGAAGCCATCTCCGCTTCCAGAACAACCATAAATGAAAGAAATAGTACCGTGAGGATTGGAACTAATGAAGTCTGGTTTCTTTCTTATTTGGTTCTTGTGGTTGATTGACTTCTGCGTCTAAGACGGCGCTAAAGTCTGAAGGTTTTCTGGCAGCAAGAGTATTATGAGATTCCTTCCTGTGTCGATTCTCTGGTGTTAAATAACTTGTGAACTCACACTGAAACCATACTTTCAATAAAGGCTCTAATAAAGTGTGTCTCTTCCTTATCCAGTTTCTTATTTTCCCCAACATTGGGGGAACTTAGTTAATGTGGAGTTCAAAACTCTTATTTCACGTGGGTTTAAGAGTGAACAACACTAAACTGTGATATAAAATAAGTGGGGTGTATGCATAGATATACACAGCATGCAGAAAACCTTCATTTTCCTTCAAAGCTGAACTAACATGACGGTCGGCTACATGGGGCACATTTATTCTCAGTGTCAATGAGGGGACTCCATAATGATATTTTCTGAAGAGAGCAACAAATTCATCTTTTGACCTCTAGCGAGTGACCAAGTGACATCACACCTGAATACAGATGACAGTTCGTGGAAATATCATGAGCTAAAAGCAAGGCATAAAAATTTGTTTATGCTAACCAAGCAGGGGGTTCAGTTGCCCATACAGAACTGAAGGACCTGTCTCAGACCAGTCTCCACAGGGCCATTCAACAGATGCTCAAGTTTCATTACTTCATCTGGTTGCAACAACCCATCTTATCAAACAGGTTCAGACAAGGACCATAAAGTCACTTCCCAACCCCTTTAGGGGGCAAAAAGCTCCTCCAAAGCTGGGGGGGCATAAGAGACAGCAGGGCAGAGCAAAGAACTTGTGCTTTTCAGTTCTGTGACAAAGAACATGCTGTTAATTTCCAGCCCCGCCAGTGTGATAGCTTTATCAAATACTCTTTACAAGGAGGGAAAGAAGAAAATAAATAAATAAGGCAAGGAGCAGATTAGAAAAGCCTGGGCCAGACTGATTCCCCCGATAGCGCTGAGTAGTATAAATCAGTGGTGGTACCCATTTCGGCAGTGCCGGTTTCCTGAGCTGAACCACAAACCTCTTGCTCCAGTTCTGCTTACAGATTTTACGTAGAGCTGGGAGACACATTGCTCAGACAGTCCCGCTCTCCCTCTACCCCAAGTCATCTGCAGATGTATTGGTCCCAGAGGCCACTACTTGAAATTTCCATTAACTTTTCTGAAAAATAAAAAAGCTCAGTAAGCAGCACCACCTTTTAAAAGAAACTATGAGCCAAACCAGGGATGGAGTGACAAAAACAACAGACATCGGTTAGGCAGGTGGCTGAGTTTTGTTTAATCCCAAACCTGTGCTATTATAAGGAATGACAAAACACAGCCTATTCTGTGTTGCAATTAATCCCAAAGGTTAATTTTGTTGCGGGCACATTGTAAACAAAGGGGATATTTATTTCAGAGTCCAAGTCCGTTGCAAGAGAGGGAAGGCAAAAGGAAGGGCAGTTTGCACTGCGGATTAAGAGAAGGCTGCGAGACCTGGCGAAGCCAGTGCTGACAGATTCCCTTATTAAAAAGCGTAGCCTTGTGGAAGGCCTGCCATTGATGGCTCTGACGCGGCCAAACTTCAGAAAACCAGGCACAATCGGAAGACTGTGCTGTGGCAGGGACAGTGGGGCTAAGGGGCACTTCTAATTTGTCAAAGTTGTATCTAATTCCACTGAACAAAGTGCGCAAAGAGAGATGAGCAGAATCCACAAATGATTGCTCATTCACCAAGCCCCGATAGAAAGATAGGCCAGCACACAGCTCCGGCTTTGTAGAGTAACCTGAGCTGCTCCAATCAACTTTGGATAATTCTGCCTTGTGGGCATAACAGTTTTCCTTGTTTCTTCTTTAATAGGATTATTCCTTACAATATTAAAAAGATAACATCAGTGTCTTTCAGTGTCCCCATAAACTATTTCTAGGTATGTGAACGGATGCTTCAGGTGGTTTTGTTACCATTTCTGATACAGACTTATGAAAAGTGAAGATCTAAGAGAAGAATTTGATTCAAGTCTGACACTTGTTCTGTAATTAAACTAAAATCTCAAACTTCCTATTAAAAGAGAGACTCAAAACTGACACAGTAAGAGCAAAACAGAAGAAAATTACCACACTGAGCACAACTGTGAGACAACGCCTGGATTCACTCCATTGATGAGAAAATCTTGTCAAATACAGGCAAACAGCAATCCAGCTATACTTACAGTTGGAAGAGGCTTTCCATTTAAAACATTGCATGTTGGATCAGGTCTTCAAATAGCCAGATCTTAGGCAAGAAAGATAATTAATGTATATAAAAAATTATTTCTTCAAATTAAGATAGAAGCCATAATATATTCTGTCACAGCTTAATGGTATTTTCAGGAGACAGGAAGAAAGAAGGCAAACACCTTTACCATTCCTTTCCTCTCCAAGGAAAAAGAGAATTTATTATAAAAAAGTATCACCGTATCGTATTATATTGTCACCTAGGAATGAGCTCATTTCTGTCCTTGTACTTTATTTTAAATGCAGCAGCCCTCACTGAAACTGTATGAAAGTAAGACTGAGTAGAGCACGGATATCTTAATGCAGCAAATGAGGCAACCAAAAATCAGTGTCCACTTTGAAGCCATCAAAAACAGAATAGTTTGCAGCTACCTGACACTTTCATGAAATTAAGTGCTAGAGTTAAAAAAACTTGCCCTGAAGGATTCTCTGAGCAGTGTTTTCAATTTATAAAGGTACGTTGTTTGGATGAGTTAATGCATTATTCTTCACTTCATTTAAAAGCAAGCCACAGTGAGACGACCATTTAACTTTGAATTTGTCTACACCTGGATCTCGTACAGATTGCTCTAACACAAATCTGCTGGTAGAAAATTACTGCTTACTGGGAGGCAGAACAAGTTTTGCCTGGAAATATGTTTCAGATCCCAGCGCTATTTACGGGTTTTCAGCAGCCTCGGCAAGCCCTGTATTCTCTCTACATCAAACAGACCACGGACTGGATTCCTGGGATGCTATCCCCATGAGGATGACATAACAGCATCTGCTTGATGCTACAATTCTGCTTAAAGGTGGTGCCCACATTTTTAAGTGTGGCTAGTAATTTCAGGTGTCTGTTTACTGGCTATTCAGCTTGGGATGTTGTAAAGTTATCCAAATTTCATTATATATCACAGAACCAATCCCATTTAAGGAGCACCCATTTAAGCAACCTACAGTTTGAAGTAGCCAAAATTATCATGTTTCTCTTATATAGCTATATAAAAATACATATATAAA
>VZSZ01011362.1:338883-349545 GCA_013398815.1 Ibidorhyncha struthersii | reverse complement strand
AGTAGACCTTGAATAAAGGCTCTACCTTTGCCTTGGTCTTTGCACATACACGCCCACAAAATCTTCCTGTCTGAGAGGCAAGGACAGCCCTGCTCCTTTCCTGTGCCAAGTGAGAATATACATATCATGGTGCTGGCTTGCTCTCTCTTTGCTAAAACTACTAGGGAAAAATGAGGCTGTAGATTGGTTTGGGGTTTGTTTATTTTTAATAAATACATTAATTTTAAGGCCAGAAAGGACCATTTATCATCTAGATAATCATTTGACCTTCTCTCTAATTTAGAAAAAAAAAAAAAAAAATCTGAATGAGAGAAGTCCCTGAGGTTGAAAGTCTTCATTTAAATATTCAATCTATCACATCTCTTGGGAAATTCTTCCACTGATGATTTATCCATCCTAAATTTATCTATTTTACACATCCAACTAGTGGACCTTGACGTGCTGTCTTCTCCTAAACCAATGACTTTTAGTTTGGAAAGCAAAACCAAAGAGACTGGGTTTTCTCCTGTGTAGGTGTGTGCAAACTTCTAAACTCTCCCTTGGAATAGTTTCAATGTTGTATACATTACAAAACAACAAACAAAGCTGCTAAATTGCTTTTCCAAGGAACAAATCAAAACATTTCTGTTGCCTTTTGAAAGGACATATGGGGAAAAAAAAAAGGAAAACCCAGGATAGCATCATAGCACACAGATTCTCTACCCTCTGTACCTCTATCACACCTTTTACAGGTTCGACTAAAGAAAAAAAAAATAAAATCCTGTAAGATAACCTTCACCCTTTGACACTTCACTGTTCGTGCTCTTTGACTTGTCCCCCTGACATGGCATCCTGTAAACATCATGCAAAATTCTCTATTGCAATTCAGTGCGATCCTGATGAAGCATATGGACTTCTCAAATTACAAGGAAAGGAAGAAGAGCACAACTTTTAAGACTGCCCCTCTATGCACAGAGTCTGGACATAAAAATCCAGATGTTTGCTGCTATATGTAGGCACTCGGGAGCAGCTAGTGTATTGGGTTTCTTTCACGGGGGCTGCCGATATCTGTTCACCACTTATGGAGGCAAACAGGTGGCAGATGCATTGGGTTACATGTGAAAACCCTTCTGGCAGACTTACACTTAGGAGGCTTCCAACCACCAGAAGAAAATTTGTCAGCTAGCGGCTTGCTCCAACCAGTTTTCAAGAAAGCTCTTGGAGGCAGCTCGGAGGTTAGCAACAGGGAGAGCAAGGTGCAGGCTAGAGAGCATCTCCTTAAATAAAAGGAGAAAATGAGAGGTTTGAAAGTTGAGGTCTTTACTTCGGGTTGAATTGAGTATCAAGTGGCATCTGAGATCTTAGCCACAATCTGTCCTTATACAAATAACATATGCTTTCATTGGCCCTGAAGCTCTTTCCCCAGCTCCCAGGATCTTTTCAGATAGTCTTTCGTGTCCTGTCCTGACACCTCAAGCCAAAGTCAAGCCTTCTATGGGAAGGGCTCAATGCCACATCCACACCCCATGTTTAGGTGCAGGGACGCTGCCAATTAGGATACTGGTGAAAATGCTCCCATCTTTCTAACACCTTCCATCATTAAATCCGAGACCACAATAAGATCTGAATAAAACTATACGATGTTTTCTTGATCATTATTCCCCCTGTCCTCTCCCCCACTAGGCTGCATAATAAAGAAAATAAGTAACATTCATTTTTCCATCTATACTCACATTTTCTGGCAAACTCATTTCCAGGTTTTTGATGTATTTTTTTTCTGCAGCAGAACTAAGGTTTGCTTCAGTTTTATTTTCTGGTATTGCTTGTTACTTGTTTACAATAAAAGCTTTTCATTAAATGTTATATTGCTTTTGTATTTTTTTTCCCCCAAAATCATCTTTTTGTTACAGCTGTTTGAAAACCTGGCTGTTCTTTTAATTTTATGTAGGTAAACCACATAGATTGCCTTGAAAAATAACCTTGATGCTATTTTCAATGTCAGCAAATGTTTCTGATCATCTTCACAAGCCCTGTAACACTGTTTAAGGTATTTTGCTGTATTGTTGTAACACATTTGCCACGTAGGGTTATGCTATAGTGACCTCTCGGACACCCATGTCCCACAGGGTTTAAGTATCAGGAAAGAAACCTCCAACCTGATTCTGGATTCAGTGAAGCAGGAAAACAGCATGGGGCAACAAATGAACCCAACTGCCATGTGCGAAAAGACAGAATACTGTGTTATCCCAGCTTAGGGGGGGGTCAGGTTTGCTGTTTGGGCTTTTTTTTTTTTTTTAGGATGCAAGTAACTATGATACCTGTCTCTCCTCCAACTGTTATTCTTCACAAAAGCCACAAAAATTCAAATACTTACTGTACTTTTCATTTTTGTGAGAAGGCGTCATTTTGAAGTGATCCATTACTGTTCTCTAATAAAATTTTAATGATTTCTAATGCCAAAACCACTTCAGATATTTTTAAAGCATTTTCTAGAAGCATATTTTTTTTCTGCTGACAATGAAGACAAAAATAAACAAGTCTCAACAGCAGTAGGAAAAAGAAAGAGGTTTGTTTCCACTGCAGGAAAGGGGCTGCCTCTTCTGATTCAAGAAACCTTTGTACATGGAAACACCACTGATGTCAGTATGTCTACGCCTAGCAAGAAAGAGCACAGCCAGCTCCCCACATCACTAAGCGAACAACGACATCCACCCTATGCAGAGTTACTGGAGCTACTCCCTTGTAGCTCAGAAGTAGTAGGGCCACAGTCACGTGGCACCTGGCCATACGTCTCAGCAAAACTAACCACCACATCCACAGTCCTTCACAGCAACATTTCTTTTGCTTTGGAGGGATCTGCTAGCTCAGGAGTCCAAGCTGCTTTCCCTTATCCAGCATGGACATGCCCAGTGGGAAAATGAGAACTCTTCAAGGTGTGGAAGACGCCTTATACATGCTCTGAAAAGCACCAGATGCTTCCTTGGGCTCTGTAAAACCCATCAAATGTAAGAATGAATGAATTGTATAAAAGGCGCTGAAAATGTTGCCCTGAAAGACAAATCTCCACTCTCTCTTTTCACCCATGCAGCTTCAGAGAAGCCTCTATATTTAGCTCAAATGCAGAGACATCCTTTTTCTTTTAAGCAGCATCCACTTTAGAAAAGAGAATGAGAGAGTCTGCCGTTTCTTGAAGATTCAGCAGCACCAGTCAGAAGGGACAGTGATACAGACAGACATTTATGGAAGTTGTTGGGACAATCATAATTTCACAGGCAGGCTTCAAAAGCTCCTTTTGGGCAGTCGTAAAGAGCCCACTGAGTCCTTTTAAAGGTTTTACACAAAGCAGCTCATCAGTTTTCTAGCACTGTAGTGAAATTAGAGTCCATATTGCTTCTGCTGAAACTTCTTTATAAACAGTAGCTATCCATTTATTTATTGGGCTTTTGTAATTGACTTGGGAAATACAGACCCTCCAGAGAGTTCACAACAAGGCAGAAGTGTCACCCAGTAAGCACGGTAGTTTTAACATGATGTGCAGTATTTTCTTGATTTGGAGAGAAGTCTGATTTTCTGAGGGCTAGCCTTGTTTTTCCTCACACTGAGTACAGTCATTTCAATGGGAAAATTTCTTTTTTATGCTTCTCCACTACTTAATATGCATTAAACAGCCATACTCTATGGTTTCTGATGAAAGAGCAGTCAGGTATCATCTTAACACTTCACAGCCAATACTGCTGCCATTGGAACGGAGCCCAATCCTCCCACCTTTAGTCTCCTAAGTAAACCTTACTTCATACTTTAGACATTATGCAGAAGAGGCAGGAATAAAGTCTCCTCGAGGTCACCAGGATTACTCAGCAAAAAGAGGATTACTTGAAGAAACACTGCACTGTGGAAGCACCAATTCTTAACTAACGGTGGAGTCAGTTACCAACAGAATGGGTTTTAAGAGATATTTAATCCAGGCACAACGCAGGATTCATCAGCTGAAAGCTGATAGTGTTTCACATCGAAGGTGAACACCACAGCCTGGCGGTGCCTCAGTAAGCAGGTGTCTTTCCGCACAGGAGATAAGATGCGAGACCTAAAAGTCCCATCTTCCTCTTCAAATAAAATAAAGCTTTTTGGCCCCATGAATGCAAAGACAAACCTGTAGCTTAAGAACACCTGTGACTAACTTTACCGACAGGATGGACCCACGGGAGAGGTGTGGAGTCTGCTGGGAGTTGCGGGAGAGGTGTAAATTCATTTGGCTGGTGTGTTAGTTCTGAAAACTAATTATGGCCATTTAAATGCCACCATGGTCAACTCTCACTGCCGATCGCGTCTCACAAGGAAGAAGAGACATTTTGCTGCTCAGAAGACTTGCACAACCTGCCATCAGAGCCAGACTGTTAATGGGACTGAGACAGAGCAAAACTTTGCAGAATACAGCTGCCATTCTGGCTTTCAGCAGGTTAGAGTTTACATGAAAATATGAAAGCAAGTAACACCCTTGATAAAAATTACTCCACCGCTCCTACTAAAAGAGCTGTAGCACGAACATGCCCCACACCCCTGCTCCCATCTACCTGAGGGAATCACCCAGGAGCGAAGGTATTTCTTACTTATTACTGTTATCCATGTCCTTGCCACGCAGAGGTCAGCCTGCTGCTCTGCTGAGAGCATGTGTCCGTGGTTCCACCCCACTGCAGCCAAAACAAAAAGCAGCTGCCTGCTTATTTGGGGGTATCTCTCCCACAGACTGTGTGCTATCTGCCAAGTGATCTACAGGTTGTTTTCAGGGCATCAGTTTTGAACTCAGGAGGTTTACATCCTTTCAAATAGCAGGTATTGCCCTTCTTTTCCTTACTGCAGCACTGGTGATTATCTATGGGACTAGCAACTAGGCTCGAGGATACCTTGGTGAGGGGCAACCCCATGGGTGCAGTTAAGGTCCTCCCAGTCTCCTCTTCGAGGCAAACACTGTCTCTTCTTACGTATCTGTACAGCTCCTAGATTCCTGGGGCTCAGATGTCAGTTAGGCTCTATAAATAATTCTTTTTTTAATACAAATAATAAGTTATAAGAGTAGTATGTTGTAGCCTACCGTTCTGACGGTTTTTTTTTTTTATATGTAACATGAAGAGGAAGAATAAGGCTTATATTTTACAGGATAAATACATATATGAATTTAATATTTCATCACACATCTCTACTGCAACTATTGAACACAGCCGCTGTGAACGTTTCCTACTGCCCTGCAGTATTTTGCAGTAAATCAAAGTAATCTGCATTACAGTACAAGGTTTCACTGCAATCTCAAGGAATTTTTCAATTGCCTCTCTTGCATTTCAACTGAGATCATTTAGCTGAAATTATGAAACACGCATTAGCGATTAATGCTTCCAAGATTCCACATTACTGTCAAATCACTAATACATTACCTTTCATAATCTAATTTGTTCACACACTAAAATACACAGAACATGCAGAGCTTAGCAAATGGCCTTCTAAAATGTCACAATTTTTTTTTAATTATACCTTAAAGGGAAAAGAAACACCCCTGAAAGCATCTAGAAAATTTCTATCAGTGTTCTGACTTCGGGCAGCCTTCTTCCTGCCTTTCGTGCATCAGCTTCAGGGCCTGACAAAGGACACAGCTACGTACACCACGCTTTGCTACTGGTGAGACACTGTGAACCTTCACCAAGACACAGAGCCCTTGCTGTGCCAAAAGCATCTCCTGTGGTGAAGCATGAAGAAATCTTAAAGGACAGAACCGGTCCACCAGCTATAAAAGGTTGATCAAAACTGCCTTACACCCTGGGTTTTTTTGAAGGGAGGGAGAAAAAGAACCAGATGCTTACTTTTCACTTATACACCAATCAGCATTTCCAGTTTAAACTATAGTATTTTTCAGCGCAACAAGGTTTGGGTCACTGAGTAGCTGCGGGGAAGGAGGGTTGAGGAAGTAAATAGGGGTTTTAAAAAACACAACACAGAAGCCCTACAGAGTGAGTATCTGGTAACTATTGAGACATTTCTCCCTCTTTCTTCCACAGAAAAACAGGTCATAAGCCTATTTTTTAAAAATGTACAGCAGCACCACACAGTACGACAGAAGTAAGAGTGGAGGTAAAATTCAGCAAGAGTTTTGCTTTCAGCAGGATCAGGACTTCTACTCTGAGCCTAACGAATTACCTTATATTTCTTCATTGACTGGCCAGTGAATAAAAGCGAGTTATAAAGTTGGCTCTACAGAGGAGAGGGGGAGGAAGGGAAGACTGACCAGTGACTTCAGACCTCTTCCTCCTCCCAGTTTTTCAGCTGCATGAAGGCAGGTGTATCCTGGACAGCCCCTGGGAACATAGAGGAGGGACACCTACTAGATGCATCAGATTTGTCAGGATGAGGGACACCAAGAGTAATGAGAAAGGGGTTGACGCCTGCATAAGGGACACAAGAAATAGGCAGAAGACAGAACTATGGTAGGAAGAAGAACACACAGGAGGGAAAAGTATACACTTTGATGAAGAATGGAACAGGGAGAAAAAGAAAAAAAGAACAAAACCAAACAACTCACCCTGGGAGAGGAGAGGGAAAGCACAGGGCCTGGCTTTTCAGGAGATTGTCTGATGTAACAAAATGCTGGCAAAAGAAGTTATGGAAGGTGAAATGAAGGAGCGAGCTTGGGGACCAGAGGTTAACAGGGTCTCATGACTAACGTGAAGAAAATAGCACAGACAAAGCATTTTCTCTTGTTCAGCACAAGTTTGATCAGCAGACTCTTATGCTACCCCAGACAAGCTAAAAATCTTCAGTCATTCTCATCGTAAAAAAAAAAAAAAAAAAATTATAAAGGCACATTTGCGTAAAAGCTCTGGTATCATTCAACAAAGGCTCAAACCCTCTGCTTGAAATGCTCCAGAGGTCTCTTGAACCTCAGCCTTCTCAAGATCTTCCCCCTCTCCCCCCGCCAACTTCCCTGCAGACTAACCAAATGAGCAGTCCCTCCTCTTTTCGCAGTCTCTGGGAGCACAGTCCCGTCCATCTCTAACACATGGGGACCATCTTTCAGCTCTTGCTCAGAGGATGGCAGTTAAAGTTGACTCATGGCATTTCAGCAGCCCAAGGTTTTGGGGTAGGGGGTGAGCATAGCTGGAAGCATCTGACTGGCTGCCATACAGGGCCAACATATCCGAATTAGCAACTCCCTGTGCGTGACCAGGGGTGACCCCTATCTTTTCTGAAATGGAGATAAGTTCTTCACACCACAGCCCACCCTTAAGTGACTCAAGTCGCATTTCTGAATTAAAATTTGAAAAGCAATGCTGGAGATATGCCAGGGTATGTATACACCGCTTGCTGTACATGGCACTCTAGAGCCCTGTGCAGGAAGTTTGTCTTCAGCATAAAACATCACAACAAAACTAAAAACAAACAAAAACAACCAACCAACCTCAAAAAACTTGGCTATACTCCTGCCTCTGCCACAGGCTGTTTTGACCCTGGCTCTCACCGCCCACATGTAAAATAAGGTTTAACACTGCTCTGTGAATATAACTGTCATTGCTGGGGCAGCGTTCTGACACTTCAGCACTACGATGCNGAGGTGGTGGTGTTTGTTTGCTTGTTTGTTTTTTTTTTACTGACTAGCAAAGTTGTACATTCACATGCCATGTTTCACCCCAGAGTGACTACTTCATTTCTGTTAACAGTTCAGGCTGATCCAAGTGATGACTGCGCTCAACTGCTCTCACAACCCTGGTGTGCTGACGTGTCCTCTCCCCCCAGGTACCATCCAGAGTCCTCTCACTAACAGGATTTATCACTTCAGTTGGTTAAAGTAATAAATATGAAATGGAGGCCCCAACACCCCTCGTCTTTGTGCCCATTCTCTCTTATTCTGTAATCAAACACCAGACCTATAAATGACTACTTAAACAAGGAGGAGCAGACAACATGCACCTTGGAAATAGACTGGCCGAGGCTGTCAGCTGGTACAGATTAACCCATACAGAGCCAGATCTGTGTGCAGGATCGGGTCCTTAAACCCCCGCTTAATGACTTCACTCTGTCTCTGACCTCAGCAGTACAGAGTACACACAAAATGTGCACTAAAGACGGTGAAATACTGTGCCAAACTGACATCGCTGCAGGACAGAGAGGTACATGACAGCATGGGATATCACAAGCCAGCCTGTAGGAAATCAGCAACTGTCAGCGCTCACGTAGGAGTGATAAAGTTATATATCTCTAAGTGTGTATTTACACAATCTCAGATATCAGAAGCTGGAGCTAGCCACATCATGCTGGCTTCACAGTCACTGCAAGGGGCAAAAAAAAAAAAGCAAAACACTCTTTCCTATGGAGAGAGGGCAGCAGCATAAAAAACGCACGCAGCCTTTTATTAGCTGAATCATCCTTGCTGTAGCTGGCCATGCCCTGACCTAGGGATTTTTGTACCTAATGTTTTCGGGAAGATAATTTTCACAGCATACCTCAGCTTCTTAGAATGGTCTCAGAGAGCAAAGTCAATCCTAGGTCACTCTTCCAGTGTAGTTTCCTTTGTACTAAATCCTACTTTCAAGAAAATTCTTGCCATGGTTCAGTGGTATTTAACCTATCATATAATATCCAGGTTTACTGTGTTAGAAGAAGCAGAACAGTATTAAGCTTTTCCCACAAGCCTGTGATTGCATTTGACCCAGTAACCTGTATTAGATTAACATTTATTCTACAACTCCACAGCAAGCCTTGGACCTGGCTGAGCAGCAGTTTATAGAGGACACTAACCGTTTTTACAAGTGGAGCAGGAAAAGAGAATTGAATCTGAGGGAGTAATTCCAAGCAAGTATGTTGCTGCAGCGGTTAAATTGTTTATACGAGGAGTTGGGGAATTACATCTGACTGACCTCTCTTTTTATCTGCTTAAAAGACAAAGTGCAGGTCTCCACGGCAAGTGCTAACTCCTGGGGAATGCAGTATAAAAATGCATCATGGCAATAGAGCCTCAATACCCACCAAGGAGGGAGACCTTCAAAGGAATGTAAGCAAGTTAAAAATCACCAGGACTAGAAAGGTTTTCACGTTAGCCAGCCTACAAACAGGTTCATAAGCATTCCTGCTCACAAACCAGTCACTTTCCTACACTTGCCAGACAAGTTGAGGAAGGGGGGGGGTGGTGTCAGGGGGGTTGCTGCTTTTTATTTATTTATTTAGCTTTGCATTAACCTTAACCTCATGCTAGTTTAGCCAGAATAAGATTGTTATGGTCAGCATTTACAATAGAGAGGACCAAATCCTCCACTCCATTGATTGACTAAATCCTCTGAGGACTTTAGTTCATACAGTTGAAACAGTTTCTAAACACTACTGAAAACAGGTTGCAACCTTAAAAGAGAAAAAAAAAAGGCATTAAAATCTGGCAGGGTAAAACACTAGGGAAGGTTAGGCTACAGCAGGAGACACACAGATCTCCTCCATTTATAGACTTACAGGTTCAGAAGCTGGGCAAGAAGATTAGCATAACCAAATTTCATTTCATGTGAAATTTCCAACATCTCTAAAATTTATTCTATTTACCATCACCTTATCTGCCCCTTCTCCCACTAGTACTACACGACTAGTAGATGAGTAAAGGATACATTAACAAAACAAAACAAAAAAAAACAACCCAAAAAACACATTAGAAAAGGAATTTAGTGAACTTCTAATTCACATCCATTTCTCCAAGCCAAAAAAACCACTCAGTTTCTTGCAAAATGCGAGTATGTTCCCTGAAAACAATGATGCATCTGAAGTAATACAAACTCAATTTAGGATTTTCAAAGTTCAGCATTTAGAAATGAGAAAAGGGAGGGAAGAGAAGAAGTCCATCATCAGCATAATTTGGATTCATTCAGTCACTCTATGAGCCTCTCCTGAATGCAATGAGAGGAATTTATTAACCGAACTCCAATCTTCACAGGTGCTAGAGAGCTGGACAAGTACAGGATGCCCAAAGAAAGCCTTTTTTCCTCCCGTCCCACATTGGAGGACAAGTCTTCAGGGTGCGCAGGTTGTTTTGACTCCAGTTGTGCCACTGCTTTGCAGTGAGCAGAAACTGTGCTGTGGAAGATCCCATAAAGAGAAGAATCCAGCAGGGAGCTTGTCTGGGGTCAAACTTACTAGCTTGGCACATGGAAAGCTACTGGCTTGGTGTGGTTTTGTAGGGGCACAGACAGGCACTCCTTGAAGTGCATGATCATAAGTCAAAACAAGTGAAATACCACTTAAAGGCAGAGGAAGGCACACACATGAAGGAATTGTGTGCAAGCCTTGCATCATTTTTCTGTTCCTCTAAACCAGAGCACAAGATTTCCAGAAAGGCTGTAAATCCCAGATCCTGAGGAATTCAGAAAGGATATAAATTGTGACCTGTTTATGAGACATTTACCTCCACTTGGTAAGGCTGTTTAGACTCAGCAGCACAACCCGCTCTGACCCCATTCTGTTTAGGAATCAGCCCAATTAAAGACTGATGAAACACTCTCTCTTACACCACGATCAATCGGTACAATTCTGCAGCCATCAGTGCTGTGCGGTAACGTGGTACTGGAGCGGCTGTCCCTCCTGCGAGTTTCATACCCCTGTTCCTTTGAGGGCAGGTGGAACCTGGAGGCTAATCCTGTCAAGCTGTTACTCTTCGCCCAAAAGAAA
>VZSZ01011362.1:319438-338773 GCA_013398815.1 Ibidorhyncha struthersii | reverse complement strand
CTCGGTCTTGGATAAGAGTGGAATCTGCCCTCCGGATGCCACCTACAAACTGGCTCAAGCACATTGATGAAACTGTTCAGCTGAAGCGACTCCTGTCAATACAATGAGCACTGTGTGGAAAGAACAGTGTATACAAGTGCCCTACTTTAAAGCATCTGTGCGAGGAAGAGAAAACAAAGTATTTTTAAACAACAGAACCAGAGAGTAAGCCCTATGCAGTCTCCCTCCTTCCTTCAAAATAATCTCATCTCGCTCTTCCTGTTCCCACACGGGGCACAGCTCGGCTTCCCGGAGCAGATGTGAATAGAGGGAGCTGGTTTTAGCTGACTTGTGAGGGTTTCGCATCCTTATTCTCTGCCTGGGCCCAGGATGGCTCACTGGCTGCCTCTACCTTCAGCTGCTTTTCATCTTTCACTGTGCTGGCCACTGAGCGGCAATATTTGCCTGGACCTTGTAGAAAAGTGACTTTCTGAAAAAATAAACTAAAAAAAAAAAAAAAAATACAAGAGGAAGATGACAACAGAGAAGAGTCCTGCTGAGAGGGAGCTGTCTTTTTTCCACAGCACTTCCTGCTGTGGAGATGCTGCTTAAGTGGCAAAATGTCATTCTTCTCTCACTACATGCATTCAAGGGCTGATCCGGCCCCCTGTAAAGCCGATGCCAAACTTGCCATTGCAGCACTGGGCCCTGAATGATGGATGTATTGTGGTGGTGATGGATGCAAATCACCATCCTGGAAACGAGTGGAAGAAATTGGTTCTGATTTAGCCTGTTCAGCATTAGTGGGAGTCGTAAAGCATCAGGAGAGCGCTCCTGTATACAGTGTGGGGGATTTAGAGTTCCTGCTAGAGAAAATGTGTTCAGGTAGAGCCATTTAGCAGTAGTCAGTAGCATTAATTACCTGTGTAAGACACAATATGGCATCAATGCAGCCTTTGGATTCTGTACCCCTCATTAACTGTTTCCCCATTAACCTTGACTGGAATCACATTCTAAGTCTAAGTAGTAAGATTTTTCTTTTTATTTGTGAGCATCCCCATCTCATCCTTGAAGCTTCTCAAATTCTTATTCATTGTAAATGGTCCTGCTTGTAATAAAGTGCTAGTGGAAGTATTTACTGTTTGCTGCTTAATTTTGTCCTCATGGAAGTCGACGGATGCCAGCTCCAACAGTAGTTAATATACCTTTGAGCACATGCTGTGACCTTTCTCCAACTCATGCCTGACTTCATTCTCAGATCTCATTAAACAGGAGAAATTATCCTCTGAAAGAGCAAAACCAGAAATGTGCAGATTTGCCGCAGAGCTACAGAGGACAGCTTGATTTAAAATGCACCGTGGTAAAGGGGAGGGAAGGTGGCCAGGGGAAAGCAATACTTATATTCACACTAACAGTCATATAAAAATAAAGCTGCATTAGAAAGAAGCAGCTTAGAGAGCCACTGTGTTTGAGTCCTTTTAGTCTTGTTTCTTGGACGTTTTTGGTGTTTGCCCTTGCTAATGCAAGGGATCTGAATGGAGGAGCTTGGCCGCCAGGAATTTTATACTTGCGCTCTGGCTCAAACACTGCACTGTTTGGAGATGCCTCTTGCATGTTTAGCACCGGAGGGCCTAAGTTCACATGTGGGCACAATACACTACTCATATAGCTCCCCTCTTCTCCTATTGCAGAGCTTTATTCTCTATTGTCTACCGGGGAAGCAAACACCCAAGCAATCCTGTTTGTCTAAACCCAGCCAGGCAGCTCTCCAACGTTTTCCCCTTTCAGTGAGTATACAGTGGTAGCAAGACACTATTTATGCATTGTCTCTCTAAAGCCTTCTAAACCAAAATTATGGTTTAGTTGCTGAAAGTCAAGTGTGCCTTGGCTGAGAGACAACTATGGGCNCATTAGAAGACCTGGAATACATAGTCCACAGGAGACGGTGGGGAGAAGCCATGACTCCCCTGAAATATGCCCAAGTCTGCTACAGAGAGGAAAACAAACTCTCTTCTAGCTCCTCTGAGGATAAGGCAAGAAATCAAGGGGTTAAATTACAGCAAGGGAGATCCGGGCTTGTCCTTAGGAAAGGCTTTCTAGCAGTAAGAAGAGTTCTGCTTTGGCAAAGATTGCCCCAGGAAGGGTGTCGAATATCTGTTACGGGAGGTTTTTAAGAACAGGTTTGCTGCATATCTGTCAAGGAGGGTTAGATCTAGTTGATCCTGCCTTGGGGAAAGAGACAAAGCTAAATAACTTATTGTCCTTTCTGGCCCCATTTGCTAGGGTTCAATGATACACCTTGCTGTACTAATACCAGTAAACTAGGTAGAATTAAAAAATAAAGCTTAAGTGTTCACATGGGCAGCCTCATAAATTCTTTACAGGTAGAAAAATTTAGCAGCACAGAAGCGAGAAATTTATTCTACAGATCCTGACTTGGAAGTCCAGATGAGCCTTGACCCTGCCGCAGGCGGGAGGCAAGCAGGTTGTGAACCACACTGGACTGCTTAGATTTGAGCGATTAGGTTGGTACAGCAATACCACTCCCCAATTTTAGATTTCGGCCCCAGCAAGTCTGTAGTAAGACAGTAAGAAAAATGGTGCTGCCCTTGGAAGATTTCCTTGAGAGAGAGAGGAGTATTTGTCACTACCTGTAAATTCAAGCGTAGCTATAACAAAAAGCAAAAGAATAAATGGTAAAAGCTGGAGACCCCAAACCTACCCGCCAGCACTTATCAATGTGTGGAAAGAAAAATTCTAGCAACCCTGACCAAACCCACAAATCAGCACAAACTCCTTAGACTACTACTAAGATGGTGTGACCACATGCAAGCTAAATGCATCAGATGTATCCACTGTAACAGTGAGGCAGTGTTCCTGCTTATTTGCTGAATAAGAGGTTTATGGTGACGGGTTTTTATTTTATTTTTTTTTTTAATCATTTTTGCCTCCTGCCAAATAAAAGTGGAAAGCTTTGAAGTATTTGCAAACCGCTAGTACAGGTAAGTATAGAGCTCTGAACACTTCCAGTCTCCTACATCTGAAACTTGACTCATGATTTTCCAAACAACAAAGCCAAGGGAATCATTTGGTAATTTTAGCTGGCTCAGAAATACCCGAGTTTTGTGTTTTTAAATACAGACAGGAAATTTCACATTGTGCCCTTCAGATACCATTAGCTTTCACCTTTTATTTAAAAATGGTCAAACTTGGGGGCGTGGTGGTTTTCCCCTTTACTAGTCAGTTTGCTTCCAGTGCTCCTAGATTTCTCCTCTCTCCACAGAATACCTACAAAATACATATATTCTCCCATGTCACCTCTGAAATATGGTGCTCACGTTCACCCCTGGAGAACAGAAGGAGTTTTTGAGTATAAACAGCTAAATAAAGGTTACAAGATCTAACCTGGTCTCACATGTTTGTCACACAAAAAGGGCCAAGTATATTTTCACTTCCAGATCTTTTGGCCACTGCCTGCATTTGATTAACTTGTTCTTCTATAACACTGGGAGTTTATAGATGAGGAGTTTGGACCATCTCCTTTTTTACTCAAGAAGTGAGTGCAGTTACGAGCAGGTAACTATTGCATTGTTAAGACTATTCACTGTAGTCTCATGTCTTCTTTATTGCTGATAAGCAGAATATCCACGAAGAAAAGGAATAGCAACATAACACACTCATATTCTAAGGATTACTGGAGGGAGGGAAATGAAAAGTATACACAGAAAGAAAAGGGGAGAACAAAACAAAAAAAAAAAAAAAGAAAGAAAAGAGACCAGTGGTGGAAATTATATGTAAAAAAGGAACCTCTGTCATGTCATCTCAAAAAAGAGGCAGAAAGGTGTCTACTTGGCCGTATTTCTGTGAAGCAATAGCTACATCCAGTGGTGACTGGAGCTAATTGACACAGGGTCCTTGCCAAAATCTGAACAGACCTGGGGGTTTTGAGGGGAAGGCAAAGGTGAGGAGTATTCTGGGTTTTCATGCAATAGCCCATTTCCTGTCCTGTCCCCATACAGTTCTGGTTTAACTACAGAAGACAGGCCGAACTACTACGAACTGTGATAATGATGTATTCTGTTTCTAATCACTTTTTTGCAGGGGAAAAATCAATTCTGATTTTAACAGCCTTTCAGCATGCCTTAAAATAAATTATTTGCCGGTATTAGAAATACCAGTTCAGAGAAACCTGGTTGTTGCTTATTGACAGTTTCCTGTTCTGCAGGGGAGTTTGCTACATCCATTCAGCTCTGCTACCAGAATACCTCCCAAAAGGCAGCATTCCCAACACTCACAATACCTAAAAGAAAAGAACAGCAAAGGCTACTTTCAGGACAGCAGGGGCAGCCTCGCCTGTGGAGACACCAGCTCAGAGCGGGAGTCACTTCTGCACAGCCACGTACGTACGTAAGTGCACAAAAGGAAAGAGCAAGTGCCTTAGGGCAGCCTTGTCTGAGCAGCCGCAAAGCCAGCGACAAGGTAGCAACAGGATTCAGCTACACTAAAAAGACAACGGAGTGAGAGACACTGTCTTGCTCTGCCTATGCAGCATCTCCCCAAGATGACCCTTTCCCACCCAACCACGAGGCCAAGAGCTTGTTCCTGTGTTCGACGCAGCAGAGCTGCCCTGCAGCATCCCAGCAGAATGCCCAAGCAGCCAGTGGTTACGTCCTCCCATTTTTCCCACAGCTGTTTGTCATATTTAGCTTGCCAAGTTGGGAGAGGTATGTAAAGTCACTATTTCATAGTATTTCCCAGCACAACAAACATAGATGCTTCTCAGATACAGCCTGCAGTGTCCATCAGGAAACCGCAATACGTGTTTCAAGAGCGGGAATACACACTTCTGCTTAAAAATTCAGTAGCCAGGGCAGTCTACTGTGCATAGGGATTTATTACTTTTTTTTTGTCTGTTAGCTCCCATGTGGGAAAATCCTACAGGATTTAACTGAAAAGAAGGTCCTTTCTATAGAACTAGTTAATCATATTCATTCTTCCTCCAGAATTCTGCTGAAGAGTTAAAAGATTAAGAGAATAGTCTCCCTCTAATCATGAGACTACTCTAATTTCAATTAATTCAAATTTAAGCTGTATAGAGGTTTCATCCTCCTTGCACACTGTGAAACACTTTCATAAGGAATGGAGCAAGTCTCATAGCTGTTCATGAAATACTGTCTACCATCCTTCCAAGGGAAAAAGCAGCTGTATTCTGTCACATTTCTTGCATGCAGCTTTTCTCCTACGTGCTTTAATGCACCAGGAAAGGCAAACTGGCCTCAAGGCAGTTAATTAACTCTTTGAGCAAGGAGTTTTGCTGAAATGCTGTGAGTCCAGATGTGGTAGAAGGATGGAGAATAGAAGGAAGAAGCAAGGTGCCACAGGAGGAAAGGCGTGCATCAGCAGCTGTTTGAGTACACGCTGCTACGCCAAGTCTGCTACGGCATCAGCTAGTGACACGCAGGGATCCAAATACTTCAGCTAGGCAACCAGAGGGGTGAATGCGCGGGTTTTGGAGGCTAACTGCATTCATTTAGTCCCTTTTCACACAGTCACATGGAGGAGTGGCTTTTGTCAGACCTGCGGTTTAGCCCAAGGAGAGCACATCACATTTGGTGCGTGGGGAATGGCCGAGGGCAGGAACGAAAGCACATGAGGACAGGCAAAACCCAACCTACCTCAGGTTATGTAGCCCAAGACAGCATCACTGCTTCTTCCTGACTTCTCTCACAAGAGCTTAGGCATTTAATATAATTCACTGCATTAACAAGAAATCACTGGAAGATTCTTCAGAGCTAAATACCGATTCTTAAAATGGATCAGAGGTACCTGTGGCTATTTTTGCTCAGTCGTTCCATAGAGAAAACACTTTTTTAACATTAGAGATAAAAACATCCCTGTTAGGCAAAACAGTTACCTCTCCTCGACTCAAGCAGCAGCTGCACATACATGATTTTCTAGTACCAAACATGCAGGTGTAGCACACTGAAAACATTTTGCAAAAAAAAAGGGCGATGCCTCCACATGCCCTTCCCTCACTCCAGTCCCCAGCATTCCCTCACAGGCATTCCCTGCCTCCAGAAGAACCAACCAACCAAAAAAAAAAAAAAAAAAAAAAAATCAATGGTAAAGCAGCAGGAGACAAAAATTGTGTGTGTACCAATGCAAACAGCAGATAGCACAGGGACAGAGGAAAAGCACTGAGCTACCTGAGGGCAAAAGGCAAGCTGAGCCCTAGGAACCAGCTTTCGTGCTCACACCTGATCACCAGAGCACGAGAATCAACATTTCTATGCACAGGCTCCAAATTTCACACCTGCACTACCCCTTCCACCAATGCAAGCTGCACTAAGGCAGGCACACAAAACATCATTTTTCTTTCTCTCTCCCAAAGGAGGGGAAGAACGTGGTCCCCATCTACCACTGGCTATTATTATTTCTTTTTGTGCTGGGTCTGATTTGCCCACCTGGGGACACTTACAAACCTGAAAAACAAAGCAAAGATGGCACTCTCTTCCTAGTCTCCGTGTGTTTCTATGTCTGCCTGCCTGGTGCTGTTAGGAATTGAAAAGGCTTCAAAAGTTTCAAAATACCCATGATACCATCAAGCCAAAACATTTAAGGAATCTAAATAAACCTCTAAGGTTCCCCAAATCAGCTTTGTAGTTGTGCCAGCCACAGGCTGCCAGCAAAGCCAGTCTTCATCAAAATCAGAAGAGCTGGAATCAACATTTGCTATGAGGAAGGAAAAAAAAAAAATTAAACCCAGTGTTAACTGTTAATGTATCTGCCTTTAATAAATAATGTCAAAAGGATGCAGCTGAGAAGTTCTAGGGAAAAGGAAAGTTGTTGTTTTGCCTATTACAGAGTGCTCAAAACCACAACACAAAGAAATTTTTCAACAAGCAAACATATTTCGTACTATCTGGAGAACGTAAGGGCTTGAGAGCCACAGTGTTGTTAACTGGAGATAGATGCACTCACAGAACTTGACAATCTGCCTCAAAGTCACTTTTGCAGGGCAGCTGGGGATGAGGAACAGAAATCAATCTCAGGACTATAATTATACTTCAACTTCCCAAACGAGACCTCTTTTTTCCTTAAAAATAAAAGAGAATATTGCTCTAGAACACCTTAGCTGCTGGCACAGTATTGTCACCCTTGCGTGGAGCAAGCCGTAGAGGCCACTAAAATTGGGCTACCGCCAAATTAACTTGACAACACACAAGAAAGTGGCTATGCCATGCCAAAATGCTCATGTCTGTACTGCTGTATCCCCTCCTGACAGAAGACAAATGCTGTGATGTTAGCTTTATCTGGATGCATTTATTTGAGAAAATAAGCAGGCCATGGTTAGTTTGCCTTTTTAATATTTGATTTAGTCAGACATGCGGCTACAAAGAAAATGTGGGACTTTAAAAAGGCAGAAAGTTTCTGCCTTTATGTGGCGTCAGAGAGACTACAAAGGTCTCTCAGCTGTTAAGATTTTGCCATTCCCAATTTTAGAAGACGCTCTCCCTAGGAACATACTGGTTTTGATGCAAATAGAGGCAATGCTAGATCAACTCCTCTTAACAGAGGGGGCGACTCTGAGCAAAGCAAGATACTTCAGCAGGTAGAAACTTCCCTGGACAGGATTAGGGGAAAAGAAAAGAAAATCTGGATCGGCAGGTTTGCCAACTAACAGAATTCTTACCAGGAAGTCTTCAATACTTGGCATTTTTCCTGAAGCTTTAAATGACCAAAATGAGGCAGTTACATGACAACTTCACCCGCCATTTTAGAAGATGTGTTTCCAGCTGCCAGCACCACAGGGACAAGGCTGAACACCAGAAGCAACAAAACATGTTCTGGAAACAGAACCCAATATTCAAAAGCACCATGAACTACCTGCTCAACTCGTATTTTGCTGCCACCCAACTCTGAGTTTTGATTGTACGAAGGTCAGTAATACCAGCTACATTTGATTCCACAATGATGCTGTTTTAACATTTTCAGTTAGTCCCAAGAACCAGCAAAAGAAAAAATAAAATCTAGTATTATACCTGGGAGGAGTTTTGAACCAAGCCATTATTCGTTTGGGTTTCTCTCATGGAGATATCTGACTTCCAGCATTAAAATGCAATGCAGTACTAACTGAAAAATCAAAGTCCCCCTTGATAATTGCATCACAGGAAAAAAAAAAAAAAAACACCAACACAAACAAAAAAATAAATATGTCAAAAATTGTTTCCTATGCAGAGCACATTTTTTTTCCTTCCAATTAAAACGGAATTAAGCTCCAGAGGTTGGTTTGTTTAGGTTTTTTTTGATAGATCAAGAGGACCTCTCTGGTCTCTCTCCAAGGCTTAATCACTCAGCTCAGAGCTGTGTACCTGCAGACACCTTGGCCTCACATCTCCCCGTGCAGTAGCACGTGGCAATGAGGACGAGCCTCATCAGAAGGCAGGTCACTGCTACAACCGTCCTCTTCTCCCTGCCCAGTCTTAACAGGATCGTTTTTTTCCCAGAGCAACAGCTGTCAAGTCAAACGACTATTGAACATTGCCAAAAATGTAGCTGTGCAGGAGAGAGACTGGGGCGCCCAAGTTTTAGAAGGTCTGATTCTTATCCAGGGGATGAAACTGAGACCTTCAGAAAATTCAGCAACAGCAGGAGAAAGCAACCTTCAAATGAGGAAATTTGGCACTAAGCACAGACATCTCTTTCCGTAACATTAAGGTCAGTCACATTCTCTCATCATATCAGAGTTAAGTAGTTCATTCAGATTCAAGTTTCTGATGATCTTGGAGTATTTAAACTGAAAAATGAAGGTTACAGCATGCAGTCTTGTCAGGACAAGAAAACATGGCATTTCTTTCTTTTCTTGCTACCGCAGTGGCCAAGAATAATTATTTTTTTCAGTATGGACTCTGGCAAAAGAAAAGTAACTATGCAAATGGTTTTCATCCCTAGAGTTTACCTCATTGACCTCTGTAGGTATAAAGTGGATATGACCCTACCTGTGCAAAAATCACACATACGCCACTCGTAAATGAGACTGGGCTACCAGACCTTGGTGCAACATCCCTCAAAAACTGAGTGAGCACATTCACAGCCACTGTAACAAATACGTAGAAATAATAATTTCCCAGGCTATGACATCTTTTTCTTCACCTTTTACTGATTCTTTCCATCCCTCCCCACCCCCCTCCAGTTTTATTCCAGTCTCAGTTTTTCCACTGTGAAAGATCACAATCTTTGCCTAGAGCTGGACAACCCCTCCTTATTAGTAAGCCATGTGTTCCCCTGACTAATCTTCTGATTTCCAGCTTTAATGTGTTGTTTAAACTTCAGTAGCTGAACAATATAACAATAAGATTGAGTCACATTTCTGCTCAAGAAGAAAGAAAATAGGATAAAGACCTCTATCATCTTTTATGGAATTCATAAACCTATGATAAACCTTGCCAGCAGCTTGAAAGGGAAGTTTACATGTACTAAAGTATGTATCTGGCCAAATGTACAGACAGCCATGAGCAGACAAGGTAAAAAAAGAGACAAGTAGCTTGCACTGAAGTAGTTGCCCATTTGTTGTAAAGGGTGATGCTCCCTATTATCATTCTTTTACAAAAATAAAGGGTAGATTCTAGACTTTGCTCGATGCTCCTTTTAAATATGTTTTACCAATTGTATTAATGGCTCCATATTTTTCCATTGTTAAACTGCTGAAATTAATGTTTTACCCCTGCCATCCTCCAAGCAAATTCAGGCCTTACAGATAAAAGCCTTGACACTAGTTGCAGCATAGACAGAAGTAGAGATGCAAACCCACTTTGGGCTTTTTTACCCTACCTTGGGATGGAGCTGCAGATATGCAGAGCTCACGTGCACAAGGCATTATTGCTTGCACTAATGCTCTCACACAGAGGCTGGAACAAATATATTCTTCGTGAAATTAATACAAAAGATCGGACATGTAATACACCCTAAAGCAGCTCGCTGTTTTTATTTGCAAAGGCTTGTTTTACAGGCCCCGCTTAGCTATCTATTGCAATCAGACACCAGCCTGCGCTGCCAGTCCTGGGTTTTGGATTCCCATGCCTGGTCAGGCCTCTGAACCCAAGCAAGGTTCAGGCACGGTCAGCCTGACTTCCCTGGCACAGATGTTCATTGTTTAGGATCCTTACTTTGAGATGCTGGATCTACAGCCTACCTATTATAAACTAGAAGCACGCTGTCAAATCCCCAGTAGCGTAGACACGTGCTCCAGAGAGCAATATTCTCATCAGATACCTTGGTTTAGGGGTTTAACTCTTCAGGAGCTGCCTAAAAGCAGTATCTTTGCAATACACTTTGCTCAGAAACAAAGCACCAGAGTCATGAACCTGTGCAAGAAATACCATGAGCTGTCCCCTCCAGTGTCCATAGTGCATACAGTCCTTTGGGTTGCATGCAGCGTCCTCCGAGTACCTTTCAACAGTAGACTTCATTTTCCGAGTCAGATTCGAGCCTCTGGCCAAGCAACTTGGCCTGTCTTCCCCAACAGACAGCCTCCTACGCAAGACGTACAGTACAGTTAACAGCCAAAATAACTATGGCAAAATACATTGGAGCTGGCAGACTGAAGTAGGCAGTATAGATACATATTCATTTATCACAGCTTGTAACACAAAAGAGTAAAAACCCAGAGCTTCATGATGTGGCCTATATGCCCCCCTTGTGCACATAAGTCTCATTAAAGTTAATGGGAGCTGTGTGCCCATCGTATGGGTGGTATAAACTCTGAACAGTGAAATGCACCACGTTTCCCTATCAGAAAAAACACCAACACAAAAACCAGTTGATACTAGCTTTCATCCTTCTGGGAAGCCATACCTGGTGGGACACTGACAGCTGGACACAGGGCCTGACCTCCTTTTTATACAGTGAGAAATCCTCCTTATACAATGATTGACAAGATCAAGTGAGATGTGGATGGCTTATATCTCCTGAAAACCCTCCAGGAGTTTGTTATAGTTTGGATATAGTTTCCCCCCCCATTTCTACCTCCTGCCCAAGAATCCCAAATCCTCCAATCTTTGCATCAAAACCCAGAAAAAGCTGCATACTCAAAGCCATTTTCACTGCAGTAGGAAAGATTAAAAAGAAAAGTGACAAGCCATGTGAAGTCTAAAGTATGTAGTTCTACCTGCTACTGACACGACTCTGCTGATAAGAGGAAGAGTTCAGCTTTCAGAGACAGCAGAACCTCCAATTCTAGGTGCTCATAAAATGAGGAGGTTAGAACAGACAGCGATGAACCATTTTCTTGCAACTTTGGGGGGTTTTAAGGTCATTTAAGCTATAGCATCGCTGAACCAAGGATGCTGACTCAGCACTAGCCACATAACTTACAGCCAGGATCCCGGGCAAAAAGCCTGCCGGCAAAATGTCTGCTGATTACTTCTAAAACCTGAGATTCAAACTACAAGACGAAACTTTTGCCTCCAAAAAAGTCACTAGGTATTTGCAACACAGAAGCAGCTTTGCCTGCCCCTTCCTTGGTTTTCTGTTTCTTTACAGCATACAGACTCCTACAGAATACAAAACATTCCCATCATGTCGCAGCCCCTTGGAGAGAGCATTTTCTGCAGACATTGCAATGAATATGGCCAAGAGTTATTTAATAAGCATGAGAGAAGCTGGAAAAACACCAGTCATGATGGAGAACCTCAAAGATGGTTGCAGAGTTTGGGGAATAATTCTGGAAATTGCTACTTAGCAGAATACCAGGTATTTGGGCTGCATTTCATTATTATTTTCATGTTTGTCAATCACACTGCTCAGCACTCTGCTCACTTGTCAAATGAGTAGAAAAATAGGTAGAGTGGACAATAAGCAACCTCAAATAAGTATTAAGCCTTCCCCTTCTTTCAAAATAGTAATAAAGAAATAGTTTGATCGGGCCTCAGGCCTGCTTCCAACACTGATAAATAGCTTTCTCATTCTCATCCTGCCAACCAGACGTATTGATCTCAAACCAATCGAGGAGGACAATTCAATGAAAACACCATTCAGAGCATGTAAAATAAAACTCTCTCTTCCACTGAGAAGAAACCAGTATTTTCTCTCTAAGCACACGTACCACAGGAAAATGAGGTTTTGAGTTTATTCTACAGGAAATACGGGAAACTCCATGGTTTTGTGCTGCATATGTAACATACAAACTCTTCTGCAGAACATCTGGGTTTGGTCCAGACCTTATTAAACAAGGTATTGGCAGTCAACATTTGCTGCAGTCCCACTTCAGCAGTAAATAGTGGCATAGAAGTATCCCCCTCTCCATTTTCCCTCCTTGTAGGCAGTCATGCACACATCCACACAAATCGGTGGCAACAACTGCAGAAGCCAACAGAAAGTGATTTGCTTAACGCTTTACCCTTGGACTTACTACAATCAACTACCTATTTTCAGGAGGCAAAAGCAGGCAAGTTTTACCCCTCCACTGTTTTCTCACCAAGGAGTTTTCCCTGCTCCTCTCTGTGGGCCGGGCTTACAGTGACTTAACCAGGAATGAGCATGATGATCCCTTGCTGGATCAAATCTTCAACATCCCTTTACAGCAGCCAGCTTGTAAATACACCTTCTTTGCCTTAAGCAGGACACTCTCATCCAACGAATCAAAAGAATCTGCCATACCTCCTTTGTTGGCAGGGGCAGAGTACAGTGCGGAGTGGGTGAAGGAGGACTGGGGCTTTAACACTTGTAGGGTCTTTCAAACAGATGTAACCTATTTCAGAAGTGCCTACAGAAGTTCCCAGAGCTGATGGGAAGCCTGTGCCATTATAAGCAGGCAGGTCAAACCCGCAAACCAAGCTGGTGATTTTTCATTTCATCTCAGCCTTACCATGCTTTGATTTATTACGATCTATTTTTTCCTTCTTCTGTTGGAGCTAGAATTGGTCACCTTAACCACAGCAATCACCCGCCCACGGGGCAGGGGGGCGGATGTTGTCTCTAGGGAACATAACTGAGACGAGCCCACTTATGTCTGGGGAAAAAAAACAGTTTCATAAATTTAAAACAACACACACAAGGTAGAAGTGTGACCACACTTTTTCCATGTAAATAATGTCATACTTGTGAGGAGGGGCCCTTCAGTGATATTTCATGAATGGGCTCATTATGTTGCACCTGACCTACAGACATTTCAATTGCCTTTTTGTTTTATTATTTTCCTTATTTATTTTTGCTCAGTGAGTTGTATATAATCAAATGCTTTATGATGCTAAACCTTGTTAAGACATTGCACTTTGCAGAGGCATAATGTCAGCAAGTATAATCAATCTATAGTTTTTGTACAAGAAGATCCCACTGCGACATTTAAGCATTCAGTGATGCTCCGAGGAGGAAAGAAGGGCTCTATCCACAGATATTTTCAGAGCCCCGCATAGTCAGAGTCTTCAGAATAATTTAAGGTTTGCTTTTATTATCATCATCATCTTTTTACAAATAGAAAAGTAAGAATTGCATTAGCAGGAGTGGGCCAGACTCCAGATAGAGGCCCTGTGGAAGAATTTGCACAGAGCCTAGGTTAGCTCAGATTCGTATCGGCCTCCAAGAAAAACATTCAGGAGAAACATTAAATCCTCTGAAGGGAAATATTAACAGATAGTCATGAATGGAAACTGATTATTAATTATTTCTCTCTCTCTTTCTCTGTTTTATAATTTTAGTTTAAAATGTCATGTAAAGCCTGACATTGATAAAAATGGCAGGAAATGTTCCTTGCTCAATTAAATTACCACAAAGACCAGTTTAACATCTGCTTGGCAAACCCTTCATAAATGCATGGCATTAATATTTAATAAAAATATCTATAGCTTTGGTTGGTACTGGAGACATTTCACACTTTGCTCACACATGGTGTTTCATATAATTATTCTCTAAAGGCTGTCACTTTAGTCCTTTAGCAAAATAAAAGCTCCAAGGATGATTAAATACAGAAAGTGTATCTTCTAGGGCATAGCCTTCCTCTGGGAGACCATTTCTACTGACTCAAATTATAAGGGAGAAGCACAGAAAGGAGAAAGCAGAACCAAACTAGATGAGAATAAAAGAAAGACCTCGATACTGTTGTCAGTAAATTTCGAGTAAAGTAGCTTTCAGTTGGTAGGTTCAAATCATTCTCTACAAAAAGCAGAGCCCATACAAAAAGCAGAGCTCCACAACAAGGTACGAGTGATCCATTTCCACTGTTTAGTGAAAGCCTCACACCTACTTGCAGAGAGTTGCACCTAAAACCTGACCTTCTTCATTTACACGATTTATTCCCACAGCGATGCGCACAAAGCCACTGCACAGCTGCTACACCACCTCAAAGACACCCAGCAGCCAGAGCCTTCAAAGCTTCCAGCACCTGGAGTCTGCAGAGTTTCCTAATGCCAGAGACTACCCTATAGCAAGGTGAAGCTGAAGCCAGATGCTCAAAGCAGGTGAGAAAGTGGTAGTGTTACCTGCACAGCCCCATCCCAGCTTGTGGGATCCAAATGCAGAGACCTGCCAGTCAGCCCCACCTCAGGAAGCCACCAGCAAGCCCTTAGGAGCGCCAGGGCTGGAGAACATCCATGCAAAGCTAGCTGGCATCAAAGACTAGCACAGGAGACATCAAGGATGAGCAGGAGACGGACAACACTGACCAGTATACCATACTGTGCTTGCATGCTAATCTGCCTTAGACATTTGCTTTCAGAATAAGGCTCGTGCCGAGCAATTCAGGAGGAAAACACTATTTTCTTGCCTAACAGCTATACATACCTAAATCCTACCCTGTTGTTCTCCACTATTGCTTTCCCAAAGCAGCTCTCCACATAGGTGGTCATTATCCTTAGACAGGACACGGAGGGGAAAAGGTAAGTACGCAGAGATTCTGTTTTAATCTTCAGCTTGAAAGTGCGCCTGTGCAACACATCACACAAGAGGCCAGACACAGTACTACTAAACAGACGTACACCTTCCTGAGTCACGGTCTGAAAGGCATCTTGCCCATTTCCATTCCGTTCCAGATGCCCCAGTAACAGTCAAATGATGCAGAATTAAAAACCCACTTTGAATGAGATAGACATCAGTGTTGTACTGCAAGTTGTTAGTATACATTTGAAATTCAAAAAACATTCTGGAGAAAAAAAACACAACAAAAAAAAAAAAAAAAAAAAAAACACAAAGCACCCCCCCGACAATCTCAGAAATACAGGGCATTCCCTAAAGATATCTTGATCAACAGATCTATGCTCTCTTGTAGAGGTTTGTCAACAACAAAAATAAAAAAACAAGTACCTAGATTTAAAACAAAACAAGCCACCCACACAAAGCATCTCCTGCCTCAGGAGACTTCACTCAACTTCAGGGAGAGTAGCAGCTTCATTAATTTGTGGTTGCCTAGAAAAGTGAACAAAAATTACAGCATCCAATCATTTCCAGCAACAACACAACTCCGAAATCATAGCTGCTTTTGTGGTGTGTTTCAGTGCTTAGCCAAGACTCAGCTACATTAGTCTTAGACTGAAATATCTGTGTCAGAAAACAAATGCCGCCCACTACAGCAGACAGTCCCTGGAACAGGACAAGCCTCCCTGGGTGTTGAAGAAGGAGTACGAGTGAGTTCACGATCACCTTGTTCAGAGACTCAAGTGTATTTGATAGAGTGCTCTCAAAAAAACAAAAAAAACAAACAAAAAAAAAATCACTGACCAGTGAAATTGAGCTGCTGTTCCAGGATTGTGTTGTAAAGATAAGAATTTGACCTGGCTAAAGGATAAGGGTGAAGACATATTCCAGGCTGTACTCATCATTATTCCATAACTACCTAATGCTACAGTAAAATGTAGTACTTATGATAATCAGCAGACAGATTATTCAGGGTGGTTTTGTGTGAAGCACCTCCAGCTATTAACACTTCTCATCTCTTGCCAGGAAGGGGAGGGCAAGATAGGAATTTCCTTAGACACTGGAAATGGAGAAGCTTCATCTTCAGTCAAGCCTTGGATCCTTCCTCACAAAGAAAGGCTTTTTCCTGTGAATGGGAAAGATTTTGTATCAGCTGGCTCAAGGAAGTATAACTAACTAGAAGTGATGGGATGAAACTGAGCACAGGGGTGGCGGGGAAGAGATAGCTATCTGGAAGCATTTAACAAAAGTGGGTATATTAGGCTGTGGAATAATCTCCCAAGGGAAACAGTTGAGCCCTATTGATTGAGTCTTTCTAAAACTACCTAGGTGAAGGATGAAGAAGTTACAGTATGGTACACTCCCCCATCTGAAAGGAACAGAAGAGATGGTTTTCAGTAAGCCTCTTCACCACTAATTTTGACGGCCCCTTATTTTGCTGAGCTCTCCGTTGATGGAAATGAGTTCTGCTTGACAGTTTGTGGCTGGGGGGTGGAAGGGGCAATGCCATGAACCCCATGATGAAACGATCTAGCAGTCTGGAAGACAGAAACTCTCCCCATCATATTGCCCAGATCAGGGTACAGACTGCAAGGCAACAAACAGGTTTCACTAAGCACACACAGTCGTTGCAATGTGTAGAGTCAAGAAGTTGAGATAGATTTCAAAGACCAATATGAAAGAATAACGTCTCTGAGAGTGCTTGTGTCCCCTCTGAGTCACTCAATCATTTATTAGTAAGTATGCACTTTACTGCCCCATGAGAAAGGCTACAGAGGAATACAGAGTTCAAAACCAATTAAAAAGGTTTATCAGATGCAAGCTTACCCTAAGGATCTGTGTAATTATGAAAACATCGCCATAAAATCCACCAAGGAGTAACAGAAAACTTAGATAAGCTTTAATGGCATAAAAGTTACAGGCTACATCCTTGACCCAAACAGATCAACAGAGCTTCCTCCAGTCAGTGGAGCCACTAGGATTTACATCACTAAAAATCTGACCCCAGCTCTGAAGACGACTCTGGCAATACAATAGATTTTGTGATCTGAACATATACAGAACTGCCCTCAACATACTACTTAGTACCTCCCTTTGACAATAATATTATTTTTAAAAAAAAAAAAAAAAAAAAAAGGATATCTGCTCAAAACAAAGACACAAATCCTGCCTCTTACTCCCCACTTTGTGGAATAAGCACCTCCTGATTTATGCTTGCTTCTTGTATTCCTTCATAGTTATCTGCCAATGCCCGACACTGAATGCATGATTACATGAACCTTTGGGTCTGACTTAGTATGGTCATTCTTTTCTTAGTTATGATCACTTTGTGGCGCTGAACAGTCTAATCCTTGGTTAGTATTTCATGTAGATTTGCAATGAAGAAAAGATGGCGACGAACACCAGTGAAATGTACTGAAAAGGCACTCTAAATCCACTTTCTCTCCTAAAAAGCAGTTTGTCATGTTAAAGCACACTTTCATGAAAAATAGTTATGATCATTGAATTAGAGGAACGGTAGTACATTTGGGTGCACTAATTTTTTTCACCGTTTCTCTATAGACTCTCCAACTGGGAGACAACCTACAACAGTTGCCATTCATTAAAACAGCATTTTAGAAAACTGAGAGCCTATCTCAAGCTTATGGATATTTTTCACTCACCCCTTCTGTTTCTCCTACTGCATTTCCAGCGTTTTGCATATGGCTACATCAAAGCTAAGGATAAATAAAAAGTTAACATCCAAAGAGCTATTACATCCTATAACAGCACGCTCATAAAGTGCACGTAAATAAAAAGTGACCTTTTGTTTAAAGCTTATGATTTCAGCTCTGCAGCTTTAAGATAAATTAAAAAAAAAATAAAAATAACCAAGTTGTGTTAAAACAGAAACTGGTAGGAAAATGCACATAGCCAGGGCTGCAGCACAGGTCGGGCTGCAACTTTTGCAGGCAGTCTCAGGCACACGTGCAGGAAAGAAAGGACAGTTCTCCTTCCCTCACTCCACTGATCAAATCAGGATCCATTTCTTTCTTGTCTGATGAGGAGAAGGGCTGGTGCCTGGCTTTGAGCTGTCCTCACAAGGTTAGGTGTAGATCCACAGACATTACTGCAAAGCGTGGAGTACCCCCTTCGCTTAACACCATCATTTTGGTGCTTTAAGTGGCCACTTTTTCTTGGAATTTGCCTTAAATCTGTTGTGCTCCACAAGGATGCTGGATGGTCCTGCTTTTCCAAAGACGGGGTCAGTTTGAGCAAAGCAAATTGTGACAGATCCCCCAGTTCAATGTTTTGCAGCTCAGCTCATTCTCTCTGTGTTTATCTGGCCATACCAATCATTCAAACTATGGTCTTATCTGCTCCAAACTCATCTAAATCACTCAAGATTATTCATAGGTGGTGTCTGGCACCAACTGAAAAAAATTACTGGAGAACTGTTGCCAGCTCTAGGGAGCATAAAAACCACAGCATTTGTGTGTTAACATTGCTTTGTATTCAGTCCTTCTGAAAAGTATGAATCAGTCGCTCCCTACATCACAGTCAAAATACTGTGTACCATTAGTATCTTCAATCACCTTCTCACTGTTGCCGGATACTTAGCAAAGTCTAAGAAAACAATATGCAACATAACATGCTCTATTGCACAACCTTCTCACAAATGTGCTTCTCCCCCTCAGAATTTCTTTGCCCTCCTGAAAATGGTAATATTCTATTCATGTTATCCTGTCTTCACCTTCCCACTCTGGTAGCTCTTCAGTGTCTGACAACAAGCTGTTTTGCAATACATACTCGACATACTTGGAGAGAGAAGTACACAGTATTCTTATTCAGTTAAAGTATTATCCTGCTCTTCCTGCTGACAAGAGGAACAACAATTAAAAAAAATATATCCCTTTCAAAATCTCAAGCATCACACACTCGCAAACAAGTTGCAGACAAACTGCAGCAGACCAGCAAGATGCTAATGATGCTACTGCTGCTTTTCCCACACCCCTCACTGCAGAATTTGACACAGAGAAAAAGAACAGACGCAAGCAGCAACGCGTGATGTCAGGGGGGGCACAGAGACCCGTACACTCGGGAGGGGCGCTGTATAAAATGTGCTAACGTGTAATAGCAGAGCATATTGAAATGATAAAGACAGGACTGTCTGGGGCATCGTGCTTCTGTTTTCTAATGGTTATGGATTCTGCAGAAATGCTAATGTTTGCACTAAAGGCCCTCTCAGCAATATTTTGCAGCCTGAATAACTCTTTATTTTGAATTGTTTAATTAGTTAATGAGGTTGGGGAGAAGTCCATCTTAGGGATCATTAGTTAAGACTTTAAAACATGGAGATTGAAGACAATTACTGTCTGAGGAGTAGCAAAACTTCCCCACTTGTCAGCCAAACACATAATTACAGCAAGTGCACGAGCTGCACCAGCGTTTGCTGGTCCTGACGTCCAGTCC